>JAAIIK010000099.1:5098405-5108817 GCA_014706435.1 Silurus glanis
CTCTCTCTCTCTCTCTCTCTCTCTCACACTCTGTCTCTCTGTATCTTTCTTTCCTCACGAACTCAGTGTGGAAGCAAGTAGCCCACATCATATCGTCATGGAAACAGTATGCGAGTGTTAGCCAGAGGGACTTAGGAACGAGAGAGGAACGAGGGAGGAATGAGAGAGAGGGAGAGAGAGAGAGAGAGAGAGAGAGAGAGAGAGGATGGAGAGGGAGAGGGAGAGGGACAGAGAACAAGTAGGAACTGCATTAGAAAATAAGCAGAGTCTCCAGAGCCGTCTGAAAGGTAGGTAACAGGGCTGTTAGGACGGAAGGTGAAAATAAAGCTGGAGAGATGTATCTCAGAGATTAGACGTAGTGCTGTGCAGACGATGTGCAGACGATGTGCAGACGATGTGCAGATGTTGATGTTGCAGTGTGGTGTATTTTGTCCAGGTGACGTGTCTGTGTGAATATAAAACTGGTGTATGTTCTTATCTGCCTGTGTTTACTGGTGTGTTGAATAATAATGATCTTCGCTGTCAGTGTGTTTTGGCATCACACAGTTACTGCGTTTCATAATGTCCTTCATCAGGGGTGCGTGTTTACTCAAATACGACATTCCTGAGAGACGTGTCGCAGGAACCAGCACAGCTTCTGCACACCACACATACAGGTTCATACTGTGATGATGTAACATCATACCTTTTTTTATCCAGTGCACATGTGAATGCATGTGAGTGTTAAAAACGTGCCTTTGGTGATTTGAATAATTGCTCATGTCTTTAACACGTTCATGAGCAGAAAGATCTCAATCATGTAAAATACATTGAAGTTTCTGTTGTAAAAATAGAGAAAGTTAGTGAACATCCACATTCAGGTGAAATCTCTCTCAGTGCCTGGTTTGGTTCTGGATATTTTGCATGAATTTGGATCTGAGCTTTACAGAGAAACACATTTATTAAACACGTTGATGTAAATTTATAGATAAATAATCTTCAGTCGTGACAGGATGCAGCCGCTACAGAAACGCCTCCTGCTGCATTCAGTGTTGAAATGAAATGAAAAAATTCGAATGTTATATGACAGGATTTTGATGAAGTTTCCGCTCTTCTGTTCTGCTGCAGTGTTTATCGTCCCCTCGGTTATTACAGTACAGGAGAATGTGAAAATAAAGAAATTCAACAAATAAAGCCATTTTAATGGAAATGACACAAGAATCTGAGATCATTCTGGTTTTTTTTTCTCTTCACATCCTGATTGAACTCTTTTGCTGTTTATTTTTCCTCCGATTGTGCAATAAAATCTCTATAAAATATTTGGATCTGTTCATGTTCTGTGTTTGGATGAACAGGTAACCGTTGCCATGGCGACCGCCCACGTGTGTATCATAACGAGATCATCAGCTAAATGTTCCTCTTTTTCTCTTTTTCTTTTAAAGCCTCAAAACTATTGGCACCCCATCTAATCTCTTGGCCCTTCAAGCAACTGTTTAATAACTTCTGAGGAATATTTGCTGCACCAGACCAACTCTCACTGCTGCAGGGTGTGGAATTCTCACAATGTCCTCAATGTCCAAGGAACTGATAGAATCTCTTTTGCTCTAAGAAATAACAGTTCTGACACACTCGTTCCACCTAAAAGGCAAAGTGAAAGTCTGCTGTGGAAGAACAATGGAGCACACGACTTTGTTTTGTCCATCTCAGACTTGGAAAGGCCCGAATGTTTCAACGTTTTCATCTGAGTGGGATGATTCGCTGAACTCCTACTTGCTGGCACCTGATGTGATTAAACCTCCTCCACAATTCCAAGATCCAGAGGAACCATCCCAGGCCACACCTACCAACATCACTGTCATTAGAAGGAGAGATAAAGACGGGACCAGGACAGGAGCCACACAGAAAGAGCGCAGGAGCAGACCTGTCAGTGACATGGAACATCACAGACGTTCATTATCACTTTCCACAGCCATCACCTCTAACCCAGGTGCAACACGACGCCGGTGTGAAAGCTACGCCCTGTCGTACTCCAGCAGCAGCTCTGATGACAGCGGCAGTGACAGCACCTCAGTGAGGAGAGGAGATCCTGATGCAGTTCCTCAGCACAAGCCTCGCAGCATTGTTTTGAGAAAAGCCAAAAGAAAACCGACTCCTCCAACACGGACAGTGTCGCTGCCCAGACTTACAGACGCGAAGCCTGCAGAGCGCAGGACTCAGAGTCTCTACATCCCCAATGACTCTCAGAATGCCTTGCTCCTTCCTGATCTTATTCCATTATCTAAACAAGAATCTGCTGACTCTGGGAAGACCACACTCACTCCCGAAGTTCCAAGAGAAGTTCCAGCGAATAACCAGACCCTCTTGAGTCACAGGCCACTAAAAGATCTAAGGTCTAGTGAACCCTGCAAATCCAGCACAAGCTCATCTGTGGGATTTCCTCTAAATGAACCTGCAAAAGTCCCTCATAATTCTGACTGTAACAATTCTCCTTCATCTTCTCGCTCTTCTCCTTCTCAGCCTTCTATCTCCTCCCCTACTAAACCACCTGGCTCAGCGTCGCCCTCCAGTGGATACTCCAGTCAGTGTGAGACTCCCACTCAGTCCACTGCCATTACAGCCGGAGCCTGCAGGATGCGGCCCAAAGCTTCCAGTGCTGTTTCTAGCCAGCAGGTCCGAAACTCCAGAGCAAGATTATCTCTGCAGTTACCAGAGACAGAAGCAGTTACTGTGACTCCAGAACCTACTATCGTCCTGCCAAAAGTCAACCGGCGTTACTCTGATGCCTCACACTCGAAGCAGAGACTGAGTAACAGCATGATGATGATGCCTGTGGTGACGCAGGAAGACCTGAACAAGGTGCGCTTGCGTTCTGTCAGCAGCACAGACCTCGACACCACAGCTGTCATCGAGGAAGAGAATGAAAGAGATGCAGGATCTGTTGCTGTTCAGAACAGTCCAAAAAACAAACCTCCTGTAGCACCAAAACCCCCTGCGTCTAAATGGCCACCTTGTGCAGCAGCAGTGACTAATTCTAGCACAACTTCTGCTGCAGATCCGACTGTGAGCGATGGCACTTACACACACAGTGGCATTTATTCAACAGTAAACAAAGTTAAGCCAAAGGTTGCTCTTCCATGGAATGCTGATAAAGATCATAAGCAGCTGCCTCAAGAGCATATGAAGGACACGAGTCATTTACAATCGCAGTGTACGGATTATACATATCCACTGTCCTTTAAATCTGCTGCTGACATCAAACCAAGTGAACCCCAGAAAAAGAGAAGAGCACCTGCTCCTCCGGTTTCAAAGAGACCCAGTACAGTATATTTACCCTGTGATGGCACGTCTTCACTGGAGAAACACCTCCAGCTTCCTGCAAAGCCAGAGACTTCTCAGTGTGAATATCATGTCACAGTGTACGGACTCATTCCTACTTATTCTCAAGGTGATGAAAAAGTACCACCTGTTGTACCTGGTACGTCACTTCAACGATAAAAAACATTTAAAAGAACAAATATTTTACATTTTTCTTACAAAAGATTTTTTTTCCTTTTTTTCACACCAGAATATGAATTATATGATAAAGAGGACGGAGACGTGCCAGAAATCGGCGATCTTCATTTGGTGAACGAAGAAGATGAGGTTTTTCTCCACAAACCTTCTTCTCACACAACAGAGGACCTTTTCACTATTATTCACAGGTAAAGATTACGTTTAACCCACAGCATTTCTCCTCTCACTGAAACCATTAAACATACATTTCTCTTTGCTCTTTCATCATTATTCTGCAGGTCAAAGAGGAAACTTCTGGGTCGTAAAGACTCTTTAGATAACAAGCAAGGTGACTTTGGCACCCACACGCTCGCTGGTGTTTCCAAATCTACTTACCAGAACGACAACTTCATGGCTCTTCTGAGAAGGACGAGAAGCGCCAAGGCCGGCTGCGGAAGTCGAATTTCAGCCGCAGAGCTTCTGAGGAGCTCGAAACCCGCCGGTGCCGGAGCCGCTGAGCTGACAGCTTACAAAAAACACAACATGATGCAATCTCACGGTCCATGAGCATGTCGGTGTCGTCCATGATGTTTTGGCTAAATATCACAGTGTCACAGTTCCGCTCGTTTCCGCTTGTGAACAATCTGCTTTGTATAAAAAATACTGCCGCTGTTTGGAATTTTCAGAAATTTAACAGTTTAGAAATTGTTTCATCTTTAAAACTAAAAACTTTCTTTGGAAATTAAAATTAAAGTTGTGTAATGAAAGATCTGGCTTTAAATGGTCTACATGTAGTTATCGTTTATGTTCTATCAGAACATGTATCTGTTCTTTACAGCCTGAGTGGAATTTTGTGAAACAGCAAAAGTAATGCTGTATATTATTGACTGTTTTCAGAACATATCATACTGTAGATTTATTCACATATTAAATTTTTATCTATACGGGACTATCGTTCGTCTGGTACACAAAAGCCAACATTATAACAAAAAAGTTGATTGTGTTGACTGCAGTACAATATAAATAAATAATACACATTGTGACTGATATAAATCTGTTCTAAATAAAAAAACTACATGTACTAGTCATTAGGGACGTGTGATATCTAAACCACAGCCTGCAATAGTAATGAGAAGGAATTAATATAATCTCCAGGTCACTCTGAATAATCTGTGCTGCTGTTATACACCTGATACCCTGAGGGGATTATACACACACACACACACACACACACACACACACACACACACACACACACACATCCTGCACACACTAACACTATTCATAAAGTTAACAGAAAATAAATAGACATCGAGTGTGTTTAATACGTGACGTTTAACTACACGATGGAGGAAACGTGTACTTCTTACATTCCTTCATTCAGCTCGGGTAAGTGTGTGTGTGTGTGTGTGTGTGTGTATGTGTGTGTATGTGTGTGTGTGTTTAGTTCCTACATACATATAATCTTATTAAAATACTGAGAAATCTATTCACATTTTTACATTATTTATTAATTACTAATTTTAACAAAAGTCAATAAACTGAACTTTTGAAAAATTAAATGTTTATTAAAAAGATTTCATAAAAAAAGGAAAAGAAATGTTTTTTTAAATAACCCTTTTTGAACTGTATAGAAACCATTACCTATTGAATAATTTGAATCACATTAGAGTTAGAATTACTTCTTTGCAGACTTTTTTCATTTCTTTATTTTTTTATCATAACTTTAGTTTGATCCACGTATTTTAGTTGTATTCGCTGAAAACCTGCTTGTAGATGAAGATGCATATAATCATGCACACTTCTTTACAGCATTAAAGGGTTGATGGAAAAGCAGAAGAGGTTGCAGTACAGTACACCAGGTGTGTTCTCTCAGGTGATGGGACTCTGTGATGTTGCAGATGAATGTGTGGCTGGTCTACGGCATGATCACCGTCACCGCAAAAGAACAAACAATTCTCTCTTCACCACACACATGTTGGCTTCTTTGGTTGTTCCTGGTGAACCTCAGCATCCCGTATACGGTTCGGGCAAACGTATTCAGGGTTGGAGTGTTAGGCCCGTGGTCATGTGACTCCATGTTTTCCAAGGCCATGCCTGGTGTTGCAGCTAAACTTGCTGTGCAGAGGATCAACAGAGATCGTGCGCTGGCCCTGGGTGTTACGTTTGACTACGTCATCCTGGAAGAAGATTGTCAGACTTCGATAGCTCTGAAGGATTTTATGGGTTACTCCACACGTGCCTCAGCGTTCTTAGGGCCCATAAACCCTGGATACTGTGAGGCAGCATCTCTGCTTGCTCGGAACTGGAACAAGGCTCTCTTCTCCTGGTCCTGCGTGAACTACGAATTGGAGAGTTCATGGCGTCACCCGACGTTTTCCCGCACCATCCCCTCTTCTGTCTGGGTGCTGAAGACTGTGGCACATCATTTCCACTGGGCTAACATAGCCATCGTCTCCTCAGCCGACTGCGTGTGGGTGGACACGTCCTACAAGGTTGCCGATGCCTTAAGGAACTTTGGCTTTCCTGTCAGGATGCTGCTCTCCACGAGCAATGATCCTGCCAGTATACGTAGCTCTCTCTCCACCATCAGGAAGATGAAGGAGCTTCGCAGTAAGTGATAATGAACCTGATCGTGACCAAACCAAACCCTATGTAACACATAGTAGTGCAGTGAGCAGCAGATGATCGTCTCGAGGAGAGAAGAAAAACTTTTAAGGTTTTTTGCTAAGTCCTTTGAAAGTCTAAATATAACCCTAATTCCAAATGCTGTGTAAAATGTAAATATAAACACAATCATTTGCAGTGTTGGGGGTAACGCGTTACAAGTAACGTGCGTTACGTAATAATATTACTTTTCTGGAGTAACGAGTAAAGTAGCGCGTTACTTTATAAATGTACACACTAATATCTGAGTTACTTTTTAAAAAAAGTAATGCGAGTTACTTTTCAGTTAAATTATTTTGCATAAAAAAAATAAACAAATACTGAATTAAAATGAACGTAGGCACGTAGAATCGCGCACTCATACGTGCGAGCAGCGGGAACAGAAGGCGGGGGGGGGGGCTGGGATATAAGGCATATATGGAAATGGAGACAGAACTAAAGAAAACTTTTGCCGACTTGGAATATGTTTCCACCACTGCAGATCTATAGACTGCTCAGAATAAAAGTTTTCCATGGGAGACACATGTACGATGCCATCACAGCGGGGAGAGAGAGAGAGAGAGAGAGAGAGAGAGAGAGAGAGAGAGAGAGAGAGCAAATTCACAGCTCATTTGCTCTTTGTGGGAAGATAAACTGCCACGGTCACTGATAATAGCGCGAACTTTGTAAAAGCGTTCAGAATGTTTCAAGCTGATGATGAAGCAGAGAATGATGTAGACGAGGACGAGGTCATATTTACGGCAGATTGAAAAGCAGTGTACAGAAGTGCGACTGGAAAGTGTTCAGCCTTGTGGTCAAAAGTTAGTCGATCATCTTATTGTTCTCTAAGAAGTTATTAAACATTTTAAATATTTAAGACGTGTCTTTTGCCCTAATATAACTTATTTCTTAATGGCAATTATCTATATTACACCTGTTACACCTGTAAGGCGTGAAAGAGATACGAGTAATGCAAAAGTAACGCAAAAGTAATATAACCCATTACTTTCCATAAAAAGTAACTAAGTAACGTAATTAGTGACTTTTTTGGGGAGAAACTCAATATTGTAATGCGTTACTTTTAAAAGTAACTTTGCCCAACACTGATCATTTGCAAATCTCATAAATCCATAATTTGTTTGTGATAGAACATAGAAAACATATTGAATGCTTAAACTGAGAATATGTACCATTTCATTTTAAATTAGATGGCTGCAACACGTCTCAAAACATTTGGGACGGGGCAACAAATGTCTGGAAAAAGTAAATGAAATTAAAATTAAACAGAAGGAGAAACATTGTGCAACTAATGAGGTTGCACATTTGGAAAGGCTCCATCAATGCTGAACGCTATTTACAGGTTTTAGAGCAACAAATGCTTCCATCCAGAAAACGTCTTTTTCAGGGAAGGACTTGCATATTTGAGCAAAACAATGCTAACTGCATACTGCAATACAGTAGCATGACTTCATAGTAGAAGAGTCCATGTAGTGAACTGCCCTGTCTGCAGTCTAAACCTTTCACCATTTGAAAACATTTGGTGCATCAGGAAACAAAAAATACAACAAAGAAAACCCAAAACTGTTGAGCAGCTAGAATCCTGTATCAGACACATATGGGTCAACATTCCTCTCCCAAAACATCAGCAACTGGTCTTCTCAGTTCCCAGATATTTTTGGACAAAAAAAAAGTTCAATTCAATTCAATTCATTTTTATTTGTATAGCGCTTTTAACAATGAACATTGTCTCAGAGCAGCTTTACACAGATAATGTGGTGATAAAAAGTGAATATGTTCTTTATGAGTAAGTTTGTCCCTGATGAACGAGCCGGTGGCGACTGTGGCAAGGAAAAACTCCCCGAGATGGCATAAGAAAGAAACCTTGAGAGGAACCAGACTCAAGAGGGAACCCATCCTCATCTGGGTTACACCGAATGTCCATTTGTAGCAGGTATACAATGTTGCGGGGTACAGTGATGATGATCAGAAGCGAACTGTATTCCTGAGTCAGTGTAGGAGACTGTTGACATTAACTACAGTCCAATCCATCCTCAAAGCTCCCGTTCTTACTCCGGAATTTCATGGAAAAAAAAGTGATGCTGCACAGTAGGAAACATGGTCCTGTCCCAACATTTTTTAGATGTGATGCAGCCATCAAATTTAAAATCTTTTCAGGTTTAACATTTTGAGATTTGCAAATGATTGCATTTTTATTTAAATTTTGCACAGTGTCCAAAAGTTTTGGAATTGGGTTGTAAAATGTAAAGGTCAAATTAATTTGTAAATATAATTAAGAAAGAGAACAATTATTCAGACACCAGTAAATATAGTATAAATACATCACACTCTCACTGCCAGTCCTAAGAAACATAGGAAATGATCATGTCTATCACTAATAAAGCTCTTGTTCCTACACAGTGGTGATCCTCTGTATGCACTCTGTCTTGATCGGTGGAAAAACCCAGAAGCTGCTGCTGGAAATGGCCCTGGACATGCACTTGACCGATGGCTCGGTGGTGTTTGTGCCGTATGATACGCTGCTTTACAGCCTGCCGTACAAACAAGTGACTCATCAGGCTCTGTACAACAACAGCAAGCTGAGACTGGCCTACGACTCTGTGCTCACTGTTACTATGGACTCAGAGGAGGATTCTTTCTACAAAGCCTTCCAGGATGCCATCAGGTCTAAAGAGGTTCCCGCAAACATTAAACCTCATGAGGTATAACACCTGGAACTGCTCAGATATGTTCCTCCCAGTTAAATATTCCAAATAATCTGGTGTCTTTGTGAACAGAGCTTCTCACTTCAGACCATGCTGCTGCATGAAAACACTGCACATCAGGGTGATGACTGTCTCACACCTTGTCCTGCAGCAGATTCTTACACCACAGCAAATTCCCCAAAACTACATTTCTAAAGTTAATTCTGTTGTGCTTTATTTATATTTAATGTTACTTATTTTTAATGTGATGTGAGCGGGTTCCTTTAGTCCCTTACATTATAGCAGCTATAACACTTTATTCTCTCTGTAACATCTCACATTTCATGTTTCTGAGAAATCTCAAAACACTTCCTGACTGTTACAAAGCCCTGACACTGGAGACTTCTTCTCTACAATTATAAATAAATGTCTCCTTTTTATAAACTTCTCCAAATCAATGACTAATAACCCTTTCTCTACTAAAATCAATTTCCACGTCCCTGTGAATGAGCAGCCATGAAAACAGTAAGACAATAAAACACCAGCGTTTTAATATAAACGTGTGATTTACGTTACAGCAGAAACTACTGTGTTACAGAAAAGCATTAAACTGTTCTATGGTGGAAATGAATTCACTGAGTTATTAAAATATATTCTAGATGTTCTTCATTGTTCTAGAGATGCACGAGGAACATTAAGACATGGTATATTTCCCCCTGTAGGTGTCTCCTCTCTTTGGCACAATTTACACTACCATCATCTTCATGGCCAATGCTCTACAGGATGTGCGTGATTCTGCATCGTGGCTTTCAGGGGTGAATTTAGCTCGTCACACAGGGAATATGGTGCTCCAAGGTTTCAGTCAGAGGATTCGCACTAACAGCTCTGGAGTGAGTCTTGTAGACTACATAGTGCTAGATACAGATGGACATTCCTGGGAACTGCATCCGACTCACAGTGTGAACCTCCAGACCAACGTTGTTCACTTCCTTGGGAGACCGATCCACTTCCCCGGAGGTGTTCAGCCCAAAGCTGACTCCAGGTGTTGGTTCACACCTGGGGGACCTCTGTGTACCAGAGGTAGGTCTGAGTTTGTGTTCAGTTCAGATGGTAGTGTTAGTTTACTGATTATAATAGAATTTGGAAAATTGAACAGATTTGCTCCCAATCCTTTCTCCTGCCCCAGGAGTCGACCCGCTTATCCTGTTCGAGGTGTTCATCTCAGCACTTCTCCTAATACTTCTCATAACTAGTCTTGGATATTGTACACGGTAAGTATACATTAAGCTTTAATTAATACATTATTTCTTTTCTGCTCATTTTCTGCTCAGTGTTGAGTAAATATTTACTTTCTGCTTCCTGATTATTTAAAATGCAGACGTCGCCTCAATCAAATTAGAATGGTTCGAGGTCCCAACAAGATCCTCCTAACGCTAGATGATGTGACCTTCATCAATCCCTCTCTCAGTAATAAGGTCAGTAATGAGGTCAATAACCATGTCAGTAACTATGTCAGTAATTTGGTCAGTAATGAGGTCAGTAATGAGGTCAGTAACTATGTCAGTAATTTGGTCAGTAATGAGGTCAGTAATT
>JAAIIK010000099.1:5112648-5122836 GCA_014706435.1 Silurus glanis
AGTCAGAGTCAGAGTCAGAGTTACAGCCAGAGTTACAGGCAAAGTTACAGTCAGAGTCAGAGTTACAGTGTCAGTGTCAGAGTTACAGTTAGAGTCAGAGTTACAGTGAGAGTTAGAGTCAGAGTTACAGTCAGAGTCAGAGTTAGAGTCAGAGTTACATTGAGAGTTAGAGTCAGAGTAACAGTCAGAGTTACAGTCAGAGTTAGAGTCAGAGTTACAATCAGAGTCAGAGTTAGAGTCAGAGTTACAATCAGAGTCAGAGTTAGAGTCAGAGTTACAGTGAGAGTTAGAGTCAGAGTAACAGTCAGAGTTACAGTCAGAGTCAGAGTTACAATCAGAGTTACAGTCAGAGTTACAGTCAGAGTCAGAGTTGGAGTCAGATTTAATTTCAGATTTAGAGTCAGAGTCAGTCCTGTGGTAAAGAGTTTTGTTTGTAAAGAGTTCTGTTTGTGTCCTCAGTTTAGGAACATCAACAAGGGGAAGAAGACAAACATTATAGACTCCATGTTGCGAATGCTGGAGCAATATTCTTCTAACCTTGAGGAGCTCATCCGTGAGAGAACAGAGGAGCTGGAAATTGAAAAGCAGAAAACAGAGAAACTGCTAACGCAGATGCTTCCTCCGTAAGTGTTACACATTCGTCTCACTCCACACACAATTCTTCCACACACACCTATAGTTTTCCTCTGTAACACACACGCGCTGTTTCCTGACACGTGCAGGTCTGTAGCTGAGGTTCTGAAAGTCGGCGGCACTGTGGAACCCGAGTACTTCGATAACGTCACGTTGTACTTCAGCGACATTGTGGGCTTCACCACCATCTCTGCCAACAGTGAGCCCATTGAAGTGGTGGACCTGCTCAATGATCTGTACACCTTATTTGATGCTATTATTGGTAACCATGATGTTTACAAGGTACAAACACATGATTATAATATAATATTAAACAGAAAGATTCAAACTCATGAACCAAACTGCACATTAATATTCAGAAATGATCATAAAATTATACACTTTAGTTCTCTGATAAAGTAGTTTAGTTTGTTTACAGTGAGTATTGTTGGTTGAGGAATCATCCTCCACGGGAGATTACTTCTGTAATTAGATTACCTGTGTGATGTGTGTGGTGTAAATGAGCTGTGAGTTACTCGCATAGTCTCATTCAAATATACAATAGTGTGTCAAAGTTTTATACAAAATGGTGTGAAGTAAAAATGCTTTCAAAAATAAAAGTGTTAATAATTTCTTTTTATTTATTAACAAAATAGAAAGTTAAAGAACAGAAGAGAAGCCAAATTACACAAATTTACCCTACAAAACAACAGCAGCTACACTCACACACAGCTTTTGAAGGACCTCAGCAGGTAGTTTGTTCCAAACATTTTAGAGAACTGACCTCAGATCTTCTGTGAATGGAGGTTCCTCAAATCCTTCTGTCTCTTCATATAATCCCAGACAGACTCAATGACGTTGAGATCAAGACTCTGTGGAGGCCAAAATGATCACTTCTAGGACTCCTTGTTCTTCTCTACGCTGAAGATAGTTCTTAATTACGTTGGTTGTATGTTTGGGGTCGTTGTCCTGCAGAATAAATGAATTAGAATAAATTTGGGCCAAGCAGTTGCTTCCCTGATGTTTCTGCATGATGGAGAAGTATCTCATTTCTCGGCATTGATTGTGACCATTAATCGTGACCACATCTCCAATCTCCGATCTCCATCTTCAGAAATTCAGCTCCAAACCTGCAGGAAACCTACACCATGCTTCACTGTTACCTGCAGACACTCAGTATTGTGTGTGCAAACATCCTGCCTCCTGCTACAGCAGATATTTCAGATTTCACTCAACAACCCTGAGAGAACCTGCTGTCATTTTTCTGCCCCCAGTTCCTCTGGTTTCATGCAGAGACACTTTGCCTTGTTTACATTTCAGGGGTTTAGCTTTTTGGTTGCAATTCTTCTATGATCACTTCTGGCCAGACTTCTCAAGACAGTAGATGGGTGTGCCTGGGTTCCACTGGTTTCCTCCAGATCCAGGGACATGGGAGCTCAGTGGTTAAGGCTCTGGGTTACTGATCAGAAGGTCGGTGGTTCAAGCCCTGGGATTGCCAAACTGCCACTCTTGGGCCCTTGAGCAAGGCCCTTAACCCTCTGTGCTCCATGGGCGACCCTGCGCTCTGACCCAAATTTCCGAGCAAGCTGGGATATGTGAAAAACGATTTTCACTGTGATGTAAAGTATATGTGACAAATAAAGGCTGTTCTATTCT
The DNA here is from genome assembly GCA_014706435.1 of Silurus glanis. NCBI lineage: Eukaryota > Metazoa > Chordata > Actinopteri > Siluriformes > Siluridae > Silurus > Silurus glanis. The sequence goes on from JAAIIK010000099.1 coordinate 5,114,917, forward strand.
ATCTTCACTGATAGCTCTGCTGGACATCTTCTGATGTTAAAGGGAATTAATTAAGCATGATGTCTTTTTCATCTGCTGCATTAAGTTTCCTTGGTGGACCACTGCATCTTCGCTCCTCAAGATCAACTGCTTCTTTGTGTTTCTTTAAAAGAGCTTGAAGAGAGCTTTGAGATCTTTGCCTGGGAGAGACCCTGCTGATGCAGTAGAACTACCTTGTTTCTTGTTGCTGTGCTCAGTTTTGCCATGTTGTAGGACCTGTGACATGAAACTGTCTTCCACAAACTCACCGTGATAGCAGAGTTTGGCTCCCAGGTTGAAGCTCCCACACAGTTGTTTCTGTTTCTCTTCATCACTGGGTTTCAGCCTACAGATGAAACTGATGATCATCAGCACCTGCTTGGTAGAATTGGTGAATCATACATCTGAATCTGATTCTACAAAATCCCTGATCCCTGCAAGTGTAACGATTTTGGTTTGAATCCAGACAGCGGTCAAACTAAATCTGGATTTGATTTAGATTGTCTTCTGCTCACTCACTTTGCATTTAGTAAATTGATATAAAATATATATATTTTTAAAGCATTCCCACTTTAAATAATTTCTTCACACCTGCTTAAAACCTTTACACAATACTGTGTATAATCTTTATGTTAATGATTTATTATGTATGTAAAATCCCTACTAAAACTTCAAGGTGACCTCTGACCTCCAGGTGGAAACGATCGGAGATGCGTACATGGTGGCGTCTGGAGTTCCAGTTCCTAACGCTAACCGTCACACCGCTGAGATCGCCAACATGGCCCTAGACATCCTGAGTGCTATAGGAACCTTTAAGATGCGACACATGCCTGATGTTCCAGTACGCATTAGAATCGGACTGCACACGGGTCAGTAACCTGCAGCACCTTCACCCTCAGTGTGGAACAGAAGATCTCAAACACAGCAAACAGATCAGGAAATTATGTAGAAACATGTCTACTTCACGTGTGTGTGTGTGTGTGTGTGTGTGTGTGTGTGTGTGTGTGTGTGTGTTTCAGGCCCATGTGTAGCGGGAGTTGTTGGCCTCACCATGCCTCGTTATTGTTTGTTTGGGAACACAGTGAACATTGCCTCCAGAATGGAGTCCACTGGCATGCGTGAGTGAGATGAATAAATCAAAACCACACGACTGGCAGGAAGTGAAAGTGCTACGATGTTTGTGTTTTAACGCAGGGTTTCATCACAGCAAAGAACAGCGCAATGTGTACAAATGGATATTACAGTTAGTTGCAAATGAGCTGTGGGAAAAGATCTAATATAAGACCTGCAGTGTGAATGATTGAAGAAGTGAATAGAAAGAATGAATGTGCAAAAGAACAAAAGAAATAAAAAAACTGGGTTCTGCAGGTCCAGTGTTCACAAATCTTCTGGTTAAAGATCAGAACAAAAAATGTGATTAAAAATGTAAATGAAACATCACTAATATAAATACAGAAAAATCATCTGAAAATACAATGTTAAAGTTGAATTAAATCATAACCTGAGTTAATTAGAAGTGTACAGGGGAGTTTTTCTAAACGTTTCGAGGAAAATATGTACAGTAATAATGGAGTACATTAATTCCAGTGATGAGTCGTAAAACTGTTGTCTACAGCGTACCGCATCCACACCAGTTACACCACCGTAAAGATCCTTCTTGACCTGAAGGAAGGATACCAGATCCAGGTCCGTGGAAAAACTGAACTAAAGGTAAACATAAATTGTGTATATTTATATTTATATTGCAGTAAGTCGAGTTTCATATCCAGATCCAGAGCAGCAGCAGCACTGCAGTAAAACACAGAATCAGGATTTCAAAGATAAAAATAATCTGAATTCCTCAAATGATGAAAAAAACCCTCTGGTTTGATTGGACTGAAAGCAGTACAAGTTAATATCGAAATTTTTCAGTGATTTCAAATGAAATCATTTTCCCAGAAGGTTTACATTTTTTCCCCAGAATCTTCCTGTCTGGTTCAGGAAACCTCAGAAAGTTCAGATGTTAAAAGTTCAGTAATCCCCTGCTTTATCGTGGTTGGGATCTGGCGCCCCGCTTCAGCGTGGAATTGCATTTACCACATCACTAATCAGTTTGGCTGATTTTCCCGATCTCTCGCGGAGACCAAAACACTTATAGGGAATTGTTTTTATGGAGTTTTATGTTAAAATAAATAATGTATTAATAAAAATATAATTATATAAAATGTATAAATTATAATTATAAAATGAAGTAAAATCTTAATACAGCACAGTACTGTATACATTAAATAGCATTTTTGGGGTGGCGTCCGTTTATCGCGGTTTTTGTTTATTGCGGTGTTTGTTCATCGCGGTTTTTGTTGATCGCGGTGTTTGTTCATCGCGGTTTTTGTTGATCGCGGGCCGTTTGGGAACGTAACACCGCGATAAACGGGGAATTACTGTATTTTTTCATACAAATTCTCCCTAATCTTAATTCTGCATCTGCACTTTACATTGTCTTAACCATTGCTACTGTTTTTGGTCCGTTACACCTAAATTACATGCTGTTCTTCGTACTTCTGTTGCTCAATTGTTCTCTTTCTTTTTTTCTTCTTCTCCCCTTATTCTTTTCTTCTTTATATTTTATATTTATAGGCTGTACTTAATGCACAATTTCCGAGCGGCCGGTCGGGTTTTCTTTTCACTGCAAGTTGTTTCCAGCATATAATTATTTTTGTGACAAATAAAAATCTTGAATCTCAAATGAACTACTCTTGACTCTCACAGGGGAAAGGGATGGAGGAAACCTACTGGCTTGTGGGTAAAGATGGATTCACTAAACCGCTTCCTGTTCCTCCTGAGCTCAAGTCAGGGTAGGTTTATTCATCACAGTTGTTTTAGGGGGAGCTGTCTTTGTTCCTGGAGGTAAAGACCCTGTGATGCTCAGGGCACTGAAACGTTTCCTCAGGATGCTGTGAGGTGTAGACAATACACATTAAAATGAAGTTTTGGTGAGACTGTAAGCCTCCAGGTTTGAAGCTGGTTGCCCCTTTCCCTGTCCCTGTGATGTGTTTGGCGTGTTTATCTTGCCTCTTTAATATATCTTTCAGACAAATGGCCCACGGCTTGCAGATGGAGGAAATCGCCCGATTCAAACAGAAGAAAGCTGAAGCCCAGTTAGCCAAGAAGAAATGAGGTAGTGTTGCTCATCCAGTGCTGGACCTCGAACCACCTCAGCCCTGTTCCTGACCGAAACTCATTTACTATTAAAATCATTTCATGTTTCTGTTGTGGTTTTGATGTTAATGTCTCTAAATTATCCAGAACAGTGAAGAGCAAAGAGCATTTTTATAAAACACTTTATCAAACAGAAATAATAAATCAGGGGGTTTGTCATGGAGCAGATCTGATGAACACCTCAGCTGTAGGTGAGATGATGGAGGGTTTGTCTCGTGTCTGCAGAAAGGATTTCTTTTATGTGTATTTTTATATATTCATATTTATTTACATTTATGGCGTTTGGCAGATGCCAAAGTTACCCAAAGATATCGAAAGTTACTTACATTAATCTCATTCATATGACTGAGCAGCTATGGGCTTAAGGGCCTTGCTCAGGGGCCAAGGAGTGGCAGCTTGGTGGTGCTGGGATTTGAACTCAAGACCTTCATATCTAAAGTCCAATCTCTTAACCAATAAGCTACCACTTCTCCCTCCCCTACCACCTGTATTGTTTATTCAGTTCTGGTGAAGGTGAATGATATTGTGATTTGTGGTGAGAGTAGGGAGCAGGTGGAGAAGATCCTGGAGAGGTGGAGGTACACGCTGGAGAGAAGGGGAATGAAAGTCAGTAGGAGTAAGACAGAGTACATGTGTGTGAATGAGAGGGAGGGCAGTGGAGGGGTGCGGTTGCAGGGAGAAGATGTGGAGAAGGTGGAGGAGTTCAGGTACCTGGGGTCAACAGTGCAAAGTAATGGAGAGTGTGTTAGAGAAGTGAAGAAAAGAGTGCAGGCAGGGTGGAGTGGGTGGAGAAGAGTGATAGCAGGAGTGATTTGTGATAGAAGAGTATCTGTGAGAGTGAAAGGGAAAGTTTATAGGACTGTGGTGAGACCTGAGATGTTGTCTGGATTAGAGACAGTGGCATTGAGTAAAAGACAGGAGGTGGAGCTTGAGGTAGCAGAGCTGAAGATGTTGAGATGTTCGTTGGGAGTGACGACGATGGACAGGATTAGAAATGAGTTTATTAGAGGGACAGCGCATGTAGGACGTTTTGGAGACAAGGTGAGGGAGGTGAGATTGAGATGGTTTGGACATGTGCAGAGGAGGGACATGGGGTATATCAGTAGGAGAACACTGAGGATTGAGACACCAGGAAGGAGGAAAAGAGGAAGACCAAGGAGAAGGTTTATGGATTGTGGTGAGGGAAGACATGCAGGTAGTTGGTTTGAAAGAGGCAGATGTAGAGGGCAGGGGGGTATGGAGATGGATGATCCACTGTGGCGCCCCCTAATGGGAGAATCCGAAAGAAGAAAAAGAATAGAATGGAAAAATGGAGTAAACACCATCACTTGGATATTGTACCTGTGTGATATCACATGTAAGGCAAAGTTAAAACTTTTTCACCTCCTTTTCTAAAGTGTTTGTGTTAAATGACTAATCTACACACTTCCCTAATCCTGACAGGTCTCCTGAGGAACCAGCAGAATGGTGGGTTTTGAGAGATGTTCTGAACTGATGTTGCTCATTGCTGTGTTGCAGGTCAGAGATGGTGCGTGACTTTAAGCAGCTGCTGCAGAAAGCAGTGAGGAAGATTTTGGTTGTGAGACATGTGGCTCAGCTGCCTAATGTGGACTTCACTGAGGAAAACGTTGTGATCCACCATCATTAACAGCTCTACTGTGATGGACATTAAGAGAACTGGACCACAACAGCAGTCTGTAGCAGTGAAGAGGACTAGTTTTTCCTCGGCTCATTGATGTTGCAGAAACGTTTAGAGAGCATTTTCCTCCCAGCATTTTCACTTCATCCCACAAAACCAGACAACGATAAGGAGAACACATGGGTTATACCATCTAGTTGAAGAAGCAACTCTCTAACTTGGCAGAATCTCAGTGTGAAATCTATGAAGCTTTCTTAATCGCAAATCTGATTCTTTTAACTGCCCCTTTTTCTCCCAGTGTGCAGGAATGGTCCAGTGTGTACTTAAGAAGGAAAAGGTACGTCTGGGGCACCTGGAGATTATCAGATACTTCAGTAAGAGGCTCTTAAAATGAATCTGGCTGTAATGTTTATAAATAGCAGAGGATCAGACTGTGTTCTCCCTCATTACCCTGGTGCAGTAACAGCTTCAGGACAAGATCACCCTGAAACCCGTGCTGGAAAAATGAAAATATTTACTTATAGTTTAAGTTCTAAACTAAAACAATGATGGAGATTTATTAGAATCCATTATATTTTATAATTCCAACATGTAGTCGTTTTCTTTTAAAACAATGAAAAAAGTTGAATATATGCAATATTTATATCTCTGTTTTTTCTTCGTCTTGTCCTCACTGTCCTTTACTGAACCTTTACTGAACACCCTTTAGGTGTCATGATGTGTAATGAAGAGCTGTAATCATTTTCATTTTTATTACTGTGGATTAAAATAAACGGACAGCACAATGATGAACTCGCTGCTTGAGGGTTTCATCCTGATATTCGGTTTCCTTTCTCAGATTTAGACTCTGAACAAAATAAACCAAATAAAAATAAATATTTTACAAAGAAACAGGAAACAATTAAAAAGTACAGATATGTGAATAATATACATGTTTTAATTTTCTTTACTCCTGTGGTGTCATTTATTCTGTTTATTGTCACTGAGGGTGAAACAGACGAAGTTTAACTTGAACTCCCAATACAACTGTTATTAATGATGCAGTACACAAACACTCACCCAACAAACAAACAAATAAAGAAGTAAATAAAGAAGTAAATAAATAAGTGTGATCAGTGTAATTTGTGTGATCTTTAAGAATAAGGGAGATGTGCAGACCTGCAGTAACTACAGGGGAATTAAGTTGATCAGTCACACCATGAAGTTATGGGAAAGAGTAGTGGAAGCCAGGCTGAGAGAAGAGGTGACCATCTGTGAGCAGCAGTATGGTTTCATGCCGAGAAAGAGCACCACAGACGCATTATTTGCTTTGAGGATGTTGATGGAGAAGTATAGAGAAGGTCAGAAGGAGCTGCATTGTGTATTTGTGGATTTAGAGAAAGCGTACGACAGGGTGGAGAGAGGAGTTGTGGTACTGTATGAGGAAGTCAGGTGTGTCAGAGAAGTATGTGAGGGTGGTGCAGGACATGTATGAGGACAGTGTGACAGCAGTGAAGTGTGCAGTAGGAACGACAGACTGGTTCAAGGTGGAGGTTGGACTGCATCAAGGATTGGCTCTGAGCCCTTTCCTGTTTGCAGTGGTGATGGACAGGTTGAAGGACGAGGTCAGACAGGAGTCTCCCTGGACTATGATGTTTCCGGATGATAGTGTCAGGAGTGATTTGTGATAGAAGAGTATATGTGAGAGTGAAAGGGAAAGTTTATAGGACTGTGGTGAGACCTGAGATGTTGTATGGTTTAGAGACAGTGGCATTGAGTAAAAGACAGGAGGTGGAGCTGGAGGTAGCAGAGCTGAAGATGTTGCGATGTTCGTTGGGAGTGACGACGATGGACAGGATTAGAAATGAGTTTATTAGAGGGACAGCGCATGTAGGGCGTTTTGGAGACAAGGTGAGGGAGGTGAGATTGAGATGGTTTGGACATGTGCAGAGGAGGGACATGGGGTATATCAGTAGGAGAACACTGAGGATGGAGACACCAGGAAGGAGGAAAAGAGGAAGACCAAGGAGGAGGTTTATGGATGTGGTGTTAGAAGACATGCAGGTAGTTGGTTTAAAAGAAGCAGATGTAGAGGACAGGGGGGTATGGAGACGGATGATATGCTGTGGCGCCCCCTAATGGGAGAAGCTGAAAGAAGAAGAAGAAGAGTTTAGTGTTATTAGTGTAATCAGTGTTATTGGTGTGATCAGTGTTAGAGAAGTGAAGAAAAGAGTGCAGGCAGGGTGGAGTGGGTGGAGAAGAGTGACAGGAGTGATTTGTGATAGAAGAATATCTGTGAGAGTGAAAGGGAAAGTTTATAGGACTGTGGTGAGACCTGAGATGTTGTATGGATTAGAGACAGTGGCATTGAGTAAAAGGCAGGAGGCGGAGCTGGAGGTAGCAGAGCTGAAGATGTTAAGATGTTCGTTGGGAGTGACGAGGATGGACAAGATTAGAAATGAGTTTATTAGAGGGACAGCGCATGTTGGATGTTTTGGTGACAAGGTGAGGGAGGTGAGATTGAGATGGTTTGGACATGTGCAGAGGAGGGACATGAGTTATATTAGTAGGAGAATGCTGAGGATGGAGACACCAGGAAGGAGGAAAAGAGGAAGACCAAGGAGGAGGTTTATGGATGTGGTGAGAGTAGACATGCAGGTAGTTGGTGTAAAAGAGGGAGATGTAGAGGACATGGTGGTATGGAGACGGATGATCCGCTGTGGCGACCCCTAATGGGAGCAGCCGAAAGAAAAAGAAAGAAGAATTGTTATTGTGATCAGTGTTATTACTCTTATTAGTGTTATTAGTGTGATCAGTGTTATTGGTGTTATTAGTGTGATCAGTGTTATTATTGTGATCAGTGTTATTGGTGTGATCAGTGTTATTATTGTGATGAGTGTTATTGGTGTGATCAGTGTTATTATTGTGATCAGTGTTATTATTGTGATCAGTGTTATTAGTGTGATCAGTGTTATTACTGTTATTAGTGTGATCAGTGTTATTGGTGTTATTATTGTGATCAGTGTTATTAGTGTGATCAGTGTTATTAGTGTGATCAGTGTTATTAGTGTTATTAGTGTGATCAG
>JAAIIK010000099.1:5201250-5215175 GCA_014706435.1 Silurus glanis
TGTGTGTGTGTGTGTGTGTGTGTGTGTGTGTGTGTGTTTGTGTGATGATTGTGCAGAGTGTTTTATTGTCTTGAAACAGTTAATTTTCTGTTATAAATGTTCAAATGTTTACACATCGCCAGTCACTCAAATATCAACCATGACATTTTCACACAAAATGAGTTGCAGGAATCCACAAAATATCTGAATCAAATTTTTATTCAAAATCCTCATTATCTCCCAAACGTTAACGAGAACAGCATCCAGCAAAACATGTATTTAAATTAGAACGTTAAAAGCATAATATGCCAATATAAATATGTGATTTCATAAATTAAAGAAAAGGCTCTGTGCATCATGACGTGGAGAAGACCTTTTTTGAACATTTCATTATATCATCTAAGAAAGAACGAAGGAGTATTTCATCTCCTTTCTTTGGGACAGTGCAGTTCTTCTGGAGAAAAGAAAAGTTCATATATAAAAGTATATATATATATAACTTTTATAATATAGCACTTAAATCTACACAATATATGCAGTTTTCTGAACAAAACAGTGTGAATGTGTCTGTAACTGATCCGAATCGTACAGCAGGATTAAGTGAATTAAAAACAAACAAAAATAAAACCGTACCCCATCACTGATCTGCTTCAGATTCCTTAGCAGGTTATCAATAATGCAGCCTTCAGGGAGCTTCTGAACTGCAGACAGAACTTTCTCAGCCTGACAAAAAAACTTGACCTAGAAAAACATATGAAATGATCAGGAGGGAAATTGTGGCAAATAAAACAATAAAAAAAATGTTAAGCGGCAAAAACAGTAATTTACATTCATCACCTGTTTATCTTGAATTATACTCACTGAACTTCAGCATTCAAAGTAACTAATTAAACTAATACAACTATTTTATCATGGTTTAATTGATCACAAACACTGTTGTGTGTGTGTGTGTGTGTGTGCACGCGTGTGTGTGCGTGTTTGTGTATATCTCACCTCACAGGAGTCTGTTCTGTTCTGTTTAAGGTCTTTCACAAAGACTAAATCAAATTCCTCCTAAAAACAAACCATTCACATGAATCTTGCTCCATTTCTTCACACAAATTGAAAAAGAAAAAGTGAAAGTCTTACCAAATTCAGAGTTTTCTTATGTAGACACTCAACACCAGACATTACAGACTTCAGATTAAAACGAAGCGGCTGATGGGCGAATGCAGCAGCAGTAACCAAAAGCAAAATCACAGCCTTCATCATGTTTTGTAAAGTTGACTCGAGTCGAACTCTGGCAGATACTTCAGGTTGTTTTTCTGTCTAAATCGAGACTCAAACCTTACACACGCTCCTGGTGAATATATATGCACATGAAAGCGGATATAAACCAGCGTTTTTTCTTGGAAGCTGTAATTTTGCACAGTAAGCATTTAGTTCAGGCTGAAAACCGATGGGTTAACGGAGCAGATACAGCGATCTCGATAACGATGTGGTTGATGAGATTCACAGATTTGCTTGTGATGATGCTCAAAATTCTCTGAACAGGGGAAACTAGATGTGTTTAATGACAATTTGCCAAAACAGATTGCAGTAGTTCAGACAGATGCATATGTGGTAGTTCAAACATTTCATGACCATGTTTGGTTGTGAGAACGTACTGGGTTCATTTAGTAGATGTAGCCGAATAAACTGTAGAAAAAAGTGATTGACTGATGATTCTGCTTACAGAATTCCTTTAGTTTCGAACTATAAACTAAATTACTTACATATCGTAATTACTACCACAGGCAATAAAACTTTCAGATTTTTGTACAAAAAAAAATCACAAATCAGCTGAAGAATGTAAGAAATAAAACTCGTACACTGTAAAATTTAAACATTTAGTACATTTCCAGATTTATTTATTGATTTTTATTAAACAACAGCGAACACAAAAGCATGAACAAAAACAGGTTTGTGTTGCATACAGAGTTGTATGTATATGTGTAAACACACACACACACATACAGATATACACACACACACACACACACACACACACACACACACACACACACAGGAAAAAGTCTAACCAACAGTACAGGAATCACAATAAAACCTGAGCTCTGCAGGAAATGTTGAGATTTTCTGGATATTCTGGATTTTTTATATTTTATTTATTAACCTGAACCTCGTCAGTAGTGTCAGAGAAATTTTTATTTAGATTTGGGATACAACATTAATTTTACCTGCATTCATCATAAACACCTTTCAGCTTCATTCCTGTGTGTGTGTGTGTGTGTGTGTGTGTGTGTGTGTGTGTGTGTGTACGTGTTTGTATGTGTGTGTGTATGTGTACATGTATGTGTGTGTGTGTTTGTGTGTATGTGTGTGTGTGTGTTTATTAGCGCAGGTAGCTATTCAGAGTTGTGATGCTGCACTTTGAGATCTCAGAGCACAGGTCTTGGTTCTTCTTGATCCTGTAGAAGTGCTCTACGTAGTTGGAGCGACCCAGGAGCTCCACAAAATCCTCATCATGGGTGATGATGAGCATCTGAAAGTTACGCTGACGAGAGCGACTCTTGATGATTCTGCCATTAAAAAAAAAATACACAGAAGATGTTATAAAATATACTACTATTGTCAGAAGATTAGAGGTTTAAATACCAACACACAGTCAATTCCAGAAGTCCATGAGAACTTCATTCTCCTGGTTTACTGCAAGAAGCCTAATTCACATAGAGGTCTGGAATTTAGGCTTTTTAAAGATCATTTACATGAAGCAGATTTCTTGATTCTTTAAAGCTTCAATATTTAACAATATAACACTTTATTTTATTATTCAATTATGCAGATTTACTAAAAGAAAATAAAAGAAGGAAATAGTTTCATGGCTCCTGAGTTGTGTAACAGAAACGCATCCAAACTCTCGCTCAGAGATCATAAACATAATCAGCCATGTTCTCTGGGCGAGGGGCATTCGCTCTCTCCTGTCCATCACAGAGACATGGAGGATGTCTGGGTTGAACTTCTTTTGTGCCGTTTAGAAGTCATATGATGGAGAAACCTGATTGGATGTTTGAAATTGCCCAGTACAAAAAAAATGGAAAGAATTTGTGACGATCCGTCCACGAATAAGTAAATAAATTCCATACATTGTATTTGTAATATTGTCCAGTAAAAAGTACTTTTGTATGCACTTTGAGATAAAAATCAACTCAAATTTTAGTTGATTATAAAGTAGATGTGAACACTTACTCCACCAAGGCGTGGGCTAAAGACTCAATGTTCTCTCTGTCCAAATTGGTAGTGGGTTCATCTAGTGCAAGGATTCCACAGTTCAGACAGAAGGTCTCTGCTAAAGCCAACCGGATGATGAGTGAGGCCAAAACCTGTGAAATGACACACACCATGAGGAAAACTAATAATAACTACAAGGACTTTAATGGTTACCTGCATAAAGAATTCATTAATAAAACAGCCTGAGGATTTGCTTTTTATTATTATATTTTTATTAATTTCTTACTAAAACAAAACAACAACAGAGCCAATCAGTCAACACACACAGCATACACTCAAGCATATTAATAACAACAATATATTGCTAATATGAGAAAGTGACCATGGAGAGGCAAGGATTTGCTTTTTTAAGATTTCACTCAAGTGCCAACATTTTAAAAGTGTAATCCTCTGGATGAACTTCTCTTCAGTTGGAGAAACTCTGTGCAGCTGGAGACGGTTTCACATCCACAGCCTAAAGATCCATGAACTCAAGAACTTTGAGGATGGATTTAAACTGTAATTAATATCAACAGTCTGCTACAATGTGCTCCGGACCACAGTTTCTATAAACAGTTCTGCAAGTAAACATCACTGAAGACTTTATAATCTCAACACTGATGGAACTGTAATGAAGGACATTCAGTGTTGAGGATGAGGTTCTGTTTAGAGTCTGGTTCCTCTCAAGGTTTCTTCCTCATGAAGTCTCAGAGTTTTTGCTTCACCACAGCTACCGCTAGATCACTCAATATGGAGAAACGTACACACTCTTTGTCACTGTAAACTTTTAACACAATGTGCATTGTGAAAATGGACTGAACTAAAACTGAGGACATTAACACACCTTCTGTCCAGCACTGCAACGTCCTCGCATGTCTAAAGCGGTGTCTCCTTTGACCATGACCACTCGATAGTTGTAGGTTCGTCTTTTTGTACCAGCTGAGGCATTTTCATCCACATCAGAGCGGATCTCTACATATTCAATATCTGAGTCGAACACATACAGAAGACATTAAGAGGACATCCACAGGAGCCAACGTTTGAGCAACTGGTTCATTCTGGCATTTAACTTTAAACATGTGAAGTATAGCATGTGTTCAGGTAAAGGTGGGTTTGATGTATTAAATGTATTTAGCAGTAAATTAATAAAAGATATGACATAAAATTGTGTGTGACTTTTTACTACTGAGATTCAATCAAATATACACCAAGTAAATCAGTGATAGTGTAGCAGAAGACCTTGTCCACGATATGTGCTCCTCCACAGGTCTCGAATGATTTTGTTGATCTCTTCCATCTTCATACTGTGAAACTTCATGATTGTTCTGTAATAATGTATAGCTACATATTATATTACATTATTATACAAACACACTTAAATAAAAATACAAACACACAAGTGTTGCTTCCATGTCAGGAACAAGTCATGTATTTTACACAAAACAAAAAAAAATCTGAGCTTAGTCTTTCCCATCACACAGAAACACAGAAAGCACAGTGATGCTATCACCATGAGAGTGTGATGGAGAAAGCGGATAAGAAAAGCTGCCTGATGATGAATTCCAGTTTGCATCAAATTCATTTCAGTTCTATACCAAATGCATGTAACTAAGCAACTACTAAAAATAAAGAAAATGTAGAAAAATAAAATAGTTTTTTTTTTTATTAATCTTTACATTGATCTCAGGCAATAATAAAGTAATGATGTGATAATAAACTAATGAGGAAAATGTGATCTGCTAAATGCAAGTTGTAACTGCAACTGCAAGTTTTAGTACATGTGGTTTCTAATCAGACTGATTTCTTATCAAACTGAAACCAATCCAGATAAAACGCTGAATAACAAGATCTGTGACCAGTCAGCATGCTCACATCCAACACACAGGGTCAGAGTTCACTCGAAATGTAAAAATCAGATTTATATTGTTCAAACACTCAGGAATATTTTATACATTTTTAACCATTTAATTATGAATGTTGTGAAAATCATTAGATCACACTTCAGACCCTCTCTATCTGTGCACACTCTCTGCTTTATTCACCAACAACTGAGTTTCCAACAGTGAATATCACCAGGGAACTGAACATCCTTGTTCTCGGCTCCTCCACAGAAACACACTTCAGCACTCACACTGGGGGAACCGGAATTATCATCAGCAGAGCAGAAAAGTGATTCAACAGACGGCTATCACTTGGAGAATTGGGGAAGTGGTAGGGATCTTAAGACGAACAGATGAACAGATGGCCATTGTTGGTTCTGGACAAGAATGTGGGCCAAATGCCATAAAGGTAAATGACACAAGTGCTCATTTTATTCCATAATTTGAATGATATCATCCTGTGTTTTATAAGCAAATTGTCCAGAAGTTGAATCCTTGACATCTGAATACTTTGAGATCATGAACACTGCTTGTGCTTTTATTTTATGCTGAAAAGGTCGAAATGATGGATGTCGGTGTTTTCTTTAGACACACCTACATACAGTTACTGACTGAAGACTGTCTGCTCTGCATCATTTACAGTCATGGGACTGAAGGAGAACTGATGTTATCTGAGGAGCGACAGAATTTTGTATCATAATATTTTACGGTTAACAAAATACAACAAAACTACTCAGATATTCATATTTCAAATATTAAAAACAACAAACCGAATACATTTCATGTTTTTGGTTAATATGATTACTGTTTTTTTGTAAACAGGACTATATGAGAAAGCTTTTTGCCAAAAAACAGGAGTTTAAAGATTTATCTACAAATACAAATGAGATGTGCTCGATCTGACCGGCTGACACGTCAACACAATCAAGACTTAAACGACGTTAACAGACAAGGAGACCACAAATGACTGGAAAAACATGACCCAAAAGAATTACATACTTTTCTTTGTCTTCACACGTTTCTTCTGAGACATTATCAATGATCAGGATTAAAATATAAATAAACTGTCCTCCTGCCAGCAGCTCAACATCTCGCTTTTCTTACATATGGTCTATATTAATGCACAACATGAACTCTGCAATTTTTAGTTAAATTACATCTTTCAGCCACATTAATTAAACCTCTTGGCAAACCACTGGAGCGTTCATTTTTTAGATAATGAGTATTATTTCATTAAAAATAGTTGTGAATTTATTTATTAACATTTTTGTTACATCCTGTTAATTCTTTAGAATAAGAAACAATAAAGTATACTAGTAGACTATTTTTCCATTTACTTACTGGTCCAATGCTTTATAATAGATGTCCAGATCCTTGTTAGCCAGTTCAGTGGTCCTCATAATGATCATCTTGTCCCGGAATCTTTCCTCAGCCTGACAGTACTGATCTTCACGAAGTTCCTTGCGAAAGCGCAGGATCTCTTCCTCAAAACCCTTCTGTCGTCCCAAGGCCACACTTCGATTCTTCTTCAGGTCCTCCACCTTCCGCTCCAACTCTCGCCGCTCACTAACCAAACAAAAGCATAGGCACTGGTCTGAAAAAAAACTCCATTTCCCTCTGCACCTTATAAACTAAATGTTTACTTCGTATAAAGAAAGTTGATCTTACAGTCCAAACATCCAGGTTGCGCAGAACATCACTGAAATGTGACTGTCTCGACACACACAGTACCACAACACAGTAATAAAGTGAGCCACTAGAATGTTAAAATACTAAAACAAATTACTTGCGTAGCTCCATGACCTGCATGTTGCCCATCTCCCTCAGTAAGACCTCTCTTCTCCTGGTGACCTCCTTCAGCTCCTCCATACGCTTTCTCAGAGTCAGATTATCCTGAAGCCAGCGCTCCTGGACCTTGAGCAGGAAAGAAAGAGACAAAAACCTAATTTGTCTCTTACTGCAACACACACACACACACACACACACACACACACGCACGCACGCACGCACGCACGCACGCACGCACGCACACAGACACACGCACACACACACACACGCGTGTACACACGCACACACACACACGCACACACACGTACACGCACACACACGTACACGCACACACACATGTACACGCACACACACATGTACACGCACACACAAAATAGCACACAGACACACACAGACACACACGTACACACAAAGACACGCACACGTACACATAGACCACCATTGATTTGTGTTTCCGGAACAGTGATGATGCAGAGAAACTCTTTCTACCTTTTGAGTGTCGATATCCTGCCGGAAATTTCCAATGTCTTTGTTGATTTTTTCACGTTGTTTCTCCGCTTCAGTCAGCTGAGCATTTATCTCCTGAAGTTCTGCTTCTTTTTGCTGATTAAAGGAAAAAGTATATATAAAAGAATTTAAGAGAAAAGAAATGTAATATTGGGAAAAAAGACAAGAGGTGAATCTCGTACCTGCTTGTAGTCGTCTTTTCCCTCTTCTATGTACTTGGTAATTTCTCTCTCTAAAAAGGCCACATTTTTCACTCTCTCTCTGATGGCATTAATCTACGATAAAAGAAAAATATTTGTAATTATTCAAAATGTAATTGCGATTGATGTCTTTAATGCAGAACAGAATAAATACAGAGAATATACATATCTTATCCAGAGAACAATTACAATAAAAATGTGGAACTGAAACTTGTAGTGATTTCACTTCTATAATCAATACCAAAATACTGCTCCTTTCTGGGTGTTTTATTTTCAGTGTTCAATAGAAAAAGAAACGTTTCAGACCTTCTCCTGGCCTTCACATTGCTTTTCCTTTCTGCGTGCAATCAGATCCTGCTTTTCATGCTGGAGCTTCTCTAACGTGATGGCCAGTGGAGAGACCTGCTCCTCAGCATCCTACATCAGGCAAAATGTGCATTTATTGGAACAAATCAAACCTTCATTCAACATTTTCCTTCGAGCACAATAAAGCATTTTATAAACATTACACGTATTTCTCGGTGCAGCTCCTGAATTTCAGCAGCAGACTCCACACTCTGCTGTTCCAGCTGCTGCTGCTTCTGCATGTTACTGGAAACCTGAAGCTTTTCAGCACAGACCTCATTCACATTACTCTTTAGGACCTGAATCTGCTCCTGCTGATCCTGGATGAGTTTGCGTTTTAGCTCCATCTTACTGCAGGCTGAGATCAGGTGGGAGAAACAGATCAGAATGATTAAGAGCACGAAACTGTGGAAATCTGCATCCACACCAAGAATCAGTTAAAGGAAATGACACTCCTGTTAGAAAAGCTTCTCTCTTCAGTATAATGACAGAAGGTAGTCATGGCTGAGATTTACGTGGTGTTTGGTGTTAAATGCACAGTGCTCATACTGGTGTCAAGGCGATGTTGGACCTCCTGCTTCTCCTGGCTGATGTGCTGCATTGTCCGGTTCATGTCCACTCCCTGAAGCTTGGCAGTGTGTTGTGCTATCTTCCTCTCCACATCCTTCAGATCCAGCTATCATACATCCACAGTTACAATTATAAAACTTCAAATTATTAATTACTAATGCATTGATTTTAGAACCTCTGCTTGACCTCAGACCTGATAACGGTCCATGAGGGAAATGTCCTGTAGGCAGGCTTTAGCCGTGTCCTCCTCAGACATCAACAGAGACAGCAGACTTTCCTGCTCCTCAATCTCTCTCTTTAATTGCTCTATTTCTCTGTTCACACTCTGTAGTTTATTCTTTAACTCTGGTAGATCCTTCTCATGCAGCTCTGCAATAGACTGTCTGTGTGTGCAACAAAATAAACAAACAAATCATTATAATCAACACAATTCCAAACATGTTGGGGGTAAAATGCAAATACAGTGGAACCCGGTTATGTCGCCGGCCTAGGGGACGCCAAAAAGCGTCGAGATAACCGATGATCGAGATAAACGAAAACCAATATGGTGGCAATATATTAACGTGCTTGAAATTTCTTTATGTACATGATGTGCGTTATTAAATGAGAATGTGCATGCACGTGTTTTTGGAGTTTTTTTACACAACAGCGTTGCCGCGATTTGTTTGATTGGTCATGCGGATCGAGATAACCTGTAATGCGGATAAGGAGGCGGAAGCCGAAGTTAACGCAAACAAAGTTTATTGAGAATACTCAGGGCGGCAACGGATAAACATGGTGCAGACAGCGTGAACATGAAAAACAGCAGGATCGGGGTAATCCGGGGGGCGCTTTGGAATGAAAGCGCAGCCGTTGAAAGAATGCGGAGTCCGAGAAGAAGGGCACGTAGCGGGATACGTATACGCGATTACACAGACCGCCATGAACCAACACATACGATCATGCACAAACAATAACGGACTGTCAGTGTGTGGAGGTGAGGGGCTTAAATAGGAGAGGGGATGAGTGAGTGAATGAGAGTCAGGTGTGTGTGATCAGCATGACTGCGAGCAGCTCCATGCGGGCGGGGCACGCACGGGAGAAGAAGCAGGGTGCTTCGGGGAATGCCGAGGTTTGACAGCCGCCGAAGGGGGCGTGGCAGGGGGATTCCTGACATAACCGACGTTAAGTGGCAAATTTGCCCCCCCTTGTGCTCGAGATATTAGGGTTCGGCGACATAAAAGAATCGACATAACCGATTAGAAAATGCTAAGACAAAGCGAGAATTTGGCGGTTCCACTTCAAAAACATCGACTTAATAGGGTTGGCGAGTTAACCGAGGTTGAGATAAGTGGGTTCGACTGTATATACACAACCATAAACCCATATTTTATTCACAGCAAAACATAAAATGTGTGAAGTGGGTAAATGAACCATTTTAAAGAAAAAAAACCCCCAAAAAACTTTGTTATTTGACTGCTGCAACACGTCTCAATAAAGTTGAGACTGGACCTACACTGGATCCACACCAGTTTGCCTGAATATATCGACAAAGGATGCAGTTTCCACAGCTCTTTATTCAGCCCTCAACCACCTAGATAAAAACACCTACAACAGAATGCTGTTTATTGACTTTAGTTCTGTGTTTCACTGTACTGATCACTAAACTCCGTGCCCTGGGTTTCCGCACCTCCACATGGATTCTGGACTTTCTCACCAACAGACCTCAGTCTGGCCAAACAGGTTTTCTCAACCCTCATTCTGAACATCGGCATCCCACAGGGCTGTGTTCTGAGCCCACTGCTCTACTCCCTGTTCACCCACGACTGTGCTCCTCTGCATAACTCCAACAACTTCATCAAGTATGCAGATGACACCACCGTGGTTGGCCAGATCAGTAACAACGACGAATCAGCCTACAGGGAAGAGATCCAAAGCCTGACAGCGTGGTGCACCACCAACAACCTGACCCTCAACGGCATGAAGACTAAAAAGCTCACTGTGGCCTTATGGAAATCTAACAGCAGGGGACACTTCTCAGTCTACATCAAAGGAACTGAGGTAGAGCGGGTCTCCAGCTTTAAGTTCTTGGGAGTTCACATCTCTAAGGATATGTCCTGGCAACAGAAACCTTTAGCTCTGGTTAGAAAGGCACACCACCACCTATACTTCTTGAGGAGTCTGAAGAAAACTCATCTGTCCCCAGAGATTTTAATGAGTTTTTACCGCTGCATCATCAAGAGCATCCTGACCAACTCCATCACTGTATGGTACGGAGGCTCCACTGTTTGTGAACATAAAGCCCTGCAAAGGCTGGTCAAAATCGCCCGACGCATCACTGGCACCCAACTACCTGCCACTGAGCACCTTCACCACCGCAGATGTCTGTGCAGAGCTCACAACATCATCAAGGACTCTTCACATCCCAGTCACAAACTGTTTGACCTCCTTCCATCAAGAAGGAGATGCAGGAACATACGCACCTGTATAAAACTTCTGTATAAACACTGTATAAACTCTGTATGTGACTTCTATATAATTATACATTTTTATACCTCTCATTCTCTACACATATTGTGCCTTACATACATCTGCACTACTATTTTACATGTATGTTTGTGTATTTATATACACACCTTACATACATCCTGCCTAACATTTCGCACACACACACACACTATGTGTGTGTGTATATATATGTGTGTGTGTGTGTGTGTGTGTGTGTGTGTGTGTGTGTGTGTGTGTAAATATATGTACAGCAAATAAAGAAAAATATAAACATGCTGTACATATAATTACATGTTTATCTGCAGTTGTCAATTTGCACAATCGCTACTATTTGCACTTCTGGTTGATGCTAAACTGCATTTCGTTGCTGTGTACT
The DNA here is from genome assembly GCA_014706435.1 of Silurus glanis. NCBI lineage: Eukaryota > Metazoa > Chordata > Actinopteri > Siluriformes > Siluridae > Silurus > Silurus glanis. The sequence continues at coordinate 5,212,629 of JAAIIK010000099.1, forward strand.
TGCACTATACAATGACAAAGTTCTGTCTGTCTGTCCGTATTTTCCAACTAATTAGGTTCATTGAAGTAAAGTTCACTGAAGTCTCTCAGAAGTAAAGATGGCCAAAGGTTTTCCAATCTGTGAAAAACTGCGTCTACAACCAGTGGAACAATTTCATACCAATGTTCCTCAACATGCATGATTCTCTAATGGAAACATTAACCTCTCCAGAAATCTCAGTCTGAACACAGCTTGCCATGTCATACACAAATGCAGGTTAAATCTCGATATGCAAAGACGAAGCCATATGTAAATAACGTGATCCAGAAACTCTGCTGTCGCTCATTTAAAATGTCCTGGAAAGTGGAAATCTGTTCTGTGGTCAGATTAATTGAAATTCTATTTCATTTTTGGAAACCATGAATGCCACATCCTCTGGACTAAAGAGAAGAGAAATCATCAGTGCTGAACGCTTTACATGTTTTAGAGCAACACGTTTTCATTCAGATGATGTCTTTTTCAGAGAAGACCTTACATATTTCAGCAGGACAATGCTAACTGAATCTATTACAACAGCAGGCTGTGTAGTAGAAGAGTCCAGGTGCTGAATTGGCCTGCCTGCAGTCTAGACCTTTTACCGAGTGAAAACATTTGGTGCATCGAGAAACAAAAAAAATATGACAAAGAGGAACAGAATTGCTGAGCAGCTAGAATTATGTGTCAGACACAAACAGGACAACATTCCTCTCCCAAAATACCAACAACTGGCCTCCTCATTTTCCAGACGTATACAGACTGTTGTTAAAGGTAGACGTGATGCTGCACAGTTGGAAACATGGCCCTGGCATGTGTTGCAGCCATCAAATAATAAAAAATAATAATCGTCTTTAAAATAGTACATTGCCTCATAAGAATAACAAGTGGACTATGAGTTTATCTGGACCACATCTTGACCAATGGAAATGTTCTGACCTGATAGGTTTAAGGGCCATCATGTCATCACGCTTGCGCTCCTTTCTCTTCAGATCCTGCTCGGTGTTTTTCAGCTTGTCTGGCACCAGGCGCAGTTTGGACTGCATGTCATTAATGACGTCCTGGAGCTCAGCCTCTGAGGGGAAGACACGCTGACACACTGGGCAGCACGGCTCTCCCTCCTCTGTCAGCTGGCTGATGAACTGCGTGTACACGGCTGTGGCCCCTGCCAGCATCGCTTATAAGAAACATTTAAAAGAAGACAAAAAGAGGTGAATGAAAAATACAGAAAGAAAAGAGGGAGAATAACGTAGAGTCTAAAAAATATATTATAGCAGCGGAAAGATTTAAAGCCTTCAGTCAATTAAGCAAATCTAAGAAACGCAATGCATTTATTATTATTATACATTTTTTTTATAATTATTACTTTAATCATACCAAAAACACTTTTTAAGTCAAAGGAATTCTCTCAAAATATGACCACACTGGTCTTCCAAGGCATACCTCGCTGCTTGGAACACTTCTCCAGGTCATCTTGCAATTTGCTCAGATCAGATTCAAAGTCCTGACTCCCGCACACATTGAAGAATTTCTCCTCGTAGTTGGCCAGCTGCTGCTCTTTGCGTCGAATCTCAGCTGTACAGTGACTCTTGTTTTGCTCTCTGGATGCCAGTTCCTTACTAACACATTACACATTGACCAAATTAGATCATGTGCATGTTACAGTGAGGTCAGAGATCAACCAAGTGAATGCATGTCATTTCCGGTGCCTAATATCAGAACCCCATGATTCTGTACACTACTAGCCATGTGTCTCACTAAAACTAACCCAGATCTTATTACATTATTACATCCTTTACACATGACATCCACCTATAGGCTGAAATAATGTCAGAGATTTGTAATGAAACACCATCAACAACACAACTAATCAGACCATTATTTTTATTTATTCTATTATCTGGATATTCAAAAAGGATAAAACTCTTATTTTAACACAATACAGAAGAACTCACTTGAGCTTGCTCAGCTTCTCTCTGATCGAGTTGATCTCTTTCGATTTGCTATGAATCCAGCCTTCAAGCTCCCTTTTGTTAGGAAAGTGGCCCAGAAGAGAAACCAGGTCTTCATTGTGCCTGGACTTGATCCTTCTTACCTGATCTTCTTTATCAGTCTAGGTGTTACAATTAAAATATAGATAATTCCCATCTTTATATTTTATTATCAATTTAGTATTAAATGTCCAAATACATAAATATTCTGCATCATATTCACAGTGATTAATCAGAGGGTGAAATGTGAATGTGCTCACTTTATCTTTCCTCAGCATGTCCATTTGTGTGCGTGCTGTGGTGTGAATATTGAGAGTTTCCATTTCTTGGTCAAGTTTGCGCTGTGCCTGGTCCAATTCCACCTTTTCCCTCTGTAGCTCCTGCACCTCCATCTTCAGACTATCCACAGTGGAATCCTGTACAGCCTTCTCCAGCTCTTGTTCCTACACATGGTTATAACTTTATGTAAATATGGTATTTTACACACTGTGTGTGTATGTGTATATATATATATATATATATATATATATATATATATATATAT
>JAAIIK010000099.1:5234758-5256360 GCA_014706435.1 Silurus glanis
ATCAGTGTGAGATGTAATTGGGAGCAGTGTAGATGATTAAAACAGGGCTGATGTGCTCATATTTTCTAGATCTAGTGAGGACTCTTGCTGCTGCATTCTGAATTAACTGAAGCTTATTTCTGCACTTACTCCAACACCCAGACAGTAAAGCGTTACAGTAGTCTAATCTAGATGTTACAAAAGCATCTACTAGTTTTTCTGCATCCTGTAACGACATCATATTTCTAATTTTAGCAATATTTCTAAGGTGAAAGAAGGAGATCCTGGTGATATTATTCACGTGAGCCTCAAAGGAAAGACTCGGGTCAATAATCACACCAAGGTCTTTGACTGCCGTACACACTGAAACAGAAACACCATCCAGAGATGCTACGGAATCAGAAAGTTCACTTCTAGCTGCATGTGGTCCTAGTAAAAGTACTTCTGTCTTATCTGAGTTGAGCAGAAGAAAGTTATCAAGCATCCACTGTCTAATGTCCTTTACACACTCCTCAACATTGTTAAGCTGATCTCTCTCATCTGGATTTGCTGAAATATACAGCTGTGTATCATCAGCATAGCAATGGAAGCGAATACCATGTTTATGTATAATTTCACCCAGAGGCAGCAGGTATAAAGAGAAAAACAGTGGGCCTAAGACAGATCCTTGTGGAACACCAAACACTCAGAGAGTGTGGAGAACTCACCATTTACATCAACAAACTGATAGCGATCAGTCAAATAGGACCTAAAGAGAGAACTGTTCCCTTTATTCCAACAACGTTCTCCAGTCCAGCAAGCAGGAGATTATGATCAATGGTGTGAAAAGCTGCACTGAGGTCGAGCAAAACAAGTAAAGAGACAAAACCCTGATCAGAGACCAATAACAGTCATTTACCACCTTAACTAGCGCCGTCTCTGTGCTATGATGAGGCCGAAATCCTGACTGATACATTTCATAAATGTTATTCCTCAGTAGATGTGAGCAGAACTGCTGTGCTACAACCTTTTCTAAAATCTTGGAGATAAAGAGGAGGTTTGATATTGGACTGTAGTTGGACAGCTGACAGGGTGAAGGTCAGGTTTCTTAATTAGGGGGTTGATAACTGCAGTTTGATGGAAGAGTTTATTATTTTAAAACACGTTCAATTCCCTCTGGAATGATCTGTTTGAGGAAACTTGTAGGCGAGGGATCGAGAATGCAGGTTGATGATTTTGATGAGGAAATAAATGAAATGAAGTCGTTCTCTTGAATAGGAGTAAAACTTTTTAATTGATGGTCTGTTATAATTACACTGCTGTCTACAGGGTTATTTATAAAATAGTTTGGATTTATTTTAACCGTCTGGATTTCTTGCCTGATGTTTTCAACTTTATTATTAAAAAAGTTCATGAAATCATTACTACCTATTGATGGTGTGCATGTGAGTGCAGTGCTTTTATTTCCTGTTCATTTTGCTGCAGTACAGAATAAAAATCTAGGATTCTGCTTGTTATTTTCTATGAGGGAGGAGAAATATGCTGATCAGCAGCACTAAGAGATTTTCTAGAACTCAGGAGATTCTCCTTCCATGCTATTTGAAATACTGTCAATTTTGTTTGACGTCATTTACGTTCTAATTTTCGAGTGGTCTGTTTTAAGGTGTGTGTATGATCATTATACCACTGTGCTGATTTTTTCTCCCTGATCATTTTGGTCTTAAGGGGAGCTCCATCATCTAGAGTATAACGTAACGTTGATTCTAGGTATTCAGTGGCCCAGTCAAGCTCTGCGGTGTCAGACGGAGATCTAATTAATATCATAATTTCTGGAAGATTATTGATAAAACGCGCTGCTGTAGTTGACGTGAATGTGTTTAACACGGTAACGTGGTGAGGTACTGATGCAGTGACTGAGGCACATTTTAAAAGAGATGAGATAATGGTCTGAAATAACTTCAGACTGTGGAAATATGACTACATTTTTTAGTTTTAATCCAAATGTTAATAACAAGAGTGTGTCACCACTATGAGTGGGTCCTATAACATTCTGATTAATTCCAACTGAATCTAGAATGGACACAACTGCTGCTCTTATGGAGTTTTCCTGATTATCAAAATGAATATTAAAGTCACCAACAATGATTGCTTTGTCTAAAAAAGGAGATAAATTTGTGATGAAATCTGCAAATTCTATGAGAAAATCAGAGTCGGGCCCCTGGGGGTCTATAAATAATAATTAGTGGAATTGACTGACTGGACCTGCTTTTGGACACTGAATATTTTATGTTGGTGTAAAGAACTTCAAATGTTTTACATTTGTGTTTAGTCTTTTGTGTGACGTTTAGATTATTATTATAAATAGCTGCGACTCCGCCTCCTCTGCCATTTAGACGGGGTTGGTGTATGTAACTATACCCAGGAGGACTCGCTTCATTTAATGCTAAATATTCATTCGGTTTAATCCACGTTTCTGTCAAACACATTATTTTAAACTCCTGGTCGGTAATAATTTCGTTTATAGTAAGCAATCCTGTCTAGTATATCCTGTACAGTAACAATCCTGTCTTTAGATCAGAGGTGCTGCTGTGCGTTCAGTCCTATTTAATTTAATGTTAATCAGGTTACTTAAACAGACCTTCTGAGAATTCCTACATTTTGGTTTTGCTCGGGGGACAGACACAGTCTCAATTTGGTGGATCCTGAGTGACGACTCTGTGCAGCTAGCAGACATCTGGAAATAGAAAGGAAGACAAAGAGACGTGGTGGTGGAATGAGGAAGTGCAGGAGAGCAGAAGGAGAAAGAGGTTGGAGAAACAGAATAGGGATTGACAGAGTGATGAGAAAAGTAGGCAGGAGAACAAGGAGATGCAGCAGCAGGTGAAGAGGGATGTGGTGAAAGCCAAGGAAAAGGCATATGAGGAGCTGGAGGAGAAGTTGGACACTAAGGAAGGAGAAAAGGGTTCGTAGCGATTGTCCAGGCAGAGGAACCGAGCTGGGAAGGATGTGCTGCAAGTTAGAGCAATAAAGGATGGAGATGGAAATGTGTTGACTAGTGAGGAGAGTGTGTTGAGAAGATGGAGGGAGTATTTTGAGCAACTGATACATGAGGAAAATGAGAGAGAGAGAAGGTTGGATGATGTGGAGATGGTGAAGCAGGAAGTGGATAGGATTAGTAAGGAGGAAGTGAGAGCAGATATTAAAAGGATGAAGAGTGGAAAGTTGGTTGGACCAGATGACATACCGGTAGAAGCGTGGAGATGTTTAGGAGAGATGCAGTGGAGTTTTTAACCAGGTTGTTCAACAGGATTTTGGAAGGTGAGAAGATGCCTGAGGAATGGAGAAGGAGTGTGCTGGTACCGATCTTTAAGAATAAGGGAGATGTGCAGACCTGCAGTAACGACAGGGGAATAAAGTTGATCAGTCACACCATGAAGTTATGGGAAAGAGTAGTGGAAGCCAGGCTGAGAGAAGAGGTGACCATCTGTGAGCAACAGTATGGTTTCATGCCGAGGAAGAGCACCACAGACGCATTATTTGCTTTGAGAATGTTGATGGAGAAGTATAGAGAAGGTCAGAAGGAGCTGCATTGTGTGTTTGTGGATTTAGAGAAAGCGTACGACAGGGTGGAGAGAGAGAAGTTGTGGTATTGTATGAGGAAGTCTGGTGTGTCAGAGAAGTATGTGTGGGTGGTGCAGGACATGTATGAGGACAGTGTGACAGCAGTGAAGTGTGCAGTAGGAACGAAAGACTGGTTCAAGGTGGAGGTTGGACTGCATCAAGGATCGGCTCTGAGCCCTTTCCTGTTTGCAGTGGTGATGGACAGGTTGAAGGACGAGGTCAGACAGGAGTCTCCGTGGACTATGATGTTTGTGGATGATATTGTGATTTGTGGTGAGAGTAGGGAGCAGGTGGAGAAGAGCCTGGAGAGGTATGTGCTGGAGAGAAGAGGAATGAAAGTCAGTAGGAGTAAGACAGAGTACATGTGTGTGAATGAGAGGGAGGGCAGTGGAGTGGGACTCCACTGTAGGACGTTTTGGAGACAAAGTGAGGGAGGTGTGATTGAGATGTTTTGGACATGTGCAGAGGAGGGACATCAGGTATATCAGTAGAAGAATGCTGAGGATGGAGACACCAGGAAGAAGGAAAAAAGGAAGACCAAGAAAGAGGTTTATGGATGTGGTGAGGGAAGACATGCAGGTAATTGGATTGAAAGAGGCAGATGTAGAGGACAGGGGGGGTATGGAGACGAATGATACGCTGTGGCCACCTCTAATGGGAGAAGCCGAAAGAAGAAGAAGAAGAATTGTCCGGACCTAAGCTGGTGAGGAGGATTTATTTACTGGACCTCAAGAATTTTTAGTTGAAGACCCCTGGAATAAACCATGTGATGTTGCTGATGTGATTATTAGCAGACTGTAATCAGAACATATGTACAATGTGCAGTACCTCTGGGGGATAACAGCTGTAAGGAAAGGGGTGTAAGATTTTCCAGGCAGTGGTTAAAGTTGGAAAAATGACATTGTGAATGTTAATCACAGGCCCACGGCTGTACTCGCTGTAGTGGAAATGAATAGTGAGCAACCATAATGTGCTTATATAACCATTATCCTGATTTCACTCTGAGCACAATATCAGCACTGGAGCTCAGTTGCATATCTAAAAATATCCAGTATATAAAACTCAATCTTCCTTCTGCTCATATTAAACATCTGCAGATGGTCACACTCAAGTGCAACAACAACAACAACAACAACAACAACAACAACAACAATAATAATAATAATAATAATACGGAACCCCAGAAACCAACTGACCTTCTTGAAAAAATTTATTTTCACAGACAGAACACGCACGCACGCACGCACGCACGCACACACACACACACATACTTAAAATTAGTGTCTTGTCACCTGGCTTGGCCTTGCTGAAGGATTATATATTACACAGATGTGTGTGAGAGAATGAGGGACTGATTAAAGCACAAATGATTGAATTTTCACTGCAGAATCACAGTAAAGGTGTAACTCCAGAACATAATCTGGATTTAGGAATTAAAAAATTAATTAGAAATAGAAGATTTATCTGCTCATTTTTGTACTTTTTTTTTTTTTACTTTTTTTTGTACTGTATTTCTGTGTAAAATGTACCCCCTGGTATTAGGACTAATGTTTTATTACTATAAATAATTAAACAATAAGTAATATTAACAGAACATGATCATTCATCAGTTACAGAAACACCATATAAAGATTTATGATGGTGATTAGAAATGCAAGTAAACTATTCAAAATATTAGTGTAAAATACAAAAAAATTATATTGTAACACTTGAACTACTGTTTTAACTGAATTGGATCATCATTTCTACTGACATCCAATTCATGTGGATCAGATTTTTGTGGTTTAGATTAGATTGGTGTAGATCAGATTCATGTAGATCAGATTGGTGTACATCAGATTTGTTTTCTCTCTCTCTCCGCAACCATGGACCTCCTCTGCCCCCCGACCACTAAACCCAAGAAGACTTCTTGTCCCACACCCTGGCTGTCAGAAGTCTTGCACAGCAATAAACGAGAACTCAGATCAGCAAAGAGGAAGTGGAAAAAATCACAACTCGTTGTAGACCTCGCATCTTACCGCGCACTCCTCCCCAAATTTTCTTCTGATGTGACTTCTGCTAAGACTGCCTTCTGCAACAAAAATTTTGCAGCCTTTGCACAAGATCCTCGTAAGCTCCACAACATCTTCTTTTCAATACTGCACCCACTTGCTCCACCTGTTTCATCCTCCCTGACTGCTGATGACTTTGCCTCCTTCTATAATAAGAAAATTAGAGAAATCGGCCAGACCTTCACTTCCTCCCCAACAATGACTACACAACATAGCCAGGAATCCCCTACTCCTTCATTGTCAAGCTTCTCAACCACAGCAAAAGATGAAATACTGAAAGTCATCCAATCTTGCAATCCCACCACCTGTCCTCTGGATCCAATTTCTTCAACTACGCTTCAGACCATCACACAAGATCTCCTGCCCTTCACCTCCACAATCATCAACAGGTCCTTAAAATCCATGTGCCAACTACCTTCAAGCAAGCGAGGGTTATTCCCATCTTGAAGAAACCTGCTCTGGATCCATCAGATATCAACAACTACAGACCGGTATCACTTCTCTCTTTTCTTTCTAAATCTCTGGAACACACTGTTTTTAACCAACTGTCTGTTTATCTCTCACAGAACAACCTCCATGATCCGAACCAGTCTGGGTTCAAAGCGGCACATTCCACAGAGATGGCCCTTTTGGCTGTTTCTGAGAAACTACATGCTGCTCAATCAGCCAAGCTGTTATCTGTCCTCATTCTCCTCGACCTTTCAACAGCATTCGACACAGTCAACCACAAGACTCTCTTATCTACACTCAGGAGCCTCGGTGTCCGTGGAGCAGCATGGAGGTTTGCTTCCTACCTGGAAGGTCGCTCATACCAGGTAACATGGAGGGGTCCACATCTGCCCCATGCAGACTCTCCACTAATGTCCCACAAGGCTCGATACTTGGTCCCCTCCTTTTCTCCCTCTATACCCACTCTATATTCATTTCCAGGTCAGTATCTCTGAATAACTCTTCATAACTCTCTGCTCTCTCCTTCAGCCACTGCTCACAACCTTGGGGTAACTATGGACAATCAACTGTCCTTCACCTCACATGTTTCTAATGTGGCTCGTTCTTCTCCTTCAACATCCTACAACATCCGAAGGATTCGACCATTTCTGGCAGGTCTTCCTCTGAACGTTATTCACCCACTGCAAATGATCTAAAATGCAGCTGCACGACTTGTGTTCAATCTGCCCAAGTTCTCCCACACCACCCCACTGCTGCTCCTCCACTGGCTTCCAGTAGCTGCACGTATCAGATTCAAAACACTGATGTTCACCTACAAGGCCTAAAAATGGACCAGCACCATCTCACCTCAGAGACCTCATCACATCTCGCACTGCACCACGCTATCTGAGATCCTCCAGCACTGCTCGACTGGTACCACCTTCTCTCAGAATGAGAGGTAAGTGCACTTCAAGGACCTTCTCTGTTCTGGCACCGAGGTGGTGGAATGAACTTCCCCTAGATGTCTGTGCAGCGGAGTCCCTGACTATCTTCAAGCGACGGGTAAAGACCTTCATCTTCCTGAAACACTTAAACTAACATTTTTTTTTTTTAAATCCTCTCAACAGAGTTGTAGTCTGATTTATATTAAGTTTGTAATCCAGTGTAGATTTATTCATTACTAGAGACTTAAAGCACTTTTGTACGTCGCTCTGGACACGAACGTCTGCTAAATGCTGCACAAGTGTATGTAAATGTGTGGATCAGATTTGTGTGGATTGGTCTAAGTGATCATATGCTTTACATTTGATTAAACTGATTACATTCTGTTCTCCTTCATAATTCGAACAAAGGAGTGGGTGGAGAAGAGTGATAGCAGGAGTGATTTGTGATAGAAGAGTATCTGTGAGAGTGAAAGGGAAAGTTTATAGGACTGTGGTGAGACCTGAGATGTTGTATGGTTTAGAGACAGTGGCATTGAGTAAAAGACAGGAGGTGGAGCTGGAGGTAGCAGAGCTGAAGATGTTGAGATGTTCGTTGGGAGTGACAACGATGAACAGGATTAGAAATGAGGACAGGGGTGTATGAAGACGGATGATCTGCTTTTGCGACCCCTAATGGGAGAAGCCGAAAGAGGAAGAAGTAAAGCCAGTTGAAGTCATGAAAGCCAGTGTTATTTATTATATTCTATGTATAATTAACAAATTAAAATATCACAATAAATTAAGTTAGCTTATGTCATTGTCTTGCTTGTTTAATCTAAGATTGTGTTTTCATGTACAGTAACTAATAGTAAGCAAACACATTTTTTTCCCATTAATATTATTTTTATATTGAAAACGCAGAACATATTAAAAACCTTCACCACATTCAGCCAAACCAGCAGACACAAATGTATTCCCTCTGTGAACAGACACAGCATTCAAGCATCATTCTGTTTTAACAATCACTTACACTGTCCATCCTTCTTGTACATGGAGGAAATTGTGTCAGTGCAGCTTGAGACTTAACACAAAGATTCAGGCCTAAACTGGGTCAGTGTTATATAACATGGCTGATGGCTGTCCCTAGAAAATGACTACTGAAATGAAGGTAAATGGCTTTAAGATGGACCAGCTGGGTCTTTTCTGGGAATAGCAGAAAGAATGTGTCACAGGGGCCATCGTCTGGAACATAGCGTGTATTCATCACATTTTATAAAGCATGTGTTAGGAGATGAAGAGTCTCCTAAGTTCTCAAGGTCAACACATAATCAAGTCAAGTCAAGTCAAGTCAAGTTTATTTGTATAGCGCTTTTCACAACAGACATTGTCTCAAAGCAGCTTTACAGAAATCAACAGTCAAGGTGAATGGTGTGTGTTTATCCCTGATGAGCAAGCCGTGGCGACAGTGGCAAGGAAAAACTCCCCTAGATGTTATGAGGAAGAAACCTTGAGAGGAACCAGACTCAAAAGGGGAACCCATCCTCATATGGGTGACATCAAGAGTTTGATCATAAATCTTTCAACAATACAGAACACTGGAGAGTGAGAACTAACATGAGTACTGGAGTATAAGATTATAAGTAAATGTTCTTTCTACAGTCTTTGGTATAAAAGTAGGAGCTACTGAGCTCAACATTTGTGATCATCACAGATCCAGCATCAGCTTCTCCATGCCAGAGCCTTTAAACACTCCAGGAGGTCCAATGCCACACATGTAGTGGGATCCAATTGGCACTCGTACGTCTGTAGATGGTTCGGGATGTTTGCGAGTTCGGCATCTACTTCTCCATGATCACCCATAGGTCCATAATCTTCACGAGGTGGGACGTGACTGGAGCTGGCCAAACCTCAGAAAGCCTCGGGATGGGGAGAGAAAGAGAAGCAGTGGAGAGGAATTAGCGTAGCTGCTGTTCATGATATTAACAGCACAAGTTGATAATGTGCATGTGATCAGATGTTCTGGAGCACAAGGTTATGATGTGAGACGTGTTATGTGTTATGTAAATAAGATAATCAGATCTTATTTACCGCTTTTATTTAATTGATAACTTTATCCATTATTATTGTTCCTTGACATAAGCAGAAAAATCACATTACTTTAAAGAGATGATATAAATGATTAATTACTGGTGTTATATTTTTGTATCTAATTTTGAATGTAGACAGATCACTATTGTTCTGCAAGTTCTAGCATAAACAAACACCTGGTAATTAGATGACTATAATATGTAAAACATGTCTTCAATATAATGTAATTGTATTTTAATAGCTTTACAGAAATATATATATATATATATATAGAAGGGATGGATGGACAGATTAAAGTGACCCAGTATGATTGTGATTGTCATTAAAGTGTCCATGTGCTGGTATAAAAGTGATAAATGTGAAGGTGAAATGGTATAAATATATAATGCTTGTATTACACTGCAGTCATATTTTAATTGTCATTTGGAGTTGGAGTAGTAAAGAGATTTTTATAGATTTATACAGCAGTAAATATAAAATATAAATATAAAATGCAATGGAAATTTTTCTAAAGCAATCATACTGATGTGCACATTTATCATACTTTTCTAAATAGAAAACTAATAAATTAAAAGGCTTTAAGCTTTAAGTTGTAGAAATAATGACAGTACAGGAAGGTGAAGCTGCTTTAGCAATGCTATGTGATATTTCTGGTCTTTCAGACAATAAAATAAGTGTTTCCTATTTTATCAGACACAGGATCAACAGTAAGGATTATTTATGTCTACTAATAGATTTCATTCTGTCGTAAATTCATCCTGCAAAATGCATTACAAAATATGTATTTACTATGCAGTGTGAACTGAACACAAACTGTTTCATATTTCCACATGGAGTATATGAATGATAAGTTATAATATTATCAATTGATAATAATAATATTATTGATAGCATTATGCCACACTGAATTTTATTCAGGGAGAGGGCCAATTGTTATGTTCTTGATCAGAAAGCTAAGACCCCCAACAAAAAAATAAATAAAATAAAACAAATAAAAACATTCACTAAAGTATTTCAGTCCACTAAAATATAGATTATGCATTTAGGATTTAACATGAACAGATTTGAAAACCAGTTTGCACTGAATACTTCAAAGTAAATGTATAAAAGTTAAATACTTAAATCATGAATTTTTGCATCCTGTATAAGAATGATGGCTTTAAGACTATTATCTCTTGGTCGTTCTACAAAACAAATCATTTGCAAAGATCACATTACTAAGAAGAAATGATTGTCATGCTACAATGAAAGATGTCTCTGATGAGTCAGGCAGTCTGATTACATTTCACTGAAAAGCAGCTGAAGCACTTTAAATACCATTTTATCTTGATTATGATTATCTCCACTCTGTGGAAAGAAATTATATCAGCACATTTTTAGATTTGATGGCTTTGCTAAAGATCCTGTTAAAATGGGAGATTAAAAAAGCAAGTTAAAGAAATTGGTGAGTTGTTCATGTGCCAGTGAATTCCCTTTGATCCGATGAGATTGCTGAGCTCTTTAACGAGATGTCAAAGTGTAAATACAAGCTAAATCTTTTGCCTTTGTTCAAGACATCAAGTCTTAGCTGAGGAGTAATGTGTTCAATTAAATGCTTTGATATTAATTTATTCCTGTTTCTAATGAAAATGGTGGGAAGCATTGGGCATGTGCATGATGTTTATTATTTAAATAAAAAATCAAAGTGTGCGCAATAATACATTTGGTTGGAGAGGGAACACAATTATAGATAATTGCTGGTCTGAAGACAATGTGTAGGTGGATGCGTTCAAAGGATCATGTAACACAATTAGTCGCAGCATAATGTGAATATACAATGAGACCGGTTTAAAGGGAGGAGAGAGGAAGATCTACATGTGTATCTGATTTCTCTGTCTTGGATATTATGACTTTTTCAACATCTGTTATGTTTATATCATATTTCTTAAACTACACAGTATTCAGTATGAGTGTGTTTTACAGATGCTTTCAGATCAAGATCTAATCAAAACAGTAGCAACAGTTAGAATACATTTGGCTTTTAATAGCTCTTTAAACTAAAAACTGTGGTTTAGTAAACATCCAGTTCTCACCAAAATAGTAGGTAAGGAGCAGTAGTTTGTAGTGGATTTGAAACTTAACAGGTAGCCAGTGTAGGGATGAGAAGATTGGGGTTATATGGTGATATTTTTTCGACCTTGTGAGAACTCTGGCTGCTGCATTCTGGACAAACTGTAGCTCGTTTATTAATTCTCACATTTATCTCCTAAACTTTGGAATAGTCTTCCTGACAGTGTTCGGGGTTCAGACACACTCTCCCAGTTTAAGTGCAGATTAAAGACGTATCTTTTTAGCGAGTTCTACACATAACACACATCACATATCATAACCTTGTGCTCCAGAACATCTGATCACATGCACATTATCAACTTGTGCTGTTAATATCATGAACAGCAGCTACGCTAATTCCTCTCCACTGCTTCTCTTTCTCTCCCCATCCCATGGCATCCTGAGGTTGCTCCAGCCCCAGTCACGTCCCACCTCATGAAGATTGTGGACCTTTAAAGCAGTAGATGCCGAACCCGCAAACATCCTGAACCATCTAGAGACGTACCAGTGCCAATTGGATCCCACTACATGTGGAGTTTGGACACTGGACCTCTTTGAGTGTTTAAAGGCTCTGGCATGGACAAGCTGGTGTTGGATCTGTGATGATCTCAAATTTTATGAGTTGCTCAGTAGCTCCTGTAAAAGACTGTAGAAAGAACATTACTCATAATCACACACTCCAGTGCTCATGTTAGTTCTCTCTCTCCAGTGTTCTGTAGTGTTTAAAGACTAGAATCACACTCTTGATGTCACCCAAATGAGGATGAGGTTCTGCTTTTGAGTCTGGTTCTGCTCAAGGTTTCTTCCTCGTAACATCTAAGGGAGTTTTTCCTTCACCACAGTCGCCATGGCTGCTCATCAGGGATAAACACACATCGTTCACCTTCATTCTAGAATTTGACTTGACTTCATCCTAAATGCTGTAAAAAAAATCCCTTTACAGGGTTGAATAACTGACAATTTTCTTTTTAAAATATGATAATAGAATAATTAAAGTGTAAAGAAACGACCAACATACAATACAGATCCTTTAAATTTAGGTGTGTATCACAGAGCCACTATCTGTAACTGTGTGTTAGAAAACTGAACACTCCAACACTCCAACACCATAGTTAAGTTTGTGGAGTAGCATTAGGTACATGGTGCACACACCAGTCGGGCTGAAGGAGAGTCAGCTGAGGTCTGCTTGTGTCATTGTGAACACATCTGTATTGAGAACACACATCTATAGCCACCAATAGACAAAAAGTTCATGTAAAGTTCATGTAAACATTGATATTGGTTTACATTTATATAGTTTGTATCTGCCCCTGATATAAAAAAAAAACATATTTATGTTTTCCAAAAATAAAAAAATAGTAGCCATATTTCTAGATCTGTGGCCTGTATCTGTTAATACAGTTGAATGAATAATTGCTGTAAATGCAACTTATAAATACTGTTAAATGCAGAAACAAGTCTGATTTTGTTCGTTCTACTTTCTGCCAACCACGTAAAAGGTCAAAATTTTTTTAAGTCAAGTCAAGTCAAGTTTATTTCTATAGCGCTTTTCACAACAGACATTGTCTGAAAGCAGCTTTACAGAAATCAACAGTGAAGGTGAATGGTGTGTGTTTATCCCTGATGAGCAGCCGTGGCGACTGTGGCAAGGAAAAAATCCCTTAGATGTAATGAGGAAGAAACCTTGAGAGGAACCAGACTCAAAAGGGGAACCCATCCTCATTTGGGTGACATCAAGAGTGTGATCATAAATCTTTCAACAATACAGAACACTGGAGAGTGAGAACTAACATGAGTACTGGAGTATAAGATTATAAGTAATGTTCTTTCTGCAGTCTTATACAGTCTTCATGGTTAGTAGCTCCTAGTTTTATGAGCTCAACATTTGTGATCATCACAGATCCAGCATCAGCTTCTCCATGCCAGAGCCTTTAAACACTCCAGGAGGTCCAATGTCAAAACCACACATGTAGCGGGATCCAATTGGCACTGGTACGTCTCTAGATGGTTCGAGATGTTTGCGAGTTCGGCATCTACTCCTTCAAAGGTCCATAATCCTCATGAGGTGGGACGTGACTGTAGCTGGCCAACCTCAGGATGCCTCGGGATGGGGAGAGAAAGAGAAGCAGTGGAGAGGAATTAGCGTAGCTGCTGTTCATGATATTAACAGCACAAGTTGATAATGTGCATGTGATCAGATGTTCTGGAGCACAAGGTTATGATGTGAGACGTATGTTATGTGTAGGCTTTGCTAAAAAGATATGTTTTTAATCGGCACTTAAACTGGGAGAGTGTGTCTGAACCCCGAACACTGTCAGGAAGACTATTCCAAAGTTTAGGAGCTAAATGTGAAAATGATCTACCGCCTTTAGTGGACTTTGCTATTCTAGGAACTACTAGAAGCCCAGAGTTTTGAGATCTCAGGGAGCGTGACGGATTGTAGCGTGTTAAAAGACTGGAGAGATACATGGGAGCCAAACCATTTAGTGGTTTATAAGTAATAACTAGTAGTTTGTAGTCTATTCGAAACTTAACAGGAAGCCAATGTAGGGACGATAAGATTGGGGTTATATGGTCATATTTTCTCGACCTTGTAAGAACTCTTGCTGCCGCATTCTGAACTAACTGAAGCTTGTTTATTAATGATGCAGGACATCCACCTAGTAATGCATTACAGTAGTCTATTCTGGAGGTCATGAACGCATGGACGAGCTTCTCTGCATTGGATATAGATAACATGTTTCTTAACTTAGAAATATTTCTCAGGTGAAAGAAGGCTGTTTTTGTAACTTGGTTGATATGATTTTTAAAAGATAAGTTGCTCTAAAATAACTCCCAGGTCTTTTACTGTTGAACTAGTGGTTACAGAACATCCGTCTAAATGCAGGTTGAGATGCTGGAGCTTCTGTATACTGGTTTTTGGGCCGATGAGCAAAATCTCCGTCTTATCAGAATTTAGTAGTAGAAAGTTATGGGTCATCCAATCTCTTATTTCTTTAACACACTCAGTTATGCAAGCTAATTGAGCTGTATCGCCTGGTTTTGTTGAGATATATAGCTGGGTATCATCAGCATAACAATTCAAGCTAATTCCATGCCTTCTAATAATATTTCCTAACGGAAGCATGTATATTGTGAAGAGCAGGGGTCCTAGAACTGAACCTTGTGGCATGCCATAATTTACTAGCATTAGCCTGGATAACTCTCCATTTAAGTCTACGAAATGGTAACGATCGGACAGGTAGGGTTTAAACCAGCTTAATGCCTGTCCCTGAATGCCGATGTAATTCTGTAAGCGATCTAGGAGAAGATCATGATCTATAGTGTCAAATGCAGCACTAAGATCTAGTAAAACCAACAGCGAGATGTAGCCTTGGTCTGAAGCTAAAAACAGGTCATTAGTGATTTTAACTAGGGCAGTTTCTGTGCTATGATGGAGCCTGAAACCTGACTGAAACTCTTCAAAGATATTGTTCTCTTGTAAGTGGGAACAGAACTGGGCAGCGACAATCTTTTCTAAAATCTTAGACATAAATGGGAGATTTGAAATTGGTCTGTAATTCGATAACGTGTTTGGATCCAGATTAGGTTTTTTAATGAGAGGCTTAATAACTGCTAACTTGAGGGATTTAGGGACGTGACCTAACGATAGTGAGGAGTTAATAATATTGAGAAGAGGCTCACCAGCTGTATATAACACTTCCTTCAATAGATGAGTTGGAATGGGATCTAACTGACATGTTGTTGATTTTTTATATCTCCAGATGTACATTCTCTATGCAATCTTTCAAAAAAATCTGTTCAATTTAAATGATGATTACAATAGTCTTGCTGTTGCATTTACCAAGCAATTATCTTTGCACAAGTCAGGTGACTCTTAGTGCCGGTGCCCGGATAAATGTGGAGTTTTGTTATGAACGGCATCCAGTGTAAAACATGTGCCAAATTAAATATGCGGCTCACAAACCCAAATTCCATAGCGGATCGGTTGAGGCCCGGGTTACCAACGACCACCACAGGTATCGTTAGCCAACAGGGTACCGGTGGAAATTGGGCTGCTGTTGGCCGAAGGAGGAGAAGGAGAGGAGGAAGACATCTACAGAGACAGCAGGGAAAGGAGAAGTGGAGGAGAGTGGAGGTTCGGGTTGGTACTTTAAATGTTGTTACTATGACTGGTAAAGGGAGAGAGGGAGCTGATATGATGGAGAGGAGAAAGGTAGATATGTTGTGTTCAGGAGACCAAGTGGAAAGGGAGTAAGACCAGGAACATTGGAGGTGTTTAAACTGTTCTATCATGGTGTGGATGGAAAGAGAAATGGTGTAGGGGTGATTCTGAAGGGAACACCAACATAAAATATTTAGTGTCCAAAAGCAGGTCAATTCCATTAATTATTATTTATAGACCCCCAGGGGCCCGACTCACATAGAAATTGCAGATTTCAACACAAATTTAGCTACTTCTTTACACAAAGCATTAATTGTTGGTGTTTTTATGATAATCAGGAAGACTCCTTAAGAGCAGCAGTTGTGTCTATTCAAATAAATTCAATTCAATAATTTTTTTATTTGTATTGAGCTTTTATTAATGAACATTGTCTCAAAGCAGTTTTACACAGATAATGTGGTTATAAAATGAATTAGTTGTCAGTTTGTTGATGTAAATGGTGAGTTCTCCACAAGGATCTGTCTTAGGCCCACTGCTTTTCTCTTTATACCTGCTGCCTCTGGGTGAAATTATACATAAACATGGTATTTGCTTCCATTGCTATGCTGATGATACACAGCTGTATATTTCAGCAAAGCCAGATGAGAGAGATCAGCTTAACAATGTTGAGGAGTGTGTAAAGGACATTAGACAGTGGATGCTTGATAACTTTCTTCTGCTCAACTCAGATAAGACAGAAGTACTTTTACTAGCATGCAGCTAGAAGTAAACTTTCCGATTCTGTAACATCTCTGGGTGGTGTTTCTGTCTCAGTGTGTACAGCAGTCAAAGACCTTGGTGTGATTATTGACCCGAGTCTTTCCTTTGAGGTTCACGTGAATAATATTACCAGGATCTCCTTCTTTCGCCTTAGAAATATTGCTAAAATTAGAAATATGATGTCGTTACAGGATGCAGAAAAACTAGTTGATGCTTTTGTAACATCTAGATTAGACTACTGTAATGCTTTACTGTCTGGGTGTTGGAGTAAATGCAGAAATAAGCTTCAGTTAGTTCAGAATGCAGCAGCAAGAGTCCTCCCTAGATCTAGAAAATATGAGCACATCAGCCCTGTTTTAATCATCTACACTGCTCCCAATTACATCTCACACTGATTATAAAATACAAACCCGATTCCAAAAAAGTTGGGACACTGTACAAATTGTGAATAAAAACAGAATGCAATGATGTGGAAGTTTCAAATTTCATTATTTTATTCAGAATACAACATAGATGACATATCAAATGTTTAAACTGAGAAAATGTCTCATTTTAAGGGAAAAATAAGTTGATTTTAAATTTCATGGCATCAACACATCTGAAAAAAGTTGGGACAAGGCCATGTTTACCACTGTGTGGCGTCCCCTCTTCTTTTTATAACAGTCTGCAAACGTCTGGGGACTGAGGAGACAAGTTGCTCAAGTTTAGGAATAGGAATGTTGTCCCATTCTTGTCTAATACAGGCTTCTAGTTGCTCAACTGTCTTAGGTCTTCTTTGTCGCATTTTCCTCTTTATGATGCATCAAATGTTTTCTATGGGTGAAAGCTCTGGACTGCAGTGTGCTTTAGCTCTATTGTGAATCTACTCTCTTCTGGTAAGGTAGGATTCTAACTTTGTATATCTACTTAACTCAGTTGATTCTAGAGTGTTGGTCGGTGCTTATTAGTTCTGTCAGGTGATTAATCAAGGGTAGTTTCATTCTCACTTGAGGTGTGAATTGTGGGCAGGGCTTACTCACTTATATTGAAGCCGCTCCGCTACAGACAGTTGTAGACAGTTGTAGGTAGCCCCCCTAAGGTCAGTAATGCTTAGTGTTTATTTAGAATTTCTATTTTTACTTTTTCTATTTAAAATACATTGATGTCAAATTGAGAGATCAGTCATGTACCTTAAACCCATCTCTTCTTACAGACACAGAACAGAGGTCACATTGTCAGTAACCTCACCTACCCTCCTCTGTAGTCTCAATCTCAAACAGTGGTGGTAGGTGGGCTCTGGAATTGCCAGTCTGAGACCTGGATATCCCCACAGAACACTGCTACACCAGCTGCTCTGTCTTTTGCCTATGCTTTCTCTCAGTCACCAAGAGAAACCGGTAGAGGTGGTGGTACGGGTTTACTGTTATCACGGAGATGGTGTTTCACACCTCTCCCTTTGTCGAATCTAATCATGTCTTATTTAGAATTTCATGCAGTTTCAGTTACCTCTCCAATCAACCTCTTCATCATTGTCATCTACCGCCCTCCTGGTCCAGTCAACCACAAGACTCTTTTGTCAACCCTCAAGAGCCTCGGTATACACGGAACAGCATGGGAATGATCTGCTTCCTACCTGGAAGGTCACTCATACCAGGTAACATGGAGGGGATCCACATGGTCTTCCACTTAACGCTAATTCGTCCACTGAAAATGATCCAAAACGCAGCTGCACGACTTGTGTTCAATCTGCCCAAGTTCTCCCACATCACGACACTGCTATGCTCCCTTCACTGGTTTCCAGTAGCTGCACGTATCAGATTCAAAACACTGATGCTTGCCTACAAGGCCAAAAATGGACCAGCGCCATCTTATCTCAGAGACCTCATCACATCTCGCACTGCACCACTCTGTCTGAGATCCTCCAGCACTGCTCGACTGGTACCACCTTCTCTCAGAATGAGAGGTAAGTATACTTAAAGTCTCTTCTCTGTTCTGGCACCGAGGTGGTGGAATGAAATTCCCCTAGATGTCCGTACAGCGGAGTCCCTGGCTATCTTCAAGCGACGGTTAAAGACCTACCTCTTCCTGAAATACTTAAATTAGCACTTTCCAGGTTTGCTTTGTTATAGTTATAGTTATAGAGTTATATTTATATTAAGTTTGTAATCTTGCGTACCAGTGTAGATTTCATTGCTAGAGACTCAAAGCACTTTTGTACGTCGCTCTGGATAAGGATGTCTGCTAAATGCCGCAAATGTAAATGTAAAATGTAAATGCAGGCTGCCCATTTCAGTACCCAGATCCTTCTTCTACGCAGCCATGATGTCGTAATTGATGCAGTATGTGGTCTGGCAATGTCATGTTGGAAAATGCAAGGTCTTCCCTGAAAGAGACGACGTCTGGATAGGAGCACATGTTGTTCTAGAACTTGGATATACCTTTCAGCATTGATGATGCCTTTCCAGATGTGTAAGCTGCCCATGCCACACGCACTCATGCAACCCCATACAATCAGAGATGCAGGCTTCTGAACTGAGCGCTGATAACAACTTGGGTTGTCCTTATCCTCTTTAGTCCGGATGACATGGCGTCCCACTTTTCCAAAAAGAACTTAAAATTTTGATTCGTCTGACCACAGAACAGTTTTCCACTTTGCCACAGTCCATTTCAAATGAGCCTTGGCCCAGAGAAAAACGCCTGCGCTTCTGGATCATGTTTAGATATGGCTTCTTTTTTGACCTATAGAGTTTTAGCCGGCGACGGCGAATGGCACGGTGGATTGTGTTCACCGACAATGTTTTCTGGAAGCATTCCTGAGCCCATGTTGTGATTTCCATTACAGTAGCATTCCGGTATGTGATGCAGTGCCGTCTAAGGGCCCGAAGATTACGGGCATCCAGTATGGTTTTCTGGCCTTGACCCTTACGCACAGAGATTGTTCCAGATTCTCTGAATCTTTGGATGATATGATGCACTGTAGATGATGATACCTTCAAATTTTTTGCAGTTTTACTCTGAGAAACTCCTTTCTGATATTGCTCCACTATTTTTCGCTGCAGCATTGGGGGAATTGGTGATCCTCTGCCCATCTTGACTTCTGAGAGACACTGCCACTCTGAGAGGCTCTTTTTATACCCAATCATGTTGCCAATTGACATAATAAGTTGCAAATTGGTCCTCCAGCTGTTCCTTATTTGTACATTTAACTTTTCCGGCCTCTTATTGCTACCTGTCCCAACTTTTTTGGAATGTGTAGCTCTCATGAAATCCAAAATGAGCCAATATTTGGCATGACATTTCAAAATGTCTCACTTTCAACATTTGCTATGTTACTATATTCTATTGTGAATAAAATATAAGTTTATAAGATTTGTAAATTATTTCTTTGCTTTTTTATTCACAATTTGTACAGTGTCCCAACTTTTTTGGAATCGGGTTTGTACAAGACAACTTCACCTGCTTGTGACCGTGATGCCTCCCTCCCAGATGCACTGAACAACTTCTATGCCCGGTTCGAGGTGCAGAACAACATGGTGGCAAGGAAGACCACCCCTCCTCCCAGTAACCAGGTGCTCTGTCTAACCACAGCTAAAGTGAGAAAAACTCTATGCAGAGTTAAAAGTTAAGTTAAAATTTGATAAGGTGGTGGAGAGTGAACCTAGGAAAGAATGATTAGTGATTGGAGCAGACTTTAATGGGCATGTAGGGAAGGGAACAGAGGTGATGAGAAGGTGATGGGATGGGTACTGGATAATATTTTTGATTTCAACAATATTTTTGAGAAGAAATGAATGAATGCCCTGGACAAGGGCATTTGCCAAATGCCATAAATGTGCATACATCTACATATTTCTGTGTGTAATTACCAAATACTCACTGAATACACTCAATCCTGGAATAAAGAAATATACAAAATAAGGCTCATGTCACAGTGTCCCACAGCATTCAAAACTCTTAACAAGTGCATTAACTGCATTAGATTAAAAGATTAGGGAAAATAACTTTTTATAATATATAATATTATAATATAATTATAATAATTATAATATTTTAAGCGATTGAGAGATTGTTGCCCCTAAAGCATATCACTGGCCCCAAACATAACCATACCTACTTTAGCCAAGCAGGAAACCTGCATGATTTAATCATCATGAGACTGCTTTATATTCTCCAACATCTCGACTGTACAGTTATACAAGGATCCTCTTCATGGGATTCAGCTCAGGATAAAACATCATTATCCCAAATATCCTTTACTATAAACCCATCCAACTCTCTGTGCCCACCTCCACCAATCAGTGAATCATCAGCTTTCTGACGGACTGACAGCAGCAGGTGATTCTGGGTTCAGCAAACAAACCAGAAAAAAACAAGGCTTTATTGGACAGCTGAGAGGATCATAGGATTAAATAATTACAGACCCCAGTAACTCTAGCTAAGACGAAACACCTAAACACATTTAGGAACATTTCTCTCACAAACAGTTAATACAGACACTAACCTACATTAAGATATAATTGCTGGGCTTTTGCCAACACAATCCTTTAGCCAGTTCAGAGTATGCTCTCTGAATTTTGCAAATCAAAACTCTAATGACAGTTATGTTATTGATAATGAGGAACTGAGCTACATACAGCATGACCTTTTTTATGTATTTTTTAAGTTTTTTTCAAAAAAAAAAAAAATCTTTATGAATATTGGGAATTAAATATACTAAATGTACAATGCTAGTTTAGGTAATTGAATGTGTTTTATATTTCTCCTGCAATTCTCTACCGTTTTTTTCATTTTCAACATTTTTACAACATGCATGCTGCTTATATTTTTTAGAATTTCTAGAGATGATCATCTAGGCATGTCTTTGTGTATAAAACCCATTTAAAACCATCTTGTCCAAATGGCCTAATAAATGATGAGCTAAGATCATAGCAAGGCCATGCAAAGAATGCAACCACATTATTTACATTTATGGCATTTGACAGAACCCCTTGTCCAGAGCAACACACAACTGAGCAGGGGAGGGTTAGGGCCCTTGCTCAAGGGCCCAGCAGTTGCAGCTTGTACCAACAATCCTGGGATTTAAACTTGTGACCTTCCAATCCAAAGTCCGATGCCTTAACCACTGAGCTACCACCTCACACCACTATTTCCTCCAACTCTGCGCAGACTCAGCTAATCTGACACATAAGACACCAGACAGACATATTTTTCAGTTTCTGTATATAGAACCACTGCTGTGCTGTATTTCATCATGCATCATATTATGCAAAATACCTGCAACAGTTCAGTACCTCATTAGTCAAATTTCATATTAATTGTGAGCAAAAGATTGTAGTCATGAATACAGTCACGATTCTGAATTGCTTATTAAGATGATTTATATATTAATCATAATTATTAAAACAGTAGTTTTGTAAAGCTAATAACTTTATATTCTATATTGTATGACAGACATAATTTCATCCTTTCAGTCACATAGCCAGGATCTTCAAGTACACACACACACACACACACACACACACACACACACACACACACACA
>JAAIIK010000099.1:5256912-5286446 GCA_014706435.1 Silurus glanis
AGGTCAAATCAGCGCTAATAAAGAACAGATCATTAGCGCAACAAAAATGCAATTTTGCTTTAAAACTTTTAACCCTGAAATTTCTTCACATCCCCATCTACTAAAGAAATACATGGATCCATATAAATATAAAATGTCTGCAATTTTAACTAAATTTTATCACTGTAAACATCCAGCTGCATACACTTTAAGAGATTGGTGGAAAGTAAATAAGAAAATAGACGTAGATCAGAAATTGATGTTCTGTGTAAACAAAAGGTGGCTAAAAATGAATCTGATACACTCCATGTTGACATTCTAACACCAGTCTATTTAAGCGGTGTATTAGATTATATATAAGTGGTGACCTAGACTTAATAAGGGAAAGTGTGCTGTAGTCAAAAATTATGGGGGCATGGGGCTTAATTACTTTGGAAATACAACTAACATGCTTAAACTGCTGTGTGGAAAATCTGTAGGCTTTTATTGAAAACACTGAATTTCCATCCTGAAATCAAAGCAGTTAAATTTTTTCAATTCATGAGAAAAATAAAACATCTTACAATATTTAGAATCCAGGTATAGTAATTTTATTTACTATTGAAAAAAGAATTAGCGTTTATTTGTACAATATGACGGTTTTCAACACAGTATATGCAAAACCGTGTAGAAAAAATAGTATTGCCACATTAAAGACAAAAGAATGTAACCCTAATAATCCAGATTTGTGTAACACTAACCCGATGTTTTATAAGTGTAGCACACAAAAGAATTTCAGTATATAATTCAGTATATTTACATATGAACCAAGTCTTCAGATTTGACGAGTAACCTGCAGTGTGTTTTTAGGTAATTCAAGCTAATAGAAATAAAAACACTTATTTAAACAGCAAACATCAATCAATTATAGCAATTAATCAATATTTGGTATATAAAAGAATAATTTGAATTACATTACATTAATATTAATAAAAATCACATACTTTACACACCTGTGCACATACATACATACATAAATACATATCAATGGTGCATCCACTCACTGTAATGATATCAAAATCCATCAGTAAATGATTAAAGGTGAAAGTCTCCTTTTCCCATGTCAGGCACTTTGAGATCTCGGACTGATCCAGTGTTTTTCACTCACATAATGTTTTTATTTTAATTTTTTTGGCCACTTAGGTATTACCCATTACATTTTTTTACACCAGGTGATACAAGCCATATCCCAGCGGTGTTCCATAAACTCCAAGCGGTGAAACAGGCACCAGGGACCTCTGGTAAAGAAACGAGTTGCTATAGATTGGTTGTCCAACAGGCAGTGTAACAGCAAAAGATGGACATGGTGTCAGTGAAGATTTAGTAGCCAGTTTAAGTTTCTCCAGTTCAGCCTCGTGCAGTCGCTTGGCCTTGGCACGGCGGTTCTGAAACCAGATTTTCACCTGAGTCTCTGTAAGCGTGAGTGAGCTGGAGAACTCTGCACGCTCAGCGATGGACAGGTACTGCTTTTGCCGGAATTTTCGCTCAAGCGCTAGCAGCTGAGCTGTGGAAAAGGGTGTGCGTGGTTTACGGTTGGACCTGTGTTTGCGCAGCGTACACTGTGAACTCACTTGTCCTGTGGAATGGAGTTAAAAAACTCATTATTTTACTTATTACTGAGTCATTTGTTGAATCACTGTTAATTTTTATAACCACAACGTTTCTGTGCTCGGTTTGTGATGCATAGAGAACAATGATTGTGGACTATAAACATTTTATGATTTTGTGACTTTTGCTGGAGATATTTTAAAAGACTTAACAAAAAAAAAAAAAAAAAAAAAACCAAACAAACACAGAAATGATTCTAATATACATTTCTCTTACATGTACAGTTTGAACAAGTACAGCATTTAGAAGTACAGTATCCATCATACAGAAATGCTTTAGAATCTTCAGTAAAAAACCTGGTCAGGGACTGAGAGCACGCTGAAGCTGAACATCATGTTGATGCTCCACACAAACAGTTGCTCACTCTGTACTGGGTGTTAAATACAGTAGATTTACATCATATTTTGAGTGTTTTCTGACCAATGCAATTTTGTGTTGATTAATAAACAAAAATCCATAAACAGAAAGTATGAAATCTGTCACTAAATGTACACAAATAAATAAATAAATAAAATTTTCCATCTTTTAAGTTTGTAAACAAGTCCAGATAAGTGAATAAATGTGTACATGTTGCTTTATTCTGGACTAGTGTTTCATCCATGTGAATTTCCGGCCAGTTTTCCTGGGATACACCAAAAACCAGACAAAAAAAAAAAGTCTTTCTCCCAAACAATCAATCAATTTTAATCTGTTTATATTTGATCTATTTAATGAGGATATAATAAAATCAGAGAAACTTACGTGTGTGTGAAAACGCAGAGCTCATTACCCAGGCAGCTTCCATCTCCTCCGGCTCTGGAGACTCCGACTTGACGGGTGAAGTTTGGACGCAGTGCTGTTGGACATGTTCCGGCTTTTGGTGTGAGGAGAACGGACTGTACACGAACGGGTACTCGGAACTTTTTCGCCGCTCCTTGGAGTTTTTGTCGCATGATATGAGCGATTCCACGCTGAAGGAAAGAGCTTTCCGTTGCTCCATCACAGCGTCTGTCCGTGTCCGTGTCCCTGTCTCTCAGATTCACAATAATAAACACTGCAGCTTTAACAATTACAACTTGCAGTCAGTTGACTCGCGTGACTCGCAGGTAGCCTTTGACCCCCGACTACCTCTCCGTGCGCGCGAGCCTAAACCCCATCTGATCTCCTGCCAGAAGGTAAAGCTCGGATTTCTCGCTTGTGATTGGTTGACCGAAACGGTGTAATTTGACCACTTACGTTTACGAAGTGACTGTAATGTGGTGGTGAAATGAAATGACTGCTCCAGGTACAGATGCTTCATGTGAACAATACAGAAAGTGCAGTTAAAATACGTTTCGCTCTTTCATTGACACTAAACAAGGTGATTATTTCCGTCTAATAGTTTAACAGTGTAAAATGATTGTAATGCATACAAAAAGAAAAATATGTAACTAAAAACTAAACAGATCACAAACACAACCAAACATTTTATTTATTACATTCAATGAATACAATTAAAAGTTATTCATATTTTTAGTCATATTAAGACTTTTGATGTTTTAATATTTTGATTATTGAGTGTTCGAGTCAAGAAGATTTTATTGTCATTTCAACCATATATAGCTGTGAAATGAAACAACGTTCCTCCAGAACCCTGATGCTACATAAAACAACATAAAACAACAATCACAGAAACAGAAAACACAGGGCCAAGGACTAGTAAGAAAAATCCTTGCCACACAAAGTGCATGTGTGCAACCCGGTGCAAACAGTGCAAAAGACAACACAAGACATTGCAGGACAACACAGGACAGTGCAGGACAACACAGGACAGTGTAGGACAACACAGGACAGTGCAGGACAACACGCAAAACACAAAATAGCTCCGCCATTAAACCTGTCGTAACAAGATAAAGTGAACAGTAGCAAAAATGTAGACAGAATATTGTGCAAAAGAGCAAATAGCAGCAATCCAGGAAGATGTGCAAAAACGGCATGTAAACACTTTGTGTTGATGATTTAGTGTGAGTGGTACTGAATCATGGGTGTGCGAAGTGAGTATGAGTGTGTGTTGAGTCCGGTTTGTACAGATCAGTCACACAGTTGTGTGTGTGTGTGTGTGTGTGTGTGTGTGTGTGTGTGTGAGTTCAGTTCAGTTGTTTGTTGAGGAGCCTGATGGCTTGAGGGAAGAAACTGTTACACAGTCTGGATGTGGCGGCCCGAATGCTTCGGAACCGCTTCCCTGATGGCAAGAGGGTGAAGAGAGTGTGTGTGTGTGTGTGTGTGTGTGTGTGTGTGTGTGTGTGTGTGTGTGTGAGGGGTGCGTGGGGTCGTCCACAATGCTGTTTGCTTTGCGGATGCAGCGTGTGGTGTAAATGCCCATGATAGAGGGGAAAGAGACTCCGATGATCTTCTCAGCTGTCCTCACTATCCTCTGTAGGGTTTTACCATCCGAGACAGTGCGGT
Organism: Silurus glanis; assembly: GCA_014706435.1. Taxonomy (NCBI): domain Eukaryota; kingdom Metazoa; phylum Chordata; class Actinopteri; order Siluriformes; family Siluridae; genus Silurus; species Silurus glanis. The sequence goes on from JAAIIK010000099.1 coordinate 5,260,963, forward strand.
TCCCAAACCAGGCAGTGATGCAGCTGCTCAGGATTCCCTCGATGGTCCCTCTGTAGAACGTGGTCAGGATGGGGGGCGGGAGATGAGCTTTCCTCAGCCTTCACAGGAAGTAGAGACGCTGCTGGGCTTTCTTGGTGATGGCGCTGGTGTTGAGTGACCGGGTGAGGTTATCCGCCAAGTGAACACCAAGGAATTTGGTAGTCTTGACGATCTCCACTGAGGATCCATCGATGATCAGTGGAGAATGGTCACTCTGTGTTCTCCTGAAGTCAACAACCATCTCTTTATTTTTGTCCACATTCAGAGACAGGTTGTTGCTCTACATCAGGCTGTTAACCGTTGCACCTCCTCTCTGTATGCTGACTCATCGTTCTTGCTGATGAGACCCACCACGGTCGTGTCATCGGCAAACTTAATGATATGATTCGAGCTGTGCATTGCTACACAGTCGTGAGTCAGCAGAGTGAGCAGCAGTGGGCCGAGCACACAGCCCTGAGGTGCCCCAGTGCTCAGTGTGGTGGTGCTGGAGATGCTGTTTCCGATCCGGACTGACTGAGGTCTCCCAGTCAGGAAGTCCAGGATCCAGTTGCAGAGTGAGGTGTTTAGGCCCAGTAGGCTCAGCTTCTCAATCAGGTGCTGAGGGATGATCGTGTTGATTGCTGAGCTGAAGTCTATGAACAGCATCCGTACATAAGAGTCCTTGTTGTCTAGGTGGTTGAGGGCCAGATGGAGGGTTGTGGAGATGTAGAAGGAATGAAAAAACAACAAAAGGATTTTACTTAGGCAAAGCCTTCTGCAGAATGATATAGTCAGATTATCCAATTGAAGCCACCTTCCTAATCATAACCCCAACCTTAGGATATGATTGGACAGTACTTGCTTTTCAGTGTGAAACAGCATCCACACACTAATGAAAATAAATTGCAAGTGCAATGAAGAATTGAGATCACTTCTGATATAGCAATCCCTTACTTTTTTCCAGTGATAAGATCAAGTAATAATTAAGAGCAAGGCAGTGAAGGTTTTGCGTTTCAGTATTTACTGCATGCCACTCATTTAAAGGATTTGCATCTGTGTATTGTATTTCATGTTCTTTAACTGCTGTGATTTCTTTTCATATCTGAAATAGAATTGTGAAGAAAATGCCATGTAGCGGTGTGGCTTGCTTTTGAAGGTGTATAACATTCACTTTTGACACTTGGTTTGATTGATTTGATTGATTATTTTTTATTAAAGAGATCAAATGATAGAAGAGTAATAGAACAGAGGTGGTACTTTTCAGTGAAACACATTGTTTTCATATCACAAATGAAAATCAGTACAGTTGCAAGTTCACGTTTCTCCAGTGTGATTGCTTTTTGCTCTTACACAGAATCTTCTATATACTCTTGCACCAGAATTTCTTTCTTTAACTCATTCAGAGGTTCAGTATTTATATATTTATATCAAATAATTATTTTTATGTAATGTTTGGGGAACGCACAAACACTGTCTACCTAATGTTTGGAAATCTTCACTAATGATAACAGCTCATTACGCTAGACAACTTGCCAACATATTATAAGGTTGTAAGGTTTTTTATGGAGCTATACATGTATCTCATCTCATTCTGAAGTTATCAGGTATTTTGTTTTTTTATGCACTTGATGTATATGATGCCAAATAAATTATGTTCTCCTGTTGGCTAGTACTATATATGTATGAATGATTGGAAAAATACTGGCAAGCAAGTGAACATTTCTTTCTCAAAGTTGGTGTTAGAAGCAGGAAAAATGGGCGAACGTAAGGATTTGAGCGAGTTTGACAAATTGTGACGTCTAGACGACTGGGTCAGAGCGTCTCCAAAACTGCAGCTCTTGTGGGATGTTCCCAGTCTGCAGTGGTCAGTATCTATAAAAAGTGCCAACACAATACTAGGCAGGTGGTCATAATGTTATGCCTGATCGGTTTAGTGTTCAGAGGTGCTGAAACAGCACCACAACTAAAGGCACTTGATTTTAAATGTCTGCACACCATAAAATTAAAAGTAATTAGTGTCAACTTTTTAAACTCTCTTTAAAGGGACTAAACACTTTGGATTCTGTGCAGGACTTGGGAATTGTTTTTAACCATGAATCTTAGTGCATTTGGAAAATACCACTTATATAAAATAATAATTACTTTACATTTTAAAAGGCAATCAGTTGCTTGTTGAACGGGTCCATTTGTTTTCGTAAGAGTGTGTGTATGTGTATGTGCATGTGCATGCGAGCCAAAGCTGCAGGGCAAGATTCTATGAGTCTGCCGTTCCCAAGAGGCCTCGGCATTTATTAAGCAGGGTGATTTCACAGACAATCTGAGGTTTGCGAAGGCGCCAGTGAGCGGGAAGATTAAAGGAGCCTCTCCTCAGGGAAGAAACTGTGGCAGTTTGGCGGCTCGGCATGCACACACACATACACAGTGCACATATACACAGACCCATCACGCCCTTTAGCCTCAGGCACCTTGTCAAACTCAATCTGGGTCATTCTGTTGGCTCATAGAGAAATCCTGCTTAATTGTAGTGACATATCAGGTAGACACACATTTACAGTTGAGGGACATGGGAGTTGATTGAACATGTATTATAAAATCAATGAGAAAATAACAGAAGAGAAAGGAAAAAGACAGAATTATGATGATAGCCACAGGAGAATGAGGCTGTTAGAAATTGACCAACACATCCTCCTTCCTGCCTAGTCTCTATGGCCTTGATAAAGAAAAGGAAATGTTTTGCACTCTGATAAGGAGAAACTGCAAAATAAGATTTTTTTCTCAGTATGTTTGGACAGACCTTAAGTGCACAATTATGAATTTTATGAGCTTTGATGTAGTGGAATGCTACACTGAGCAAGAATTATTGTCAACTCTGTTTACTCATCCATTTACTGCGTTTCATTGAATTATTTTAGCTTAACTTAAATAACAAAAAAATATTACTTTGATTAAGCATGCTCATCATCCTCATCTCTTAGTTATCTTACTTTAACCCTTGATGACTGATGACTCAAGCAAACAATCAGTATGTTTTAATAAGTTTTAGTAAAGTCTGTATAATGTGATTTTACACTATTTCACTTCTAAAACTTTAAACCCTAGCCCTAACTCTAAATGAACCATATTGGACAATATAACCACACACAAAACTTCCTTGTTTTACAATATTTACATTTATAGTTAAAGCATTTAGCAGACACCTTTATCCAGAGCAACCTACAATTATCTTATTCATACAACTGAGTAGGCAGGAGTACAAGGAGATGCGGCAGCAGGTTAAGAGGGATGTGGCGAAAGCCAAGGAAAAGGCATATGAGGAGCTGTATGAGAGGTTGGACACTAAGGAAGGAGAAAAGGATTTGTACCGATTGGCCAGGCAGAGGGACCGAGCTGGGAAGGATGTACTGCAAGTTAGAGCAGTAAAGGATGGAGAGGGAAATGTGTTGACTAGTGAGGAGAGTGTGTTGAGAAGGTGGAGGGAGTATTTTGAGCAGCTGATGAATGAGGAAAATCAGAGAGAGAGAAGGTTGGATGATGTGAAGTTGGTGAAGCAGGAAGTGGATAGGATTAGTAAGGAGGAAGTGAGAGCAGCGATTAAGAGGATGAAGAGTGGAAAGTCGGTTGGACCAGATGACATACCGGTAGAAGCGTGGAGATGTTTAGGAGAGATGGCAGTGGAGTTTTTGACCAGATTGTTTAACAGGATTTTGGAAGGTGAGAAGATGCCTGAGGAATGGAGAAGAAGTGTGCTGGTACCGATCTTTAAGCATAAAGGAGATGTGCAGTCTTGCAGTAACTACAGGGGAATTAAGTTGATCAGTCACACCATGAAGTTATGGGAAAGAGTAGTGGAAGCCAGGCTGAGAGAAGAGGTGACCATCTGTGAGCAACAGTATGGTTTCATGCCGAGGAAGAGCACCACAGATGCCTTATTTGCTTTGAGGATGTTGATGGAGAAGTATAGAGAAGGACAGAAGGAATTGCATTGTGTATTTGTGGATTTAGAGAAGGCATACGACAGGGTGCCAAGAGAGGAGTTGTGGTATTGTATGAGGAAGTCAGGTGTGTCAGAGAAGTATGTGAGGGTGGTGCAGGACATGTATGAGGACAGTGTGACGGCAGTGAAGTGTGCAGTAGGAACGACAGACTGGTTCAGGGTGAAGGTTGGACTGCATCAAGGATCGGCCCTGAGCCCTTTCCTGTTTGCAGTGGTGATGGACAGGTTGACGGACGAGGTCAGACAGGAGTCTCCCTGGACTATGATGTTTGCGGATGATATTGTGATTTGTTGTGAGAGTAGGGAGCAGGTTGAGAAGAGCCTGGAGAGGTGGAGATATGCGCTGGAGAGAAGGGGAATGAAACTCAGTAGGAGTAAGACAGAATACATGTGTGTGAATGAGAGGGAGGGCAGTGGAGTTGTGCGGTTGCAGGGAGAAGAGCTGGAGAAGGTGGAGGAATTCAGGTACCTGGGGTCAACAGTGCAAAGTAATGGTGAGTGTGTTAGAGAAGTGAAGAAAAGAGTGCAGGCAGGGTGGAGTGGGTGGAGAGGAGTGACAGGAGTGATTTGTGATAGTAGGGTATCTGCAAAAATGAAAGGGAAAGTTTATAGGTCTGTGGTGAGACCTGCGATGTTGTATGGATTAGAGACAGTGGCATTGAGTAAAAGACAGGAGGTGGAGCTGGAGGTAGCAGAGCTGAAGATGTTGAGGTTTTCGTTGGGAGTGACGAGGATGGATAAGATTAGAAATGAGTTTATTAGAGGGACAGCGCATGTAGGATGTTTTGGTGACAAGGTGAGGGAGGCGAGATTGAGATGGTTTGGACATGTGCAGAGGAGGGACATGAATTATATTGGTAGAAGAATGCTGAGGATGGAGCCACCAGGTAGGAGGAAAAGAGGAAGGCCAAGGAGGAGGTTTATGGATGTGGTGAGGGAAGACATGCAGGTAGTTGGTGTAAAAGAGGCAGATGTAGAGGACAGGGTGGTATGGAGACAGATGATCCGCTGTGGCGACCCCTAATGGGAGCAGCCGAAAGAAGAAGAAGAAGAAGAAGATACAACTGTGTGGGATGGAAGTACCACGGTGTCACTGATGAAGGCAAAACATCAGCACAGTGAGTAAAAACTGTATAATCCTCATCATGTAAAAATGGTGTAGTTTAATGAAGTGTTATTGTGTAAAATTTGTGTTTGTAACTTCGGGACAGTCGCACTGTATCTGTTCTGTCGTGACTCGCGAGCATCAGGTCACGCAATCAGTTTTGCTCGTGACATTGTGATGATTCAATTAAACCAGTGCGAACAAACACTAAATGTAAAAGCAGCAAATAACAGAAGCAGTAAACAATAACATTTTTAGTCACTGTTGTGTGCAATGATTATGCATTTGTACACCAATGAATATTTTTTTCCTTTTTTTAATCAAGCTCGTTAGCGTCCTGTTTTTCCATTTCATTCTCTTTTTATAGCATTTGTCTTTTTAAATGTGATTTGCTTCAGCTTTACTACGTTCAAATGCTTGATTTCAATGTTTGTATATTTAATTTATGCATATATATTTTAATTATTATACAAAATTTAATTATTTATATATTCTAGATGCTTATATCTTCACAAATGAGCAAAATATCTGTGTATTGTTTAAACAAATATTGTCAAAACCATGTTATTATATTTTATATTTTTTTGTAAGTATGGTTGTCAGCTTGCCATCTGCAAAATACAATACAAATATTGATTTACACAAATTGCTTCACCTTGCATACTCAAATGCTGTTTTTTTTTATTTTTGTTTATTTTAACAGAAAGAAACAACCCAACATGAGTGAATTTGTTCGAAGGAGAAATCCCCCATTCACTCCTCAACAAGCAGCACTATAAGCTTTAAAATGAAAAAAAAAAAATAGAGATAGTTAAACTTAACATGTGGCGTTTGCATTTTTTAAGTACACTTTTATACATAAATATAAATAATTTCTATAATTATAATAACATCTCATTAAAAAAATTAGTAGGGCTGCAACTAACGATTATATTATATAGTTAGTTGCAGCCCTACTTGTGTTGATTCGCTAGCAACTGGCAGCAACAAATGAGACACAATGTAAGTGAGACATTGAAACTGATGGTGATGATTGCGTTTTGTCCTTCAGTACCTGAGCTAGAATTTGTGAGACTCTTTAAACATACAATATACAACTGTGGGAGAGCGTGTAAATGCGGGAAGAAGGAACGCCACAACAGGTCAGGTGCAAAGGCTCTACAGCCACTTTTATTTGAGTTTTTATTTTGTGTCTGTCCGCTTAGTGCTCACGCAGCACGTCTCTGGCACACGCGCACACACACCCCCTACACACACACACTCTCCTCCTTAAATGCCTCCTCCGATCAATGGAAAAGAAAGAATATTCATTAATTCACATTGGCTTCAGGTGAGGCAATCCCCTGCCTCTCTGCTCCTGGCCTCGCCCTCCATTCACAAACCGGCGCTCGGCCCCGCCCCCGCTGCCACAACAACATATACAATATATTATATCAAACAGTATATAACAATATATAATAGAAGAATCAAAAGCATTTTGATGTGTTAGATGAAAGACAGACAGGTACTTCTTAAATATTCATTACTTTCTATTGTAAACTATGATGTAACTGTTGTATAAATACGCAATTTCCAAAACCAAAGACCAATACAAACATCTATATTATTACATTACCGTATTTTCCGGACTATAAGCCGCTACTTTTTTCCCACTCTTTGAACCCCGCGGCTTAAACAATTAAGCGGCTAATTTATGTATTTTTCCTGGGTTTTTCCCGGTTTCACAAACTTCAAGCCAAAAAACTGAGCCCCATAACATTAGACCAATGAAATTGCCGAACGGGTTCAGGTGAACCAATGAAACTCTTTATATTAAATCAGGTGCGCTCCCACTGAATCGGGCCGCACCACATCATAAATATGGATGAGGTTCCTCTGACGTTTGACCTGCCGCTCACTCGGACTGGCAAAAGGAAATGCGAATCATTCGTCACGCTGAAAACAACCGGGCATGAAAACACACACACTTCACCTGTGTTCTGAGCTGCACGGCATCAGGAGAAAAGATTCACCGATGGTGATTTTTAAACGCACGACGATGCCAAAAGATAAACTCTCGAGAGAAATTGTTGTGAAAGGAAGGAGGAAGACAGTGAACAATGACTTTCTTGGTAGGCTACTGTTTAGATACAAGCCGTGTAACAGACACTGTCTTTCATTAAAGCCTGTGTAAAGTTCATTAGTTTCAGTGTAGGATTGTAGGCTTATAGACAGGTGCGGCTTATTTATGTTCAAAATAAAAATCTTTGTAAAATTCAAAAAGTGCGGCTTATATATGGGTGCGCTTAATAGTCCGGAAATTACGGTAGTTCAATATTTAATTCATGCTTATTATTAACATGTCCATAGAATGAGTTAGTGTTGAAAGAGAAGCATAAACTTGTTAATTTATTTCCTTTCTCAATTTGTAAAAAAAATAAATAAAAAAATAAAAAGTTTATATGAAGATCCATTACACCAAGTGACAGGTGTCATAGATGCACAAATTATAAATAATTGAGGCTGCTCTGGAGTGACTTTTAAGTAATGACATCTTATTTGTTTGGTGATTATTATTGCAATGAAAGGATTGAGAAGCACCCTGTTTATGTGCCATAAAAGACATGCAACTTCATCAAAATTCCAATTTAGCACTAACGTGCCACACTGTATATTTAGTTTAAATGATATAAAACAAACAAGCAATTACAAAAAAAGTTATAACTGTGTCTTTGCTATGGTTCTTGGTTACATGATTCATGAACCCATCTTCAGTGATAAGGATGTGACATTGATAGCCACACCACCTCCTTTGTCCCTTTGCATAACTTGTATGTTGACTGAAAAGATTTGGCAGAATGACAACAACTGTCAACACATTTTTTTTATGAGGGCCGCATAGGGCTTCTGAAGCATTCTCTTGTAGAAAGCACTTGCTGTAATGAAAGAAAATTACTGCCTGTTTAGGGGTATGGTGCCAACTTCAATTTGCTCAAAAACATAAGCTATTACTTTAAGACAAAACATATTGTGTAATGTGAAAAATTACAGGCCATGACAACTGACAATAAAGACAGCATCCTTTTTGTCTGAGTCAAGGATGTAGTTAATGCTGTTTGTCACTGTAATGCTGTTTGACTCAAACGCTGCTTCTATGACTTTATGAACTTTGGTTGGATGCCCCATTCTGGAATTCTAAAATATGGTTTCTAAACTGCACAAATTTTCATATCTTACAACTAACATGATCATGATCAGTTTATACAATTGGAAAATATTTCTCTTGCGGTTGTGGTTTATTGTGACATACTAAATTACATAGTCAAGCACAACAACTCTGAAATGCCACGAATAATCATTGTTTCATCAAATATTTAAAGCCAACCCTTGCTGACAATAGCAGGGGTAAATAAGTCTAGCTTCTTCCTGCCTCTGATAATTTTTCTTGTAAGTTTTGAAGTACCACTGATGAAGCCATTATGCCTCATGAATGTGGTTTCCATGTGAAAGGCCCCTGTGTATACCAAAGAGCCATTTAAATGACCACTTATTATTCACCGTCAAGGATCAAGCTATGAAGAGAAACTATGTCTTTTCTACCTTAACACTGGATTTCAATTCAGGTTGATGCACCATCCTGTTGCAATTACTCTACGAGGGAATGGAATTAGATTCAATTAAGTTCAATTCATTTTTATTTGTATTGAGCTTTTAACAATGAACATTGTCTCAAAGCAGCTTTACACAGATAATGTGGTGATAAAGAATAAATAAATTTGTCCCTGATGAACAAGCTGGTGGCGATTGTAGTGAAGGAAAAACTTCCTGAGATGCATAAGAAAGAAACCTTGAGAGGAACTCGACCGAGAGAGAGAGAGAGAGAGAGAGAGAGAGAGAGAGAGAGAGAGAGAGAGAAGAGGGGTGACAGGGAGAGAAGGATATGGATTTTTATGTCTCCTTATTGTTGTATGAAAGTTAATGTCACTGTGCAGTTGGGACTCCGGCAAGACTCACTATGGCAGCAGAACTAAAAGGGAGAAGCAGAAGGAAACACAGACATGAGGATCTCTGGGATAAGAGACGCCACCACACCACCATCAACAAACCTGAGTGAACGTGTGAGAGTGAGGAGACGACAGCATCCAAATATCCCAGTTCACCAAACACTCCATATCCATGATCCCTCCAGATCTGCTCCTTTACCTCACAAACACCTACTGACTAAAGACTCCACTAAATAAATATGTGTTCAGTCTCGACTTGAACACTGAGACTGTGTCTGAGTCCCGAACACTTATTGGAAGGTTGTTCCATAACTGTGGGGTTTATAAGAGAAACATCTGCCCCCTGCTGTAGTCTTCATTATTTGAGGTACCAAGAAATAGCCTGCACCTTTTGATCTAAGTAGGCGTGGAGGATCATACTGGTGCAGAAGTTCACTCAGATACTGCGGCGTGAGAGCGTTAAGTGCTTTATACGTCAGTAGTAGTATTTTATAATCAGTGTGAGATGTAATTGGGAGCAGTGTAGATGATTAAAACAGGGCTGACGTGCTCATATTTTCTAGATCTAGTGAGGACTCTTGCTGCTGCATTCTGGACTAATGGAATCTTATTTATGCACTTACTCAAAGGCAATTCTGGTATTTTTATTCACATGAGCCTCAAAGGAAAGACTAAAGTCAATAATTACACCAAGGTTTTTGACTGCTGTACACACTTTCCATATTCTGAAAGTTTACTTTAATAAGTTTAATTTCACCCAGAGGCAGCAGATATAAAGAGAAAAGCAGTGGGCCTAAGAACGATCCTTGTAGAACACCAAACTTTACCTCACAGAGTGTGGAGAACTCACCATTTACATCAACAAACTGACAGTGATCAGTCAAATAAGACCTGAGGAGAGAGCTGTTCCCTTTATTCCAACAACGTTCTCAAGTCCAGCACGCAGGAGATTATGATCAATGGTGTGAAAAGCTGCACTGAGGTCGAGCAAAACAAGTAAAGAGACAAAACCCTGATCAGAGGCCAATGACATTCAACAATAGTCATTTACCACCATAACTAGCGCCGTCTTTGTGCTATGATGAGGCCGAAATCCTGACTGATACATTTCATAAATGTTATTCCTCAGTAGATGTGAGCAGATCTGCTGTGCTACAACCTTTTCTAAAATTTTGGAGATAAAGGGGAGGTTTGATATTGGACTGTAGTTGGACAGCTGACAGGGTGAAGGTCAGGTTTCTTAATTAGGGGGTTGATAACTGCAGTTTGATGGAAGAGTTTATTATTTTAAAACAGGTTCAGTTCCCTCTGGAATGATCTGTTTGAGGAAACTTGTAGGCGAGGGATCGAGAATGCAGGTTGATGATTTTGATGAGGAAATAAATGAAATGAAGTCGTTCTCTTGAATAGGAGTGAAGCTTTGTATTTGATGGTCTGTTATAATGACACTGCTGTCTACAGGGTTATTTATAAAATAGTTTGGATTTATTTTAATCATCTGGATTTCTTGCCTGATGTTTTCAACTTTATTATTAAAAAAATTCATTAAATCATTACTACCTATTGATGGTGTGCATGTGAGTGCAGTGCTTTTATTTCCTGTTCATTTTGCTATCGTGCTGTATAAAAGTCTAGGATTCTGCTTGTTATTTTCTATGAGGGTGGAGAAATATGCTGATCAGCAGCACTAAGACTTAGGAGATTCTCCTTCCATGTTATTTGAAATACTGTCAATTTGGTTTGCAGAGTGGTCGAAGTGGTCTGTTTTAAGTTGCGCGTATGATCATTATACCACTGTGCAAATTTTTTCTCCCTGATCATTTTGGTCTTAATTGGAGCTCCATCATCCAGAGTGTAAAAGAACATTGATTTTATATATATATATATATATATATATATATATATATATATATATATATTAAATTAAGCAAAGTTAAATATAGAGGGTTTTTTTAAAACATATTATTATTCAAAATCAATGAATCAGATGGAAAATAAGAATGCACAAATGATACTTTTGATCTTTTACTCATAATACTATGTATTATTAACTTTAATACAACCACTTTAATTGTCATATCAAATGCAGAGTCCTGGCTAAAGTCGCTACCAAAAACCCCATCATAGCGCATTTGTCATCTGACACCCTGTCAGTAGGTGCCCCTTCATTACTGCAATCCTTCCTGCCCTGTGCAGCCTGGAGCAGATGTACACGTTTAATAACTGAGAGATGCTAGTTTCAGTAGGGCTGGTATAAGTGGGAGGGAGAGGCCTAGATCACTGCCTCACTCTAAACACAACATGAACTTCATCCACAAGTGCTAAAATGCTAGTGTTGTGACACACACCCTCAGAAAACAGAAAAAAAGCTACTTGGATTCGAATGAAAATTCTAATTAAGCTCTCGCATTTAGTATGACATTACAGTCTGAGCCTCAAAGCCCATATGAAGTACCTGGTACCTCTTTCCGAAAAGTAACAGTGTGTCATGTTGGTGCTGGTAGGTTGCTTTCATTAAGAATTTAAGACACGTGTCCCCAGTTTTCGTCTGCTGTTGGCATTCTCCTACTCAGTCCCTTTTTAGTTCCTCTGTCCCCTGATCTGAAGATAATTGTTCACTGTAATAGTCAGGAAATGAGCTGATTAACTCCAGATGTACCTCCAAAATGAGAGAGGAAGTCAAAAGAGAGAGAAATGGATAGCAGTCCATCTAACACTCCTGCTTTTTTGACATCAACATAATAAAAATGAACTAATGTAATTAATTTAAGCCACAGCCTTTAAAAGTAATTCACCCACACATATTACTATTATCTATGCTACTGTAATTAAGCATTTCTTCAAGCAGTGTATTACAAATAAGCAGAGTGTCACATGTGTAGAACGGAATGTCATGCATAGAGTGAAATCCACCTCTGACCTCAAGCAAGAAAGATAATGAGTAGTTGCTCGCAACAAAATTATTCATTAAACACGTTACGACTCATATTACATTCCTTGAATCATAGCATATTATATATACTTTGCTGTTGTTTCTGAATTGTAAAATAGCTCATTAAAAATGTAGCTTATAGAAATTGCTAGCATGGTCAACCTGACTTCTGTGTAAAGCTAGCTTGACTATGCAAATTATTTTCTGGCCATTCTCTTTTTTAAAAAACAGAACTAGAACGAATTCAGAACATTTTTAAATTGTTTCAATTTTATTTGCTGTCTTCAATTTGCAGTGGATTAAAAGTGATTGCCTGTGGTGTGTATTTGTTTTAATCTAAGCAGTGACCTGCTGAGGTAAATAGGCAAGGAGAAGGGGGGTCAGGAGTTGTAAGAGAGACATCAAGTCTAGACCTCCTATTTACAACTCCTCCCTAATTGCTTTGTTCAGCGCCATGTCTGTGCAGGTAATTACTCTGCACATAGAGTCGCATAGAGAGAAGGAGAGTGAGAGAGGAAATAGGAAATAAGGAGCATTGGTGCCATGATGTTAACACAGAACGGAAATGACCAATAAAAGTAATGGCATTAGTTTTAATGAGTTATTCCCTTTTTAATTCTTACCTTTAAAAACTCTCTATTGATAAATCTCCATGCAAATGCAAAAAAGGTGTAACAGTTATGAATATACACTGAGAATGTATAGTGCTCTGTAACACTGTAGCTCTAGTATTTAGACAAAGAGTCTGCTCTAATTAAGACTGTTGATAAATGTTTTAAATATTTAAATATAAAGTAAAATAAATTCTGCTTTTATATTAGGGGAAACACTTTGGCATGCAGATTTAATGACAGCATTATGGGTGCCTTCATATACCACTGAATTCAGTATACTCTATTTCTAAAGACTCCCTTTATTTAATATAGAAACCCCAAAATATTGTCTTTCAGTCGAAAATCAAAACGCAGATCAGATGCCTGGAAACCAAAAAAATAATTCACACAAAATGAAACATATAATGCACCATCTGCCCCCACATTTGCTTAAGGTGAAATGAGCAATAGTTTATACACAATCATCCTCCAAATAAAAATATTGTATTGCATGCAAAGTATCAAATATTAAATATCCTTAAAAGTCACATTGAGAGGGGACACATACACACACACACACACACACACACACACACACACGCCCAAAATATATAGCATTTTTCTGTTAAAAGAATTTAAAATAATTTAAAAGAATTGAAAAGCTAGGGTTAGAAAGAACTGTTCAATTGCTCCTGTTGTACAGTCTATTTGTAAATAGTCCCTCCATGTGAATGATAAACTCTTTTGTTCCTCTGTTATTAAACTAATTTCTACCCAGTTTGTATGAAAGATAATAAAGTTTTTATTAAAAAAATTAGTAGTACTTGTGATATAATAGATCAATTTTAAAGATTATGTGGATTATGAATTGTATATACAGGAGTAGATAGGAGTAGGTGTTGCTATTTGGTCTACATGCTCTGACACATTAGTTTGTAATGGATGCCTGAAAGATGATGTCACGTACAGATCAAGAGTCGGAACCCAGTAGTAAAGTAGATTTTTTTTGCCTTAGTACACGAAGCAGACACTTCCAGAGAAGCGAAAACCGGAAAACGGGTGGAATGCAGAGCATAGGGTAGTTCAGGGATAGTGTAGTGTATGTAGTGTATAGTGTAACCTGTAGATCAGATGGTAAATGAGTGGGAGGGGGGATGGGGGGCCTTATAAAGGGGAGTGTAGATTGGAAACAGGTGTGGGTGATTAGTAGGAGGGAGAGGCTGAGGGAGTGTGCTGAGTGCAGGAGGGAGGCGTGGCTGGTGGTTCTCTGACAGATGAAGCCTGGAGTGTCAGTTTTTATTTTTAGCATTGTTGAAGTGCTGCATTGTGTAAACTCACCTGACTGAGCTGTTAAGGGGAAGGTTTTATAGAAATTATGCAATATTAATAAAATGCATAAAGAATTACAAGAGGAGCATCCAGAGTCTAAAGAGAATTAGTAAGTGCGAGAGCAGTCCAGGTGCTGCAGGGGAAAGTCTGAATGCCCTAGGTGGAGTTAGAATTCCCCCAACTACAGCATTAGAGTTCAAGTTCAAGTTTCTGTAGCGCTTTTCACAATGGACATTGTCTCAAAGCAGGTTTAGAGAACAGAAGAATTAAAGTACATTATTTGTGTTTATCCCTGATGATGAAGCCTGGGGTGACTTTGGGAAGGAAAAACTCCCTTTGATGGTATGGGGAAGAAACCTTGAGAGGAACCAGACTCGAAAGGGGAACCTCATCCTCATTTGGGTGATATCAAGAGTGTGATTATAGTCTTAAAATCAGTACAAAACACCAGAAAGTGAGAACTACTTTGAGTACCAGTGTCAGGGTACGGACCACGAGCCGGAAGCGGGAGTAGCTCTATCATATTTCTAGCGAGAGCTACGAACCGTCAGGCGGGTTTGGTCTGTAATGCGGGGATAATCCATGGAGCGGAGCGGAGATAATTCACGAAAGGGAGATAGTCCACGGAAGGGAGATAATCCATGGAAAGGAGAGAATCCACGGAACGGAGATGATCCACGGAGTGGAGATTATCCACGGAGCAGAGCGGAGATAATCCACAGAGTGGAGATAGTCCGCGGAGAGATATGCTGGCAGTTGGGAATCCACGAGATCTGTAGCATGACCATTGAAGAACTGACAGCCTGTGACTCTGGAACGGGAGTTTATATAGTTGCATAGTTAGCAAGTGACAGGTGTCTGTAGTTAAAGCCGGGAGCGGCAGAGATAGTGGCAGCATGACAGCTGCCAAGGGGGGCGTGGCAGGTCGATCCCTGACAACCAGAGTGTGTGATTGTGAGTAATTTTTTTTCTACAGTCTTATACAGTCAGTTGAGGTTATGGAACCAGGAGCTACTGAGCAACTCATAAAATAGCTCAACATCTGAGATCATCATAGATTCAACACAAACTCCTCCATGACAGAGCCTTTAAACATTCAAAGAGGATCTAAATGGTGCTGGTACGTCTCTACATGGCTCGGGATGTTTGGGTGGTCGGTATCCACTCTTTGAAGGTCCATAATCTTCATTAGGTGGGATACAACTGGAGCCGGAGCAACCTCTGGATTCCTTGTGATTGTGAGGGAAAGAGAAACAGTGGAGACAAATTAGAGTAGCTGCTGTTCATGATATTATAAAGTTGATAATGTGCATGTGATCAGATGTACTGGAGCACATGGTTATGATATGTGATGTGTGTTATGTGTAGAACTCACTAAAAAGATATGTCTTTAATCTGCACTTAAACTGGGAGAGTGTGTCTGAGCCCCGGACACTGTCAGGAAGACTATTCCAAAGATTAGGAGCTAAATGTGAGAATGCTTTACCACCTTTAGTGGACTTTGCTATTCTAGGAGCTACTAGAAGTCCAGAGTTTTGAGATCTGAAGGAGCATGATGGATTGTAGTGTGTTAGAAGACTGGAAAGATACATTGGAGCCAAACCATTTAGGGCCTTGTAAGTAAATAGCAGTAGTTTGTGATTTAAAACTCAACAGGAAGCCAGTTTAGGGATGAGAAGATTGGGGTTATATTGTAATATTTTCTTGACCTTGTGAGAACTTTGGCTGCTGCATTCTGGACAAACTGTAGCTTGTTTATTAATGATGCAGGACATCTACCCAGTAATGCATTACAATAGTCCAGTCTGGAGGTCATGAATGCATGGACGAGCTTCTCTGAATCAGATATAGACAACATTTTTCTTAGCTTAGCAATATTTCTAAGGTGGAAGAAGGCTGTTTTTGTAACTTGGTTGATATGATTTTCAAAAGACAAGTTGGTGTCTAAAATAACTCCCAGGTATTTTACTGTTGAACTAGTAGTTACAGAACATCCTACTAAATGCACGTTGAAATGCTGGAGCTTCTGTGTACTGGTTTTTGGACCGATAAGCAACATTTCTGTCTTATCAGAATTTAATTATTAGATTAGATTAGATTAGATTAAAGAGTGCAAGTGCATGATATACAGTTTTTACATGATTTACATAGTTAAATAGAATGGTAATATAGACTATAAACAGTAATTTAAAGATGTATATGTACTATAAATGTAGTATACAGATGAATATATATGTACTAAGAACATAATATAAAGATGAATATATATGTACTATGAATATAATTACAGATGAATATGAATATATATGTACTATGAACAATAATATACAGATGAATATATATATATATATATATATATATATATATATATATATATATATATATATTATACAGTGCCTTGCGAAAGTATTCGGCCCCCTTGAACTTTGCGACCTTTTGCCACATTTCAGGCTTCAAACATAAAGATATAAAACTGTAATTTTTTGTGAAGAATCAACAACAAGTGGGACACAATCATGAAGTGGAACGAAATTTATTGGATATTTCAAACTTTACTAACAAATAAAAAACTGAAGAATTGGGCGTGCAAAATTATTCAGCCCCCTTAAGTTAATACTTTGTAGCGCCGCCTTTTGCTGCGATTACAGCTGTAAGTCGCTTGGGGTATGTCTCTATCAGTTTTGCACATCGAGAGACTGAAATCTTTGCCCATTCCTCCTTGCAAAACAGCTCGAGCTCAGTGAGGTTGGATGGAGAGCATTTGTGAACAGCAGTTTTCAGTTCTTTCCACAGATTCTCGATTGGATTCAGGTCTGGACTTTGACTTGGCCATTCTAACACCTGGATATGTTTATTTGTGAACCATTCCATTGTAGATTTTGCTTTATGTTTTGGATCATTGTCTTGTTGGAAGACAAATCTCCGCCCCAGACTCAGGTCTTTTGCAGACTCCATCAGGTTTTCTTCCAGAATGGTCCTGTATTTGGCTCCATCCATCTTCCCATCAATTTTAACCATCTTCCCTGTCCCTGCTGAAGAAAAGCAGGCCCAAACCATGATGCTGCCACCACCATGTTTGACAGTGGGGATGGTGTGTTCAGGGTGATGAGCTGTGTTGCTTTTACGCCAAACATAACGTTTTGCATTGTTGCCAAAAAGTTCGATTTTGGTTTCATCTGACCAGAGCACCTTCTTCCACATGTTTGGTGTGTCTCCCAGGTGGCTTGTGGCAAACTTTAAACGACACTTTTTATTGATATCTTTAAGTAATGGCTTTCTTCTTGCCACTCTTCCATAAAGGCCAGATTTGTGCAGTATACGACTGATTGTTGTCCTATGGACAGAGTCTCCCACCTCAGCTGTAGATCTCTGCAGTTCATCCAGAGTGATCATGGGCCTCTTGGCTGCATCTCTGATCAGTCTTCTCCTTGTATGAGCTGAAAGTTTAGAGGGACGGCCAGGTCTTGGTAGATTTGCAGTGGTCTGATACTCCTTCCATTTCAATATTATCGCTTGCACAGTGCTCCTTGGGATGTTTAAAGCTTGGGAAATCTTTTTGTATCCAAATCCGGCTTTAAACTTCTCCACAACAGTATCTCGGACCTGCCTGGTGTGTTCCTTGTGCTTCATGATGCTCTCTGCGCTTTAAACGGACCTCTGAGACTATCACAGTGCAGGTGCATTTATACGGAGACTTGATTACACACAGGTGGATTCTATTTATCATCATTAGTCATTTAGGTCAACATTGGATCATTCAGAGATCCTCACTGAACTTCTGGAGAGAGTTTGCTGCACTGAAAGTAAAGGGGCTGAATAATTTTGCACGCCCAATTTTTCAGTTTTTTATTTGTTAAAAAAGTTTGAGATATCCAATAAATTTCGTTCCACTTCATGATTGTGTCCCACTTGTTGTTGATTCTTCACAAAAAATTACAGTTTTATATCTTTATGTTTGAAGCCTGAAATGTGGCAAAAGGTCGCAAAGTTCAAGGGGGCCGAATACTTTCGCAAGGCACTGTATATATATTGTGAACATAATATACAGATGCCTATTACTATACACAGAGATTTACAGAAGGATGTGAACGGTGAACATAATATATTGCTATTACTATGAACAGAGAATGGGTATATATACAATGGTAATAAGTTAATGGTGAGCAGCAATACAAAGAAGAGCAGTGTGCAAATGAGCAAAGGTTTGTGTAAACAGTCTGTGCAATAACAAAGTGTGGGGTGAGAAATGATCAGTGACCCGGGGAGCATAAGTTTTTGAGTAGACAGTCCATTAGCAAAATAACAAAGTGTGAGGTGTGGGGGAAATGTGGTAGTGTATCAGTGAGTGGCAGAGTTTACTAAAGAGACAGCTATAGGAAAAAAGCTGTTCTTTAGGCGGCTGGTCCTGGTCCGGAGGCACCTGAAACGCCTGCCGGAGGGCAGAAGAGTAAACAGTCTATGGGCGGGATGAGAGGAGTCCTTAAGAATGCTGCGAGCTCGACGCAGACAGCGTTTCTTTTGAATGTCCTCCATGTCTAGGAGTGGAGTCCCTGTGATGCGCTGGGCGGTTTTCACCACCCGCTGCAGTGCCTTACGCTATGCAACAGAGCAGCTCCCATACCAGACTGTGACACAGCTGGTCAGGATGCTTTCTATTGCGCAGCGGTAGAAGTTCACCAGGATATCCGAGGAGAGCTGATTTTTCTTAAGTGTCCTCAGGAAAAAGAGGCGCTGGTGAGCCTTCTTGACTAGGCTGGAGGTGTTGATAGCCCAGGACAGGTCCGCCGAGATGTGGATCCCCAGGAACTTGAAACTGGAGACGCACTCAACAGCCATCCCATTGATGTGGGTAGGTGTCATGTGTGCCTCTTGTCTCCTTCCTGAAGTCCACATTAAGCTCCTTTGTCTTGGAGGTGTTAAGGAGCAGGTTATTGTTATTGCACCATGTGGCTAGGTGCTGGATCTCCTCCCTGTAGGCAGTCTCATCATTGTTGGTGATGAGACTGATCACGGTAGTGTCATCTGCAAACTTGATGATGGAGTTAGATCCATTCACAGGCCTGCAGTCGGAGGTGAAGAGGGAGTAGAGGAAGGGGCTCAGCACACAGCCCTGTGGTACACCAGTGTTGAGTGTGATGGTGTTGGAGCAGATGGAGCCAGATCGAACCTGCTGGGGTCTGTTGGTCAGAAAGTCCATGACCCAGTTGCAGGTGGAGGTGTTAATGCCCAGATCTACAAGTTTGGCTATTAACTTGGATGGAATGATGGTATTGAATGCTGAGCTGAAGTCAACAAACAGCATACGTGCATAAGTGTTCTTATTGTCCAAGTGTGTGAGCACAGAGTGCAGTGCCATGGAAACTGCATCTTCTGTGCTCCTATTGCTGCGGTAGGCAAACTGGTGAGAGTCTAATGTGGATGGCAGAGAGTCCTTCAGGTGTGCCAGGACCAGCTGCTCAAAGCACTTCATGACAATGGGTGTCAGTGCTACAGGGCGGTAGTCGTTCAGGAACGTTGGGTTGGAGTGTTTTGGCACTGGCACAATGGAGGTGCATTTAAAGCAAGTGGGAACAGCTGCTTGGGCAAGAGACAGGTTGAAGATGTCAGTAAAGACCCCAGCGAGCTGCTCAGCACATGCCCTGAGTCTGGTCCAGCGGCTTTGTGTGTCCTGATCCGGCTCAGTGCATTGCAGACATTTGTGGAGGAGAGTTTGATTGGAGAGTGATCAGCCGAGAGCAGAGCGGCACACTCTCTGGCACCCTCTATGTGGCTCAGGAATGAAGAAACCACCTTGTCAGTGCTCGGGAGCAGAGCGACACCCTCTCTGGTGCCCTCAGCAAGGCTTGGGAACGAAGAAACTACAGTAAATTCCGGACTATTAAGCGCACCTAAATATAAGCCACACCCACTGAAATTTAGAAATGTTAAAATTTTTTACATAAAGACGCCGCAGGTGCCTACATTGAAACAAATGAACTTTACACAGGCTTTAACGAAAGACAGTGCCTGTTACACGGCTTGTATCTAAACAGTAGCCTACCAAGAAAGTCATTGTTCACTGTCTTCCTTCGTCCTTTTACAACAATTTCTCTCGGGAGTTTTTCTTTTGGCATCGTCGTGCGTTTAAAAACCACCATTAGTGGAAGCTTTTCTCCCGATGCCGTGCAGCTCAGAACACAGGTGAGGTGCGTTTTTTTTCCCCAATCCGGTTGTTTTCAGCGTGACGAATGATTCGCCTTTCCTGTCGAGAGTCCGAGTGAGAGGCAGGTCAAACATCAGAGGAACCTCATCCATATTTATGATGTGGTGCGGCCTGATTCTCCCACCCTGCCTGTTCTGGTTCCTGTTCCCTACTCCTGATCCTGTTCCTGTTTCTGTTCCTGTTCCTGACCCTGACCCCTGTTCTGCACTGTCTCTGCTCTGGTTCGAACTCTGGATTGTTTTTTTTGGTTTGTGTCTTTGCTCTGCCCTCTATTGCTATGACTTTTTTTTTGGACTGTTTTTGGATTTTCGATTTTGGTTCTCCCTGCATTACTCTGTCTGCTGTCTCTTGGACTTTGGACTGTTTTTGTAGATCTGTTTTTGTACTGTGTTTTTCTCCCTGCATTTTTTCCTCATCAAAAACTGTTTTCACCTTACTTCTGTTGCATCCTGCATTTGGGTCCTTCCATTCACTGTCACCATCATTGACAGAATCCTAGATTTGTATTCAGTACAGTAGCAAAATTAACAGGAAATAAAAGCACTGCACTAACATGCAAACCATCAATAGGTAATAATGATTTCATGAACTTTTTCAATAATAAAATTGAAAACATCAGGCAAAAAATACAGACGATTAATATAAATCCAATCTATTTCTTAAATAACCCTGTAGACAGCAGTGTAATTATAACAGACATTCAATTACAACGTTTTAGTCCTATTTAAGAGAACGACTTCATTTCATTTATTTCCTCATCAAAATCATCAACCTGCATCGATCTTTTGCCAACAAGTTTCTTCAAACAGAAGTAATTGAACCTGTTCTAAAAATAATAAACTTGTCCATTAGGTACCCTGGTTATGTACCTAAATCCTTCAAACTGCAGTTATCAACCCCTTAATTAAGAAACCTGACCTTCACCCTGTCAGCTGTCCAACTACAGTCTAATATCAAACCTCCTCTTTATCTCCAAGATTCTAGAAAAGGTTGTAGCACAGCAGTTCTGCTCACATCTACTGAGGAATAACATATATAAAATGTATTAGTCGGGATTTATGTCTCATCATAGCGCAGAGACGGTGCTGGTTAAAGTGGTAGATGACTGTTATTAGCCTCTGATCAGGGTTTTCTCTCCACAGTGCAGCTTTTCACACCATTGATCATAATCTCCTCCTGGCTGGACTGGAGAATGTTGTTGGAATACAGGGAACAGCTCTCTCCTGGCTCAGGTCTTATCTGACTGAGCTCTATCAGTCTGTTGATGTAAATGTTCACTCAGGTTTGTTGATGGTGGTGTGGTGGCATCTCTTATCCCAGAGATCCTCATGTCTGTGTTACCTCCTAAATCTCCCTTTTATTTATGCTGCCTTAGTGAGTCTTGCCGGAGTCCCAACTGCACAGTGACATTAACTTTCATACAACAATAAACTTTCTTTCGGCTTCTCCCATCAGGGGTCCCACAGCGGATCATCCGCATGTTTGATTTGGCACGTTTTTATGCTGGATGCCCTTCCTAACGCAACCGTCCCCATTTATCCGGGCTTGGGACCGGCACTAAGAGTGGCTGGGGTTGGTTCCCTGACCGGGCATCAAACCCGGGCCGCAGCGGTGAGAGCGCCGCATCCTAACCACTAGACCACCAGGGACCCTAACTTTCATACAACAATAAGGACACATAATAATCCATATCCTTCTCTTCCTGTCACCCAACTCTCTCTCTCTCTCTCTCTCTCTCTCTCTCTCTCTCTCTCTCTCTCTCTCTCTGAATATGTTCTTCGATTCGAGGCCAATCTGTGCAGGTGGGGATGCTTCTCATCAATGCCCTGGAGATCCATGAAATTACAGAGAAAGAACAGAAACTTTGAGGATGGTTTTGGACTGTAGTTAATGTCAACAGTTTGCTACACTGACTCAGGACTAAATTTTGCTTCTGATCACTATCACTGTACCCCACAAAATGATTTATCTGTAATAAATGGACATTTGGTGCAACCCAGATGATGATGGAGCATCTCTGGATGGTGTTTCTGTCTCAGTGTGTACAGCAGTCAAAGACCTTGGTCTGATTATTGACCCGAGTCTTTCCTTTGAGGCTCACATGAATAATATTACCAGGATTTCCTTCTTTCACCTTAGAAATATTGCTAAAATTAGAAATATGTTGTCGTTACAGGAGGCAGAAAAACTAGTTGATGCTTTTGTAACATCTAGATTAGCCTACTGTAACGCTTTACTGTCTGGGTGTTGGAGTAAGTGCATAAATAAGCTTCAGTTAGTTCAGAATGCAGCAGCAAGAGTCCTCACTAGATCTAGAAAATATGAGCACATCAGCCCTGTTTTAATCATCTACACTGCTCCCAATTACATCTCACACTGATTATAAAATACTACTACTGACGTATAAAGCACTTAATGATCATGGATATGGAGTGTTTGGTGAACTGGGATATTTGGATGCTGTCGTCTCCTCACTCTCACACGTTCACTCAGGTTTGTTGACGGTGGTGTGGTGGCATATCTTATCCCAGAGATCCCTCATGTCTGTGTTACCTTCTGGTTCTCTCTTTTAGTTCTGCTGCCATAGCGAATGTTACCAGAGTCCCAACTGCACAGTGTCCTTAACTTTCATACAACAATAAGGAGACTTCATAATCTATATCATTCTCTCCTTTTTCTCTCCCATAAGGGACAAACTTACACTTATGAAGAACAAACTTACACTTATGAAGAACATTATCTGTGCAAAGCTGCTTTGAGACAATGTTCATTGTTAAAAGTGCAATACAAATAAAAATGAATTGAATTGAATTTCAACATTGTTTAACAACGCCTCTTAAATTTGCCAGAATATAACTGGGGAAAAAAAGGGAAAAAAAAGAAAAACTATATAATTAGTACTTTTAGGGCATACCTTAATGTAAAGTAGGAAATAAATTGGTAAAGTTATACTTTTTTCTTGAAATGTTAGATGTAACTAAACCTAAATGAACTTTTAAGTGTCTTCTATTTTTATCCAGTACTGTAATTATTGTAATTTAATGTGATAGAGTTGCATATCATGGGAAATATTTGTTTCAGTCATGCATGTGTGGTGTTTTATTCTGTTCCTTGAAACACCTTTATCTCATGTTTCTAAATCCTGGGGCTTTTGGAGTCTATAAACTACCCAACCAAGTTTAGAGGATATGTCCTCTAAACTTCTACTGAACTTTTTCCTGAGTGCTGTCAATGTTCTTTGCAAGTTTAACAGCTTTAATTAGTTGACATCAAAAACATTGAAATCCACACTTCAGATTTTACCTCTAAACTTAAACTATACAGTTGATATTGAGTGGAGCAACAAAGGCAGGCATTATTTGACTTCAGCTGTCACTGAAACAAGCAATGTTTTTTTTACGGAGAAGGTCATAGTTACATTTTAGGGAAACAGTCAGGTAACTATTGGAAAATACAGTATACACATGAGTTACTAGTACTCAGTGACAAATACAAACTGTAATCTGTACATTCTAATCTATACAGTATTGCCCAGTGCCCCTTTTTTTTTTTTTCAGAATAATCACTATAATAATTATTTATTTAATTAATTTAATTATTTCTTGGGCTCTTTTTAGAATTGTCCTTATTTTATTAATAATCATGGTATATGGAAAGCAAGCCTAAATAGACCAATTTATAGAAATAAATAAAGCAAATGTGATGTGATAGTGATAAAATTTATAATTTTTTTCTTATGTTTCATTAATATGTAACATGCATACAGTATACTACTGCCATGTATGATAATGTTCTTCAGACAATGTGAAAATACTTTGAACTTAAAGGTAACACATAACCTGTTGTAATACAATAACAATAACTGCACATCCAGTTATAGTCAGTGAACAGAATGTGAGGATTAAACCTCATGAATTTAGTATGAACACAAATTTATAATAGGTTTGAATAACTGGTTTGAATAAGAAAAAAAAAAAGGGTTTGAATAACTGTAGGTCTGGTTACTGCCACAGTGTTTGTGTAGATCTTGCTCAGGCTGTCTAAATTCTTCACACTGCCAGGAAACGTGGTAGTATGAATATGTGTGCATTATGCCCTGTTTTTGACTTGCGTCTTATCAAGGGGACCTGCTTTGCGTCCAGACAACCCTGTTCAGGCACTGGATTTGCCACAACTCTGAACAGAATTTTTTTTTTACTGAAGATATGTTGTACTCAATGACATAAATTTACATTTACAGCATTTGGCAGATGCCCTTATCCAGAGTGATTTACAGCTACATTTACACCATAACCCTAACCCTAACCCTAACCCTAACCCTCCCCACCTCCCTCACTACATATATTTAATTATATTTCATAACAAATCCATTAACATTGATATTATGGATGATATATTACAAATTTTAAGTGTCTTTAGTTTGTAGGCTAGCAATATTTTCATCTTGATCTAAATGTTGTCTACATTTTTGCAAATTATAGTCACAGAGTACTCCCTTGCAATTAAAGATTTGTAATATAATGTATACAGTACAGGATCTGTTATGCTCGCTGCAATATTTTCTTGGCCTGTCTATTGAATATGAATTTAAATGTTTTAACCATGGTAGAAAACTAAGACATTCAGTTTGTGGAAACAGCTCTATCTAGTGATTATTACAGTTATTTCAGTATTATTTTGTATATCAGTAAATGAACACTGCAAAGAATTACGTTTAAGTTTTATTCAAATAATCAAACTCTCTTTTAATAGCCACTTTTACATATTGCATCTGACAGAGGATTTAGGGTTACGTTTTAGGGTTAGGGTTAGGGGGAGAGATTCGGGTTAGGGTTAGGGATAGCGTTAAGGGTTTGGGGTTAGTGTTTGGGGTTAGGGTTAGAGGGTTAGGGGGTTAGGGTTAGGGGGTTAGGGTTAGGGCTAGGATTGGGGTTAAGGTTAGCAGTTAGGGTTAGGGTTTAGGGTTAGGTTAGGTTTAGGGTTGGGGTTAAGGTTAGCAGTTAGGGTTAAGGTTTAGGGTTAGGATTTAGGGTTAGGGTTAGAGGGTTAGGGTTAGGGTTAGGTTTGGGGTTAAGGTTAGCGGTTAGTTTTAGGATTTAGGGATAGGGTTAAGATTTAGGGTTAGGGATAGAGATTAGTGTTAGGATTTAGGGTTAGGGATAGAAATTAGGGTTAGGGTTAGGTTCTAGGGTTAGGTTTGGGGTTAAGGTTAACGGTTAGGGTTAGGATTTAGGGTTAGGGATAGGGATAGGGTTAGGGTTAGGGTTAGAGGGTTAGGGTTAGGTTTGGGGTTAGGTTTGGGGTTAAGGTTAGCGGTTAGGGTTAGGG
>JAAIIK010000100.1:0-19948 GCA_014706435.1 Silurus glanis
ATAGATAGATAGATAGATAGATAGATAGATAGATAGATAGATAGATGGATGGATACATACATACATACATACATACAAACAAAGTTGCAGGATCACCTGAAAGCAGCAAGAACAGCAATTGGAGCAGTAAACAAAAACCTGCATCTCAATAATTTCTGTTTCTACGCCACATGCAGTGAGATGTGTTGAAAATGAGCACTCAAGAAAGTATACAACTTGCCAAAAGCTAAAACAAAAACATAACTCTTAATAATTCAGTTCATAGTGTCTGGAGAAAGACTAAGTCACAAGAGTATAAATTTGAAGTCGCACAGGAAGTGTACTTAATAATATAAATTGATTTCCCCCTTCACAGCATATTTCAATTACTAGAAAAAAAAACAATGCTGTCAGTCTCTGTCTACGATTTAACACTCCTTTATTACACCACCACTGAGAAACGGTGATTACAATCTATAAACCTGCACACCTGTCACTGTGCATGCTACCCAAAATCGTTCGAGCTAGATTTGAGGAAAAAAGTGACTCATGCATCTCGATACAGCAGTAGATCTCAAACTGACAGCTGAAGTGTTGCACTTGTCATTCAGAAGATTTTTCCGCGAGCATCAGGTGTCCGGCAGCGGAAGAGGCATAATATCAGAACCTCCACTGAGACTTCAACCTTTCTGTCGCTAATCTGAATGTTTAATTAGCCTCAATGCCCAGTAGAGTTTTTGTCTATCAAGCAAGTAAAAGTGCTGGTGGAAAAGAAACAGGGTCCCAGACGTGGGCGGTTTTTGCATAATAAGACAGAAAGCTTGCGATCAGAAAAAAACGACTGTCGAAAGTGATTCCACATGAGATGGAAAAGAACGTCAAAGACAGCCACTTTGAATGACTAAAATCCCAGTAATATACTGCAATATATTATAAGCATCGTTGATCCGTAGCCAATGAGCTTCTTGTACGTACATACATACGCAATATGGGCAAAAGTATTGGGACCTGCGATCTGAGAGAGTTTATAGAGTTTTACTATAGCTTAGCTAGCTAGCTACTTCCTGTCTGAAGTATGTTGAAAGAATTTACAGCAGTTTTGAGTATTTATAATACTGTTGACTACCCAATTCGTACTTTACTAGTGATTTTCCTTTGATATAAATATTAGTTTTTTGTCAAAAAAAATATCAATTAGATTACATTGATTAAATCGAATAAATATAAATTCTTTATTAATATAAATTCATAGATTAATCGATTAAATTGGCACAAATTAAATTGTTAAGTAAAATTAAATAAATGAAAAGATTACATTACATAGTTTACATTTGTTAGACCTAATTTGGGTATATTAGTGTGCGTCCAAAAAAAATTTGTATTTAATTTGATATGTTTTACTTAACTGTTCTACTTATTTCATCACACTTTAACAAATGTCTGCATTTAAGGAACACAAGATGGGTATTTAGTTCTTCATTCAATTTATTTGTTCATAAATTAATTCATTGCTTCCATCCTTCATTCATTCACTCATACACATAGAAATTCTTGAAGCTGTACATAAATCGCAAAAGAATCCATTTCGTTAGACTGATGTAAAAACGTTGGCGAGGACAAGAAGTGGTAGCAATTTCTCACATGTGGAGAACAAAACCTGGAGAACAAAACCTGTGTTTTTCCAGTACGGCTCGAGAAGCCACACTAGCTACAGTAGATAAGGCTAGCTCACTACTATTTAAGATGGAGATGTGTGTAGCTTTGGGACAACCCCTTATATCCCCTAAGAGCAGTGAGTTTTGAGTTTACAGTCGAGCAACTCAATTCCCTCGACAAGAATTGGCACAATATTTGAGCTAACTAGCCTGCCAACATCCAGTTCATTCTCTAGGTTTATTGTGATTTTTAAAGGACTGATAAAAGCAAAAAGACAAGCTCTTGTTAAACATAGGATGATAATATATATATATATATATATATATTATTCTCAAATCATTTCTAACCTTAATGTAACACCCCAGAGTACATTTTTCTGCATTGAATACTATGTCAGAACATATTCGGTTTCTTTCTTTCTTCATTATTGTTATTATTTCAGCTTACTTCTTAATGTGAGGTTTTTAACACAGCTTTGAATTCTCATCGAGTGTTGCATCAGACATTGCTACACGACACGAGCCTACGTTACAAATCGTTTATACTCAAATAGCTGTGTACCTCCTCCACACAGGTTATTGGTCAAGAGGTAATTACATTTATAGCTCCGGAACAGTTTTGACACTAAAAACATTAATAGGCTTCATAATTGGCATAAACGATGCTCAAACGCATTCCCTGCGGTGCTCGGCAAGAAGTGGCTGCTGAAGTGGATTTCACAAACAAACATCTACAGACACTGGAGCATCTGATTTATGCAGAAATGTATTGCTGTGGATATCGAAGGCACAACCATCATCATTCGATTACAAAGACCGAAGAAATGATTTCTTTAGATCTTAAATAAATCATACTAATTACTGAAGCAGGTGCAATCTGGAAAATAGTTGCATGGATATTTGAAGTAATAATGTGCAAAATAGGGGAGGGATACGTAGTCAATATATGGTTAATCAATACCGAGTCACTGTTTGCATGTGCTAATTGTCCATGATAGCCACTGTGGCCTTCTGACCTCTTTGTGACGGTGGGATTAGATGCTCTAATGAAGACGCTAAATAAGTTTAGCAAAGCGCAACAGGCCAAAGGCAAAAAATACAATGCCCCTGTGCACAAAGACAGCTCCATGAAGATATATTTTACATGCATTTGGATTAGTTGTTGTTTTAGTTGATGTTGTTGTTTAGTGTAGCACCAGGGAGGAACGTTGTCTCATTTTTACTGTGTACCGTGTACCACTGTGTATAGTAGAAATGACAATAAAAGCCTCTTGACTTGACTTGACTTGACTTGACTTGACTTGACTTGACTTGACTAGAAGTTCTTGAGCGGCCTGCTATAGAGCACTAAACCCTACTGAATACCTTTGGGATGAATCTGAATGCTGACTGCACCTGAGGCCTCCTCACTTCCCCTACATCAGTACCTGACTTTACTAACACTCTGAATGAGCTGAATGAGCACAAATCTCCACAAAATCTAGTGGAACATCTTCCCAGAAGAGTTGAGGTTAATTATAACAGCAAATGGAGATTAAATGTGGAATGGGATGTTCAAAAAGCAAGTACTAATTTTATACACACATTTTTGTGAGTGTACTGTACTTGGCTTATAAACAAAATGGTAATACAATGTGACAAAAAAAAAAAAAATCTGTTTTGTGCATAACTTCCTAAGAAACTGGGAGGGCGGTTCAGCGTTCTTTCAAAATGTAATAACTATTTTCTTAGGAACCCCCCCCCCCCCCCCCCCCTTCACCCATGAATTACTCTGAAATTAAATTTTTCTTTATAATGAGTTTTTCTTCTGCCAGCATGTTGGTCTGATTTGACTTTGACTTTGTTTCTCACCTCATAATGCGCACAGCTTTTGTTCAAATGCAGGATTGTTTTGTTGCTTTATAACAAATTTGTTTCATTGCATTTTTGGGATTTAAAACCTGCATTTAAACCTGCATGTTCAGTCTAAAGCGCCTCAGAGGCAAGAGACTTATTGAGTCACAAAACAATTCACAAATTTTTAATCCGGTTTCCATTTGGGCTCCTTCGTATTCTAATTCTCACTCGCTTAGTGATTTTTTTTCCTTCCTTCCTTGCATGAGATCGTCCAGCTGGTCGTTTGTGTGGAGGGCAAGTGAATCTATATTATTTGGATTGACAAAGTGACTGAGAAGTTCAACACTAAAGCAAAATTCTAAATCAATAAAACTATCAATACAATAACATATAAATAAATAAACACATAAATAAATAACATACTGTTGAATTAAAGTAAAATAAGAAAAAAAAAATTACAATAGGAATGTTTACCAAACAAAAATTAGCTTCCGGTCACATGCCATATATTACAAATAACCTATAAACCAGAACTTTAATTAGGGTGTTTAAAAAGACATAAAAAGACACAGGTGAAGGTGATAAGTGACACATGACAGTCATACGAGGTGCAAGAGCTGATGGGTGATGCAGTTTATTTCCACGTACCTTAAATATTTTGTTTAATGATTTGTTCAGACTAAATTAGTACTATATTTACATTCATGACATTTAGCAGACACCCTTATCCAGAGCGACTTTCAACTGAGCAGTTGAGGATTAAGGGCCTTGCTCAAGGGCCCAGCAATAGCAGCTTGGTGGTGCTGGGATTTAAACCTATCACCTTCTGATCCAGAGTCCACTGCTTTAACCACTGAGCTAAAACCTTCCTTGGTACAATTATGCTCTATTAAACTATGTATTATTATTATTACTATTATTATTATGTGCTGTTCTTTATGATACAATGGGGTCTTGATATTGTGCAGATAGTATTGAATTTTTCCCCAAAATTAATTTCTCAGGAAAGCCTTCAATGAAACGACGGCCACATTATCGCTTCACTACCTTTCCAGATTAACTGCAAATGAACTTGTCTATTGTTATGACCAGTCACGTGGAAAACTGCCTGTAACAGAAAGATTCTTTATACAGCTCAGGTTTCTTCCTCTTATCTCTCTTATATGAACAATAGCATTCTCTAAAAGCTTTGGTTTGACACAATCCACTCAGCCCCATATTAGTCACTTTATAACTAGTGATTTGTCACGGCCGTATTGTTTGAATAGAAAATTACACCGCAATTATAGGTTATGTAGGCAGCTTCAGCTGCCATTTTGCCATTGTGTGTGCTGTTGTCTCTGGACTCAAGTTCTCAAGCATTCCAAAACTGTTTAAGTAAAAGCAGCATGGAGTGTTTTTTTATTTCAGAAAAATATCTTAACGTTATCTTACCTTAACGTATCTTAATGTTTCGAACATATGAACGTATGAAGAAACTTTTGAACGTATAAATTGTGGAACGCTATGGATTTTTAGAGCATATATCGCATAATGGATGTTGAAGATGAACTTTTTGATAGCGTTGTACATCGATTGATCGCACGTAGGGATGAAAATTACGTTAACGCATTTTAAGGAGCGTTAGTCATCAGTAATGGAAGGAGGAACGAATATACGGCGTAACACAAAAGAATACTGATCAAACGATGTGCGGTGCGGTTCGTATTGAAACGTGCGAATTCAAAATCAAAGTCGGAGCAAGGAAAAGGGGTCGTGGGGGGGGTCAAAGCGGAGCGGCGATCCTTCCTGTTAAATGGAAATCTCCACGTCACCTGCTGCTTAATCCTTGTTTTACACTTTCGACTTGCACGGCCACTCACCAGGAATCACCCTCCATGAAACACGAGGCGTAAAACGACTTTTGTTTGGTTGTTCATGTTTTTACATTTTTCTGGATAAATTGAACAACTGACTGAGTGCTGCTGAAAATGTCTCGGCTTTTAGCCACTAGAGAATAGAAATTGTAATCATTTTAATTATGTGTGCTATGTTGCATCAACGTTTTCTAGGCTCTTCTACATGTTTACTTGGGTAAGAAGACGATAGAAAACACAAGCAGCACCATTAAGGCAATTATGGAGCTGTTATGGGGCTGTAAGCGCACTTATATATGAGACTTGAGAGAAAAATTTGCCCTATACAAACCCTGGAGGACTGTGGCTGTCTAATTGATATTTGTGCTCGCTGTTGTCTCAATGACCACACACTTTGCATTTGCTTTCAGATGGTGTAAACCGGTTTCCTGCATCTAGAAGATATTTAAAGTCATGTTTTTTCAAATGGGGTCCATTTCTAAGCAGAGTGTGTGATTTTTATTTATTTGTTTGTGTTTTTTTTTTTAGTTACAGCAATCAATTATCATCAAAGTCATTATTCTTGCTTGTAAGGAAGCTGGGGTCAGCCATGATACAGAGCCCCTGGAGCAAAAAAGGGGTTAAGGGCCTTGCTCAAGGGCCTGAGAGTAGCATCTTGGCAGTGCTGGGGCTTGATCCTAAAACCTTAAAATCAGTAACCCAGAACCTTAAACTCTGAACCACCACTGCCCTACAAAATTTTTTTTACAAAAAAAGAAACAGCAATTGAGTATTAATCCAATAAACCTTAATATAAATACTGTGTGAGTGAGTCCAGGCAAGATCTGTGTTTATTAGTAGTATCCAATCTTGAGCTGTCTATTTTGGGTGAGTTTGTGTTCTTCTGTAACCTCAGATTCCTGTTCTTGGCTGATAGAAGTGGAACCCAATGAGGTCTTCTGCTGTGGTAGATGCTTTGCTGCTTACCACGGTTGTAAAGAGTGCTTATTTGAGTTCAAGATCAAGGCATTTCCTCCCACAGACCTCGCTGGATGTTTTTTGTTTTGCACACCATTCTGTGTAGAGTCAAAGCAGGAAAGTGAGGGTCTATTCTGGGAGTTGGAGTTTGTCTCAGTTGTTTCTGGAAACTTCAGTTTGTTTGCAATGGTTTCTGGGAACTAGAGATCTCCAAGCTAAGACCTGACATTCTTATATAGTTGTAACCCTGCGTGGTTACTCAGGTTGAGTGGGTTTCATCCAAACCTCAATATCTCAAAAAGTAAGTCAGCCTATAAACAACCCTAATTTGAATTAATAATCTAATGTAGGATTTTGACTTTATTTAACAGTGAACTCATTTATTAAAATGAAGTTTTTGACTTCAATCGTTTGTCAAAATATTGGATGAAATAAAGAGAAATCGTGGGCAACGGGAATTCTGTACATTCGCTGCATCAATGTCTACTGTTGAAAGCATTATATGTAAGTAGATTGAAGTGAATTGAATTAAAATGGGCACATCAGCCCACGACACAACGTCAACTTACTAGGGAAACCACTTAAAGGTACATTTTGTCAAATGTTATATCGACACAGTATTTTTATTGGTTAAATTGGATACTCGGCTCTCACAGGTCAAGGCTTTCCCATTGGCCAGAGTCTGGAAACTGAAAACCTTCAGAGCTGAAATTAAATCTCTGAATGTGGGGAATGAAAGAATGCTTCTTGTTATGTAATAACCTCGAAGCAAGACCCTGAGAGAAAACGTTTTATAGAGGCAGCTGCAAAAGTCCTCATTTTTAATTATTTTTAATGATTTTAACCGTCAAGGTAAAACCTCCCATGATGGCATTTACAGTATACGCCAAAGCTGGGAGACATTTATAAATAAATATAGAAATAGAAGAAATTTGTGGCGTGTACACAAAGTATCCAGAAAAACAAGATAAAGTCCTTCATCATGAGATGAAAAATAATTTTGCAGCTGTAAGAGATGAAACCAATCCATAATTTTAATAATGAAAAAGTTTATTAATTGCTTTTTTTTTATTATTATTTCACTCGTACATATTAGGGATGCTGAAATATGAAATACGGATTAAAAAAAAAATCAAAATAAAACACTCTAAGGGCCTTCTTCATGTTGGGTGTGTATAAGTTAAAATCTTTCTAATGCTTTATACGAAACAAAATAGGGATATTATACAATAAAATAGTAGGGTGGATATCTGACCTCTACCCTGATGAACACCTTTGGGATGAATGTGCATGTTGACTGCACCCCAGGCCTCCTCACCTCACCAGTATCCAACTGGACCATTTCTAACCCCCTTGTGGCTGAATGAGCACAAATCTCCACAAATAATCTCCAAAATCTAGTGGAACATCTTTCCAGAAGAGTGGAGGTTATTCCAACAGCAAATGTTGTCACTGCTATTGGCTTTTTTTGACATCACTTGAGCTGTACGAGTTTAATCAAAAAGAAGAACTCTTTTCTACCCTCAAGCTAACCCCTATCGCATGACGGCTAGTAACAGGGAGGTTGAAGTCTATCGTGCTTCGTCCATGAAACACGTGACGACAAACTGCAGCATGAGCAGATTGCTCTTTAGCATTTTCCACATTCATGGGCTTATCATTGGGTATTGTAATTGAGAGAGAGGAAAGAATGTATTCCTCCATTCTCACCCAGAGATCACAGCCAGTTTAGCCCTCTTGGACCCCCAGCCACAGATAAGTAGACCTTGAGTTCATAATTGTGATCTTGAGACAACATGGCATATGATTTTCTGTTGCTCCACTGGGTTGCTTATTATTATTTCACAAAATGAGAAAGCGAGAGGCAAAATTGTTTATAAAGTAAATCGTTTTCATAAACTACTGATTTGTATCTCTGCTACTTCTAGTAAAGATATTGTTATAAACCGAGTAGATTGAATTGAATCATTTTCCTAAAATACATTTTCAGTATTTACCTTTCTCTCATGCTGTTCTAATATGTAGTTTCATTAAGATCAGAAAAAGTTCAGTTAAGTTTAGTGAGTGTGAGAGTGTGAGAACGACCGTAAAAAGTCAGCAGAATACACGGACCAAGTATTTCTCTGTTCATGTAGTGTATAATTGAATGTTCACCCTTCACCTCCCCCTTTTATCTAATACCACAAGTAAACGTCATGAGTCAATCCAGTGTAACAAGGAGTGATGGAGAACACACCGTCCCTTCCTCATGGAAATAGACTCCACATGCGCTAGATGAAACGCCCGCCATTACCGCCTCAGCGTGACCGAGTAACTCGTAGGTACTGTCTCGGTGCTGTGAGTGATTGATGATGTTCTGTGCGCAGGACGGCAAAATGTTCCTGACTGCATTAACAAGCGAGGGACTTTATTTAATTACATACGTCTCCTTTTTGGAAAGGGGACAATGACATCATAACGGATCCGTCCCTATGAATCATCATGGCTTGCATTAAAGAGGTAGTTTATAATTCTTATTCATATTCAAACTCAGGGGTGTCTTTCTAAATATTCTGCTTACTGATGTGTGGTGGAACAAACAGGGATGAACAGCACTTTTAAACTGCAAAATGATTCACCCAGAGAGCAAATGATTCATCCAGAGAGCAAATGATTCATCCAGAGAGCAAAACCTTGCTGGCAAAACCAATTAAAACAGCTTTTTTAAACTGGGAGAAGGGCATGGCATTGTGTTGAAAACTGTGCACCTCATTCAGGCATTGAATGCCTTTTAAAAAAAAAATAAGAAAAATATATTATTTTCACCCGTGCTCACAGTTTGTAACCAAAACAAATCCTTGAAATGAACATTCTGTAATTTTTTTTGGGTTTTTTTAGTGAATCAGATGCCTTTTGTCAATTAACAAAAGGCAAAAACTTCTGTCATTAACATTTACATTTATAGC
This sequence comes from Silurus glanis, assembly GCA_014706435.1. Taxonomy (NCBI): domain Eukaryota; kingdom Metazoa; phylum Chordata; class Actinopteri; order Siluriformes; family Siluridae; genus Silurus; species Silurus glanis. The sequence goes on from JAAIIK010000100.1 coordinate 9,229, forward strand.
ATTTGGCAGATGCCCTTATTTAATAATTTCATTTATACATCTGAGCCAGTTGAGGATTAGGGCCTTGCTCAAGGGCCCAGCAGTGGCAGCATAGTGGTGCTAGGATTTAAACTTACAACCCTCTGATCAGAAGTCCATAATATTTACCACTGAGCTACCACTTCCATTAAAAGTGAAAGTACACTATATTGCCAAAAGTATTGGGTCACCTGTTCTTTCCTGCTACATGTGGTTCTTTTCCAAACTGTTACCACAAAGCTGGAGGCACTCAATTGTACAGGACGTCTTTAGATGTGTTTTAATAAAATTTTGCATTCACTTGAACTTGGAAAACCAAACCTGTTCCAGCATGGCAATGACCCTGTGCACAAAGTGAGATCCTTGAAGATCTGGTTTACATGCTTTGGAGAGGAAGATCTTAAGTGCTGCTATAGCGCTCTGATCTCATCCCTACTGAACACCTTTGGGATGAATATGAATGCTGATGCACCCCAGGTCTCCTCACCTCATCTACATCAGTATCTGCCTTTCATAAAACTCTTGTGGATGATGAACACAAATATCCATAAGCACAAACCAAAATCTAATGGAACATCTTCTCAGAAGAGTGGAGGGAATCATAAGAGCAAATCGGGACTAAATGTGGAATGCAATGCTCAAAAATCACATACTGTACTTATGACCAGGTGACCCAATACTTTTGGAAATATAGTGTTGATGATTTGGTCAGTGTGACTAGTTATCATTCAATTAAAATGCTAGCTGATAAGATTTTTGTTATATTTAAATGCATCTGAAAGGTTGTCTACAATAATAATAATTATAATATCCAAATTGTTAAGTGTGTACATCATAATGATATAAATATGACCAGTGGAAGCAGAATAGCCGTCTTTCTCACGACTCTCATGAGCCATAACACTGTATAATATCCAATTTCCTCAAAGCAGTTAAGCTCCTTGGACAAAAAATTTGTCACACATGTCATTTATTTCTTAATACTTGGTTACGCCTCTCCTAACAGCGCCTGTGTCAGCGTTAATGCCTTGAGAGTGTTCCTGCCAATTTTAGTCTACTCATGCTCTGCTTAAGAGCAGTTCAGCCTGACTTTTCTCCAGAAAACTTCACAATTAGACACATTTAAACAATTACACAAGTTATACAAAGAACAGAAAACCCCTGCTAAACCCCTGCTAACATATGCCTCCAGGAACAGTTAAAGTACTGCGTTTACATTTCTACTACAAAAAGTAGTGCAAAATGATTCTTGTCACTAATTGAAATTAAGCAAACAATTCAAATAAGGTATATTTATAATGGTATTATGGTGTATAATGGTAACTATTATTGTTGAATGTAATGGATCCAAAACCAACTCAGCAACAAGGATGATTTGGATGAAAAGATGTGGAACATTAACTATTTTTATGACTTAATCGGTTTTGATTTCGTAAATATCTTGCTGTAACCGCAGTTATGGGCGAATTAACCATTTCCTGCCTTCTGTTAAAAAGAAAAATAGATATTTAGAGTAACTTTGATCGTTTTAAGATGTACTGTTGACTGACTATGTGCATCACGTTTTACAGATTATGTGTTTATGTTTTCTTTAAACATAATTTTACTTTGCTAATATATGAACGTTCTCTAAATGTAAACGTTTATAGGATTTCTGTTAGCAAATATTTGTAACTTTTTTTCTGAACTTTACTCGTGTCATTTCTTTGTAAAAGTGTTGATGTCTCTTGTTTTCTCTCTGTTGTTTTTTTTTATTTTAGATATGTGAGTTTTGGGAGTGACATTATTTCAAATTTTTTGACTCCAGTTTAGGACAATCACTCAAATGCAGCGTTTCACGTTCCAGATCAGGAGAAAGTGCAAAATGATTACCGTACCATGCAATGATATCTGTATGTGAATAATGGATGCAGTGCAGTGTTTTAATCTCCTGCACTTCACACCTTGATAAGAAGAGTTTCACACAAGAGACACACAGTGTGAGAACCCTTACTCCACCCTTTCTCCATAGATTTGTTCCTAATCAGGGAGAGACAAGACTGGCAGTGGAAAAACTCCCTGAGAAAACATGAGGAAAAAACTCAAGATTCAAAAGGGAACTTTTGCTCAATTAGGTGACAGCAGGTAATGCTACATCTTTACAGTATGTATCTGTAATGTTTAGTCTGAATATCCAGTTACTGAGCCACGTACACGATCTACTTTCAGGCATTTATATTGTCAGGAAATGCTTTTTACTTCTTTTAATTTATTAAGAAATAACAAGCTACACTTTCGTGCCAGTAAAACATTACCTGTTGGGCTGCTATCTTAGCAAAATGACTTAAATCTGACAGCACAAGACCAACTCTGCCAGGTTGCCCATTAAATTTGGCAGCGTGGCTCTCCATTGACGATGCTGCTAAAATGGAGAATGTTTATTAAAGACACTGGATGTGGAGTTGAAAAGGAAACACACATAACGACTGTTCCTAAAGTAACAACGAGGCATTGATGGAAAAAAAATAAGAAATAAAACACTAAAAGAAATCATTTTGTGGCAGCACAATGGCTCAAGTTCGAGCGGCTGCCATCAAGTAGATGAGTGCTTGACGAAATTATCTTAAATTGTAAGCTTAAAAAAATATGTAAGTACAAAAAAGCCAAAAAAGATCGATGAGTAAAGCAAAATCACGCTCGAGAGCCTTTCACGTCAGATTGACGCTAGTTATCTGCGCATCGTCTTTTTATACAAGACTCAAAAAATTCTATACATGCATTTGCTTTTACATCACATCTCCATCACAGGGTCCCTGATTCAATTCAATTCTTTTTGTTTCTGTAAAGGTTTCCTCCTGATTCTTTGCTTTATAATAGCTTAAATAGAATAAATATTATGCTAGCAACTGTGAAACAAAGTATGTAGTAATGTTAAATCATAGTTAATGCTATATAACGTGAGATCGCTTGACATTAGCCGTAATATTATACTAGCAGCTGTGAAACTGAGCATTTGCCAACATAGCTAACTTCTCATGTTGCTGCTCAGGTTAGCTAACGTTAGCAAGATTGATAAAGCAGCACAGGCTAGTGCAGTGATTCTCAACCTCAAGTTATACTAGCAGGTCTATTTTTTGTTTTGTTTTTGCATATTAACACAGTTAGCACAATGTTAGCGAACTAGTCCAGATTGATCTACTTGATACCGCTTTGTCCTGTCAGGAACCAGGGATCTAGGAATCTATTCCTGAATAGGGAAGTAATGAAAATGCTTCTTACATTTTCGAACCAGTCTCCTTACTTTGGTTTTAATCTATTTGATTATATAATCAATATTTCCTCTCGTTGTGCGCATTTCTTGTCATTGTGCGGCTTTTTCAACCCACCATTGGTGTATTATTTCCTGGCTATCACACAACACAGACGTAGACTAGCTTACAAAGCTAACAAGCACGGCAGATTATTCTATTTCAATGTTTTAATATAATCTGAGGTCTAGTTAACAGCGTGACACTAAAACAGGTAGTACTAATGGCTACTTTTAACTTAAGTACATGTCAGAGCCCAAATTTCTTTACTTTACCTTAAGTAAAAAGGTGGTCAGTACTTCAACTTTTACCAGAGTTTTTTTTTTTTAAATGAGTATCTGTACTTTTCGAGTGAAGGATGTGTGTACTTTTGCCATCTCCTGCTAGAGACAGGAGGAAACTGGAGAACCCAGTGGAAACAGGAATGGACAAGAAGAGTGTCATAAAGAGGAAGACGGATAAATACACAGTGTATTTACAGTAAACTGAACATAAACACAATGAAACAAAGACAAAATAACAAAATGAACATACGTGGACCACAACGCGAACTGTGAAACCATAAAAAATTTATGAAAATTTGACACAACAAAAGAGAAACAAATACGAATGCGGTGCAAATGTAAGTATTATCCGCTAATATGACACAGGTGCAAAGACAGCCATGTGACAAAGAAAATATTTGAAACTAAGGCTTCAGGGGTTTAAATTCACTGCATTATGAACTGTCTAGGCTTGGTTTCAAACAAAATAAAAAGCAACAATTGGAAACTAGGAATTAGAGATGATGACAATGTCATTGCATTTCCTTTCTTGCAAAAGACTGTAGCATTTACCGCTCATTAAATAGATCAAATTGTCTGTGCACAATTGTTTTTTCACATCCTTTGTCTCAGACTGCCATTCTGAATGAGCATGTGAATCATAAACCTTTATATTTGACTTGAAGGTGGTAAAGCTTTATTTAAGGGTTTGACTTGGATTTAGAAGCAGGGATTATTGAATGTTGAGCTACACTGAGTGCACAGTAGCATTGCAGTGATGCTTTGGTGCTACTGAACAGGAAGTTCAAATCTCTGGACTCTGGAATTATCTAAAACTGTTGACTGCTTGACCCAGACTCATCACTCAGAGTTTCGATGGTGCCTCGCTCATTTGTTATATAATGCCATTTCAGCTCAAAGCACTTGTCAAAGACGGCGCAGGAAAGATTCAGTGGTATGTTATGGGTGAATAAATCTTTAAACCTATTTGAATTCACAAAGCTGAGATTAAATGATGACAAAAATACCAGCTTTCCATCAGAATGCATTTCTGGCATGTTTTGTCACGTCAATAAAACGAAACGTATTTCCAATTGTCCTCGACAACCTGATAAACATGGACTTGATTGAGTTTTGAAAGAAATTGCGCCATTGTGTTCGTAATTGCTGGGCACATTTGGGTTAACTTGGTAAAATGTTCATTTTTGATCTTTTTATTCAGTTTTTTTATTATTAGTGGTGGATTTTTCATAATGTGTTGCTGAAAGGCATTTATAAGTACATCTAATATTTAAAAAAAGTTAGTCGGTTTTAGGGCCAATGTAAGTTTCTGTCATATGCAGGGTCTGATAGAGAAATGTTTCTATTTGGCAGAACAAAACTATACAGGTATGGTTAAAGCCTCTTATGCTTTGTTTTTACTTAATGTGGTAGAATAGTAATGCTATTGACTATTATAATTAATTGAAATATGAATTTAAGCTTTAAAAAAAAAAACATTACCAGCATACAAAGGTGTTTTGATTTATTGTGCTGGGATTTTAATGGTGACTGAAATAACCACTCTTTACAACCATGATGAGAAGAATAGCATCTCAGAATGCACATGGAAAACCATGAAGCTTCACCAAACAGACAGATAAATACATACATGCATACATACATATTCATACATACATATAAAAGAATATAAAAAGAACTCTAGATTGATAGATATAACAAAATCTGGATAGATAAATAGACAGACAGACAGATGGATAGAACTCTAGATCAATTAATACATAGAACTCTACATATATACACAGACAGACAGACAGACAGACAGACAGATAGACAGATAGATAGATAGATAAATAGATAGATAGATAGATAGATAGATAGATAGATAGATAGATAGATAGATGTTCCATAAAATGGTACATTTGCTCAGTTTACATGTTTGATATGGTTTTTTTATGTTCTATTGTGAATAAATTTGGGTTTATAAGATTTACATTTTGTTTTTATTTACTTTTTATACAGCGTTCCAACTTTTTTGAAATTGGGGTTGTAGATAGAACTGAACATCTAGCAAAATATGTCAAGCAAATTACGTTTATATCTAAAACAAAGATAAACATTTGTTTTGATTGTTCTACCAATGTTGGAGATAGTGCTCCTTGTGTTTGCTCTCAGTTGGAGACCCCAGTCTTCTACTGTAGTGATTCTACTTAAATATTTTATTTTTTTTGTTCTTTCTAAGAACCCTGCACTTTTCCCTTACTAGCAAATTTCACTCTATTCCTTTTGACCACTAATGCAGCTTTATATCAGACGCTGTGGCTGCTTTCTCTCTTCTAAGTATTTTTCCATTCAGGAGAAATGTGAAATATATTTATAGTGTACTAATGTTCCCTATTACATTCATGTTACATACAAGGAGGCGTAATATATTTGAACTAGAACTAGATGGTCTTGTAGTTATCTGCTTATTTTAAAATAGTAGCCAGATCTGTAAATCTGCTAACAAAAAGATGTTGGATAATAATAAAAAAAAAGTCCAGAGGTTTCGGAAATGAAGCAGAAGACAGGATGTGCTTTTAGGGGACAGAGATTTTTGTGATTTACAATAATTTTTAATGGTGCACTTAGTGTAGCTCAGTGTGATTCTTCTTCATCTTGCTTAACTTGTTCTTTTACTTCTGTTACGTTCGGCCAATAATGCTGCATTATTTCAAACCTTTCTCTGTTTTTTTTTTTCCATCATCATAGCTCTTTATCCTTTGGAATTGTATGAGTAGTCATTGTATTGAAAATGATTCATTTAGGAAGCAACTATCCATGGTCTCAGGTCCTGTCAGTCTGGTGCCAATCAAAATCTGGACAGACAGACAGACTCTAGAAAGATTTCCCCGGTTTGAACATTTGATATGTTTTTATGTTCTATTGTGAATAAATTTGGGTTTATCTCTAACCAGGGTAACCTGAAAGCATTGCAGTTTTCAGTTCTCTTATATACATAGCATTCTAATTCTTCATGTTTCAGACCTTAGGCTGGATTCCCAGTGAAGGAAGCATAGAATAATCCTCATGAAGGATAATACAATTCTTTGACAAAAACAATAATAATTACACAATTAGAGAACAATTACAGTAAGTGGTAATTATGATTGTTTAAAGCATTGATAATGTATCCTCTCGGCCATGCGTTTAAATTCCTGCACCTACCTGCCGCTGCTGGGCCCTTGGGCAAGGCCCTTAACTCTCAGCTGCTCAGTTCTATAAATGAGATTAATGTAGTTTGCTCTGGATAAAAAGTATCTGCCAAATACAGTAAATGAATTGACTCAATGTGTTAATATGGAACTTCATTGAGGATGAGAATTTTATTTACACTTTACTTACTTCATGTAGTCCTGTAATACTGTTCACCGTTGTCTTGGAGAAGCCCTTTTTGTTCTAAAGTATACAAGCTCTGTTGAGGAATGACAACTTAAATCCCACTTGACTTGACTTGTATCACTTACTACCTTACAATACCAAGTGCCTTCCTCTGAAGGTCACAATCATTCAAGGATTTAAGTTGAGAAATGCAAATGCTGTATTCTACCAAGGATGGCAATTGCTCAAGGTCTGATATTAGGTGTTATTGAAGGGAAGATCAATCAACTCAAAACTTTCAATCTGTAGAATCTGGTGAAGGTGGATAGTCAATTATATTAGCAAAAAATGCAATTTAGCAAATGCATTTTGTAATTGATTCAACCGGACTTGTTGATGGTCAGGGGCATCGGATTCATTGCATGGGATCCATTTGACACTAGAAATATAAAGCCACAGTAGACGTCTTGTTAAGAACATTACACTCGCCACTGTCAAGTCAAGTCAATTCAAGTTTATTTCTATAGCGCTACATTTACAGAATTTAACAGTTAAGGTGAACGATGTGTATTTATCCCTGATGATCAGCCCGGAAAAAAACCGGACTGTGACCCGGAAAAACTCCCTTAGATTTTATGAGGAAGAAACCTTGAGAGCAACCAGACTCAAAAGGGGAACCCATCCTCATTTGGGTGATTGTTGGCACATCATCTCGTTGGTCAGCCTGATTTAATGATAAATTTAAACAAATTTAAAGAAACCAGAGTTCTGTGGTTGTTGGTTTTTTTTATTCATTTTCTATGAAGCAATGCGAAACATGTTATAGAGCCAATCCCAGAAAGACCTTTAAATTTCCATTAAAATATCCGGGAGGTCAGCTCCACCTGGCATTCTCATGAAAACTAGAAGTAGAGGTGCTTCATTCCTGTTTGCTCCCTTGCCTAATATAATATGTGATTTTTATACCATATGACTCCTAGGGTTAGATGGATACGGTTTAATCGTTTCCTTGCACCCGATCCTACACTTTGAGTGTTTTAAGTACTAACTACAGTTTCCTGGACCACGCTACTGACACAGTATGGACACCTATAATTAGTATAATTAGAATTAATTTAAATTTTCAGTGTTTGGGCTACGACTCACAAGAATCGTGGTGTCGAATAAACATATATGTGTTTATTAAAACCTGTATGAACTAATAAAATTCAGTGCACACACGTGTGGGTGCTCACCTGTTTTGCACAGAAATGACATTTGCATACATATGGGGTTAAGGTAGGATTAAATACAGGGACATAAAACACATTGTGTGGGTTGAAGTACTCGATCCCTGAGCGTCTTCTGCAAAATAAGGCGTTCTTTCTGATGGAAATCAGCGGCGCTCCTCCACCTCCAAGCAACCTCTCTTCTTCTCCGTCTCACTACACTTATTTACAGCTGAATTCATTTGAAAAAAAGTGACTGAATGAATCAAGAGCTCCAGAGATTAAAACCTGAGTGTGTGTCTTTCTTCTGCAAGATGTTACCACAAAGTTGGAGGCCCACAATCGTATAGGACGTCTTTAGATATGGTAGCGTTAAGTATTCCCTTCTTTTAAACTAGGAGACTCAAACCTGAGATCCAGACCAGCACTGGCTTGTACAACCCCTGGTAGCTAGATCAGATCCCTGCCTGAGAATCAGACCCAGGTGATGATGGTGAGACCCCAGGATCCTTAGCTGCTGAACCAACAGGGAACATCCTTTAAGAAAGAGGTGCTACATGGAACCGGGGAGGTTCCAAAATTAGACGTTCAAATGTTTGTGCAGCTCAGGGGAAAGTGGGATTTTCTTTCTTTCTTTCTTTCTTTCTTTCTTTCTTTCTTTCATGAGAAAAGTCAATATCTAAAATCTCAAAGAGTTTTTGGAAAGTCACTTTTTTTATCTTGCCACTTTGACGCAAAACCACACTCTGACGTCTTTTGCTCATTTTAGCTCTGGGATCTCTCTCTCTCTCTCTCTCTCTCTCTCTCTCTCTCTCTCTCCCTCTCTCTCTCTCTCTCTCTCTCTTCCCCTAAGCACCTATTTAGTAATTCCTACGTAACTCATTGGTGAGTGAGTGCCACTGTCTCTCTTCTCCTCCCTCCCCCTTCACACCCATTAGAGCAGCCGAGCCCAGTTTATAGGAACTTCACCCGGCTTCCAAAGAAGGAAAAAAGTCGTACAGCACAGAGGCTTCGACTCCTGTCAAGGACGTTAGGGTCAGAGGAGAGTTTGTGCGAAGACACGTGCCAAACCCATTTATGTCGTTTCTGCTATAAAAGCTGCTGTGTGTGTCTCTCTGAACAGTAAGGCAAGAGGAAGCAGAGCAACAAGACAGGAGCGCTCTTTACATCTTTCTCTTCTTCTCTCTTTCTCCCTCTGTCTTTCTCTCAGTCCTCCACAGCACAGCATCAGGAGGACACCGACTCTGGGACATTTGCTCAATTTTTTTTTCCAGGATGAAGTTGCTACTCTCAGTAGTGGTGATTTTTTTTGCTCTAAATGAAGTATTTGCAGAGGAAATGGGTCCAAATGAAGACCAGGATTACTGGGCAAACGGCTCTCTAATGCAGGTAAGAGGATTTCTTTCTTTTCTTTTTTTTTTTTTTTTTTTTTACGAAAATAAAGAAGGAAAGAAAATAAGAAAAGACAAGAAAGGAAAAATCTATAGTTGTAGTTTAAATAAAATAAAACACACCACTTTGAAAATAATGATAAATTACAACCTTAATTTGTGTCCAGTTGGACTTTAAATATATTTAAATACTGGATTTTTTTTAACTTTTGTAGCAAATTGGACTTTACATATTAAAAGAATGAACTGGAGCCTAATGAACTAATTAGCACAATCAATTAAAGTCAATAAAATTCCAGTTTGATTAAAGTCTTGTTGAAATGTCCAGCGTGTCGTCACGTTTGTTTATGCACCGCACGTCTTCTCTTCGACTTTGCACACTGGAAGGCAGCCAAGCGCTCCATAAAGAGCTATGAGCATGTTCTGAAAATGTCAAAAGAGAGCTGGTCTCATTTGTAAAGAAGATTCAAGCAGGGAAAAAAATCCACGATCCACAGATAAAAACCTTTCACGCTGAACCCTTCAATCAACAAACTACGAGAGTTATTTAATAAACCATTCTAGGTTTTTACACTCCAGCATTTGTTCAGATGATCCAGTTGACTGTAAATCTATACATTACCCAATGGATGAGGGTCAGTGGAACGGATTTTTTTTTGTTGTTGTTGCACACTATAAAGCCTTTTGCCCTATGTTTATCCTCACCATCTCATTTTCCACTAATCAAATAACCCTTCCCAGGATGAATGGCTTCAAGCCGATCCCTTCAGAGAGATACTCAGAAGGATAACGAGAAAACCTCGGCCACATCAGTTTATCGGTCTAATGGGGAAGCGATCCTCCGGTAAGATCAATTCATCCTAAAGCAATCTCACCTTCTCTTCCTCTCTCGCTTTTCTTATCCAGCAGTCATATTAATGATAAATTGAGTGTAATGGAATGACCAGACTTTCTTTTTCTTTCTTTCTTTCTTTCTTTTTTTTTTTGCATGGTTTTACCTCCCAAAAGCCAACACACAGATTACACGAAAAAGTAAGTCTTGATTATTTGCAGTGTTTTTGATTTTATTTTATTTTTTTTACAATTTGGCTCACATTGTGATATTAAAGCCTTACTACATTAAACCATTTACCATTAGAACCTTCTGATAGATAGATAGATAGATAGATAGATAGATAGATAGATAGATAGAT
>JAAIIK010000100.1:21033-37438 GCA_014706435.1 Silurus glanis
TAGATAGATAGATAGATAGATAGATAGATAGATAGATAGATAGATAGTTTGTGAATGTAGTAAAAAAATTGTCAATTTAAACATGCATTTTTGATCGTTTTTAATAACGTGGTCTTTACAATAAAGTACAATGAAGTGAATATAAATATATATATATATATATATATATACAGTATAACACACATCCTTCGGTAGTTTTTATTAACCATTATCTAGATTTTTTTTCTGGTTCAGTCTGCAACGTTACTCATGATTATCTCTTTCGTCTAGATTTATATGAATGGAGTTTGCTACAGAACTACAATCAAAGGCGCTGACAAACAGCTCAACCTCCATCATGTCTGCTTTTTGCTCATTGGAGAGACCTCTCCTGTTTTTTTTTGTTGTTTTTTTGGTTTTTTTTTCCAAAAATAAGTGGTTTTACTTCTAGACTCCAATAAAATGTTGTTTTCCACCGTGTGGTGATGTAGCAGTCAGTACCTGTGCTAATTTGTGTACTACGAAAGAAAGCGACATTTTGATACTGTCCAACCTGTAATATTGTGTTACTGTCCAAGTCCTAAAAAGAAAACAAAAAAAAAAATACCACTAGTGACTATTTGCACTGCCAGTCTTTGCGTAGAGCCTCATTTTCAATGTTCAGTCACAATCTGACTGATCTGTACACACTGGTCATGTTGGTCATTGTCAGTATTTCCTGTCCATCATTGTAACTGTGGCTTAATATTATATTAAATATTAAAATTATTTTCCTTATTCATGGAATTGTGCATTGCAAACATCGTGGTTGTAAATATGGGGCGCCACCTAGTGGCTTGAAGAAAACATTGTGGTGATTGATATACTGTAATGATATAATTTTGAGCAGATTATACCCCAGTTTATACCCCAAACATGATCACTGATGAAGTCTGAAAATAGTCTGAGGGCAACTTTGGTGTTAAACGTGAAAGTTTTTACCCAAATAATAATAAAGTACACTAATATTTAAGTTTAGCATACTGACATAGTAGCAAATCAACTGTAGATAGTCTATTAAAACACACACACACACACACACACACACACTTTTTCCCATATGAGGAAAGCAATCATATCTCTCCATGTGCACAATGAACTTAAATAAACATGAATGTGAACACGCTTGTGACGTGACACACTAGATCACTTTAATGGTTCCACATGAACAGCCCAAAGATTCATGAAGTTTCTGAGCAACTCAAAAATTATGAGAAATGATTGAATTCAGTTTTATTTGTATAACGGTTTTAACAATGGACATTGTCCCAAAGCAGCTTTACAGAATTACAAAGGTTGACTGTGGCAATGAGAGAAAAACCTTGTGAGGAACCAGACTCAAAATAAATCCCATCCTCATCTGGGTGGGATTGTAATACATTTTTATTCATTATAGATCCATCATTGGTAAGTGTAATGTTCATGGTGATGGGCACTTGCAGAACTGTTCAAGCAAAATCCACTCCTGAGCCATTGTAGCAGAATATTTACATTAATTACAGTCCAAATCCATCCTCACAGTTCTTGAGTTGATCAGGAACTTCATGGATATTTTAAGGTTGTTGATGTGGAACCATTCCAAACTGTTACCACAAAGCTGGAGGCACTCAATTGTACGTCTTTAGATGGCGCTATAATAAAACTTTGCATTCACTTGAACTTGGAAACCCAAACCTGTTCCAGCATGACAATGCCACTGTGCACAAAGTGAACTCCTTGAAGATCTGGTTTACATGCTTTGGAGAGGAAGATCTTGCTGCTATAGAGCTCTGATCTCATCCCTACTGAACACCTTTGGGATGAATTGGAACGTTGACTGCACCCCAGGTCTCCTCACCTACATCAGTACCTGCCTTTTATAACACCCTTGTGGCTGATGAACACAAATATCCATAAACACACTCCAAAATCTAGTGGAACATCTTCCCAGAAGAGTGGAGGGAATTATGAGAGCAAATTGGGATAAAATGTGGAATGCGATGCTCAAAATTCATATACCGTACTTATGACCAGGTGTTTTGGGCAGTATTGTGTATATTTTCCCAAAAAAAACAAAACAAAAAAAAAAGTTGTGAGGTAGTCTGAGATAAGTGGAGGAACATAATGTCCACTATGTCCATAAGCTCCACTAGGGGGCAGAGTTTATTTCATTTCATTGTAATAGTGTTTGTCAAAGTTCACTCCCATGAAGTTGTTTGAGGTGAAAAACAGAATGGCTACAGCATTTTGCATTTGGATGTTAATGAATTTTACACTTACAGGCCACCGTAGTTCCTCAACTTCTGCCATTCTTTTTAGCAGCACTCCTGGGTTGTCTATAAAAGCTCCTTATAGCACAAACATAAGGACATCTTGCTGTTTTGATGTTCTGTTTTCTTATTTCCAGAACTTTCTCCAGTACTCAATGACTGTAAAAGACTGTAGAAAGGACATTACTCATAATCTTACATTCCAGTGCTCAACCTGCATTCTCTTTGCATAAAATAAAATCATGCAAAAAAAAAAAATTGAAACCTTTTAAATTTGGAGGAAATATGGTGAATGTGTGTGAAGCCGTTTACCAGTTCATATGACGCAGAAATGGGTTTATTAATTCCATAACAAAAGAGATAAGAAGAGTGGAAATGTGCAAGGGGAGTACACCAATACACACATAATAAGCAAAAGGTTGGTTTTATTGGTTCTCTACTGCTTTAGAGGCTCAAACTCACCTCAATTCCAAAACACACTTTAAAATCTAGTGGAACATCTTCCCAAAAGAGTGGAGGCTACAGTATTATGATAGCAAATGGGGACTAAATGTGTCCACAAACCGTCATCTATACATAATGTATTTCTTGCTATGGCGCTGCCCTAGCTGCGATGTTTATAAGCACACTTACACTATACAATACACATTGGGCTTGACAATGTGCTGATAAGTTACTGGACAATAATCAGCAGTAGTGCGGTAATGGACAGTATCACAATATGATCATTTTCCAATAACGACACGCCCCCCAAGTATATCATTCTTTTACATAATAATTATTAAAGCTATTTAAAATGTTTAGCACTGTTAATAAAGGCACGCAGGATGATGCACGTATCTATCTCTGTAAACCGTTACACACTGTGTTTATCTTTAAAACAGAATGGGGCTTGATGTAACGAGTTACTGATCTTTGTCTGGTTTGTAAATGGAAAGGGTTCGGGCGGAGGGATCGATAGCTTTGATCCAACGAGGCATCCAGTAATGAGGCGTCCACTCGGAGCGTCCCGGGTAAAGCTTCTCGAAGATCTTCCGGAAGAAGAAGGCTTCTTTGGTAATGGGCGGGTTGAAGGGGAACAACACCGCCGCTTTCTCTAACTCGCTGTCGTTCACCTACGGAGGAGTCACGAGACAAGCAAATCCCCAAAATTTTACCACAGAGCTGAAGCCACACAATTGTATAGGACGTCCTTAGATTTAATAGCCATTCATTTTCTCTTCACTTGATCTAGGAGACAAAACCTGTGAACCCATGAAGATCTGCTTTACATGGAATGGAGAGAAGGCTCTTGAGTGACCTGCTATAGAGTTTTGATGTGCTGAATTAAATCTAGCGGATCATCTTCCCAGAAGAGTGGAGGTTATTATAACAGGAAATGGGAAATTCATTTTCCCATTTTTTTGTTATGGGATGTTCAAAAAAAGCATATTGAGTGCACAAACTTTTGTTTATATAGTGTATTTAAACTGTTCTCAGTAGAATGCTTAATGTTAGACATGCAGTTTTAGCCAAAATAAAATACTGAATGTGAAATGTTTCGAGCTAGCAGCAGGGGGCGTTGTAGAGAAAAATAATTATATTACATTAATTATATTACATGTAAGGATTTTTTTCCCAATACACAATATAAAAAAAATAGTAAATAATTTAATATAATATTTAGAAAAACAATTAACAAAAATATTATTATTTTCTATTTATTTATTTTTATAATGATTTTTTTTATCGGGGAAATCAAACAAATTCTATTGTGTAACAATGCGATTAGAACGTATTTTTTTTTACCTCAGACTCGATGTGTTCCTGCAAGCTGGTGTACCAGGACTTCTTCACAGACATCATTCCATCGCTGAAAGCTTCTTTACGTCTCCACAGAATCTCGTCAGGGATCAGATTCAGTCCTTCGAACGCTTGCCTCAGAAGATGCTTCTCCACGCCATCCTGTTCCCGTATAACACACGTGTTTTATAAGAGCAGAGAAAAAAAAAGGACGTGATGTTAGCTTGAAATTATGAAAATGGTGTTTATAGTGTAGGTTACATCGACAGCATTAGATGAAGATATAGACAATTCTCAATTTCTGTTTTGTCAGACAGAAGGTCCTGCAATAATGCAGAGGTTTATATTACTGCTCTTTTCTATCGTAATAATAATAATAAAAACTTACAACAAAAAAATGTGTAATTTTTCCACAAAGAATTGTTTCATTCAAATGTATGACAACAGGAGCTAACATGCTTTTCAGATGTTCTACTACATTAAACACAATTACAGGCCATCCCAAAATTCTCCACACATGTAGTGTTGGAGCCACATTTTTGTGGACAAAGAGAAGGACAGAGTGTGAACCTTGGGCATCCTCAGGTCATCAGGCAGAGAGAGGTAGTAAGCAGTAAACCTGTGGTCCAGGAAAGGAACTCTCAGCTCCAACCTAAAGAGACGAGGCCCAGAAAATAATCAACAATGAAATAAACTGGAAGAGACAATAATAATAACCTTGAAAAATAAACTGATTACACTATACACTGTATGGACAAAACTATGTGGACACCTCATCATAAGATTCTGTGTTTTTGAACATCCCAGTCCACATTTGCTATTATAACAAGTACCACTCTTCTGGGAATATCCACAAAGACTCTTCTGGGAAGAGCTCTATAGCAGGAGATCTTCAACTCCAAAACGTGCAAAGCATATCATTGAGCTGCTCACGAGTATTGTTATGGTGGAACAGGATTGGGTCTCTTAGTTCAAGTGAAGGGGAAATTTAATTCTACTGCATCAAATTAATTCTATAAAATTGCGTGATCCCCAACTTTGTGGTAACAGTTTGGTAAAAACCACATATGGATGGGTGGAAAGGTGAGCTGTCCCAATAGCTCAATATAGTGAATATACAAAAAATACTTTCAAACTGTTGTTGAAAAATAATCCACCAGGGGTCAGTGTGGCGATTATTTCATACCCAGAGCGATCCTGAGAGTGTGGTTTCTTGTAAACGGTAAACTGCAAGTTACAATGACGTCATTTCCAACATTCAGAAATGTAAAATAATTAGGGGGAAAACATAGATGGCTCTACGAAAGTGTGTCTTCTGGTTCTGTTCTACTCCAGTCAACATTTATGCAACATATTGAACCAGCAAACAACAGCAAATAACAAAAAAAAGCTTATTGTCTTCTCCAGACATCAATTATTATGGTCAGGATTATAAATGTAACTAAATATTTGTTTTTCTATATAAACTGTTCTAAATCAAATGCTGCTATTGACTCATTTGGACCTTGACACTGTTTACAGAGTGAGTGGTCAAGTCACTTTGACATGACAAAGTAAACGAGGGAAGCGACGATAAGTGATTAAAGGGAAAATAGTTTAAATTTCACACAGGAGAAATGTTGTTTTTGGTGGTTCGGACCGGTTAAAGGCCAGGATTTACAAGTTGTCAACGAGAGCATCATGAGACGTGTGATGGAGAGGGTAAAGCGTAACCGCAGCCTCATCTCACCCGTGTGCTGCCGTCGTCCTGTCTGCTCTCAGTACGTCGAACAGATAAAGTTCCTCCATCAGGCGTACACTTTCCTCCGCTCCAGCTCTGGCCGATGGAGCCTGAATTAAAAAGCATACATCTTTACTTATGTATATACCGAGTATATGAAAAAAAAAGCTTAATACAGATTTTACTTCAAATCAGTCCAACAAGTACCTTATGAAAGTAGATGTAGCCCTGCGTCAGTTCATCAGATCCCTCACCAGAGAAAATCACCACACTGTCTGTCTTTTCTCTGATGTATTTAGAGATCAGATACATGCCTGGAAACATGAACAATACAAAACACAAGACTCTTGAAAACCAAAGAACTGTCATCAGATAGAATAGCAGTCATGCTAGGAGAAGAAATCTGACAGGGGTAAAAAAAAAAAATAAACAGGCAGCATTGCTTTTCATGAATAACCTGAGGAAAATGTTCCACGCTGATACTTTTTTACTGAACCGATCAGTGGTAATTCACTGCATTTCGTTTTCACCACTGTGCTGCAGTAATGCTTAGAGGTCGCCCGATTCATCGGTTTTGCCTATTAATGGGCATCGATAGTTGACTGCTGAAACTATCTGCAAAAATCCATACAGATAGTTTTTCCACGTGTTGCATTATACAGTACGAGCGGCCTCTAGAGGCGAATCACTGACATCACGTGCCTTATTTTTAATCCATTTTTATTTGTAACTTTTTTTTATTTATTTGGAGTGTCCGTGTACTTTTTGCTTCAGTTTGAATACATCTTTTATTTCACCTCAGTATTTATTAATATAATTAATATATTACATTTGACTAATTCACCTCAGACAGAAAGAAGAATGTAATTTAAACACAGTTTATGAGAAGACTGAATGACAAATGTTCAGTCTACCCACTGAACATTGTAGGCTAAAGAAAGTTTAAGTTAGAGTAACAATTCCAAAGTGCCATCCTGTATCAGTTGTGCGCTACAGGTACTGTGAAGCTCATAGCTCTAGTCAGCATCGCATTGTGCACGGAAATTGCACAATTCGTAATTTTGCAACAGGCTTACCAACTGACGCGCGCACTGTGGTGATGTCGTAACTCTCCAAGTGGAAAATAACCTCCTCCAGGGCGCGAATGCCCTCCTCGGGGGTGAAATTCACCTCGTGGTGTTCGCTGCCTATATGGGTTGCAACCTAGGACAAAAAAAAAAAAACATCTAAACACCTACAGACACTGAATTGCCCTGTTTCAGTGTTCTATCATAGCCAGGCTCCAAAACACACCTCCATCTGAATACCAGCGCAAGTTTAAGAGCTTTCCGATATCGATAGCCAACCTGTTTGTTTTTATGAAGCTTCCATGATGCAAAGAGGACTTATAAACACTGATTCCACCTACGGCAAGCACCAATGACTGAGGTCATCGTGAATAAAAGCAACAGGACATGATTTGAACTTGAACTTGAAAGTCAATGAAACGTCAACCTCGTGTCTCAGTGCTCGCAGAAATGAACTGCTCCAGGCAAATATGTAAAATTTCCACAAAAGCAGTGAAACCTTGTGTCAGATTCCATCATTTGGTATCTGATGCATTTTTTTAAGTGTGTGAACATGAGAACAGTGTTGGATGGGCACCTAAACTCTAGACTCTAACCCGCTAGTATCGTCACCGTAACGTGGCATTAACCATAACTGATCAAACTCTGATTCTGACCTTGCGTGCAGCTAGAACGTCCGGACTGTCTTCTGACCCGATAGCAAATGTCTGAATGGGATACTGCAGCTGCTCCTCCTTGGTTAGCTTAACGAGAGTAGCAGCGACGAGACTGGAGTCAAGGCCACCTAGAAATGTGAAGAAAGAGTGTTACATCGAAGAAATACATAAAAAGTCATAAAGGAAAAAAGGAAACATGCAGGTGTACCTGAGAGGAGGCAGCCGATCCTCCTGTTGGCCATGAGGCGCTTCCTGACGCTGTTTTCAAACAGGATCCTGATGTTGCTTTTTACAGTCTCTGGACCAAAACCTATAAGTGTACAAACAGGAATTATTTGTATTTGTTTGGTTTCTTTTGGATATTATAAGGTAATTTAATTTTGGCTTCATGTGGATAAAGCTGTGAGGAGAAAAAGTATGCTAAAGTGTGTTTTTAGCTACAATTCTGCTAATTAGCAGGTGGGCATGAAGTCTTTTAGGAACGACGTGAAGCTAGCAAAGTGGAAACAATATAAAGTTTCGTTATCAGCTTTTACCTCAGATGTGTAAGGATATAAACGAAAATGCCTCAGATAAAAGAAACAAATAAAGCTACAAATAAATATATATATACTACAAGTACTGTGTGTTCAAAGCTATAAAAGGCGTTAAAATTACTGATGCCATGGCATTAAATTAAACCCGCGGAAAATCAGAATGCTAGCAACTAAAAAAACTAGCATTTTCATTGTGCCAATATGAACAGTGCTTATACAACAAGTTAGCATTCAAGGCCACACAGTAACAGTAACAAGACAAAAACAACACGATTATAAAAATAAATGCTCTTTAAGTGCATGTATATGTGCTAACTGTCCAGTCGCGGTCCACCGGCTCTACAATTATCTTCTCAGTTCAGATATCTAATCAGTGTAGTTTCAGTGAACCCAGAATGGCCTCAGATTCCTGAGGATCCTGAACCATTTGTTACAACATCTTGTGCATTTTGAGGTGCTTTTCTGCTCACCACAGCCATAAAGAGCGGTTATTTAATTTACCGTCACCAATCAGACCTTCTCTGATCTCTGATGCTCAACAGGACGCGTGCACATGTAGAACCGTTACTGGATGTTTTTTGTTTGTCGCACCACTCCAGAGATTGATTTGTGTGGTAAAAACAAGCGGGAGATTCCGAAACATGTAAACCATCCTATCTCGTACCAACCGTGCCACATCACTGAGATGACATTTTTCCCATTCCGATGACTTGCTTCCAAGCTCGTACATTCTATCTACATTTTTTTTTTTTTTTTTTTATTGTTTTACTGTCACATGATTGGCTGACCGGATCGTCTGATTGGAAAACCGCGTGAATGAACAGCCACATTGGTTTTCCTAATAAAAAGGACACTTCTTAAGTAAATGACTTTTGACCTCTCTCTTGTGTTCTTACCTGTGCCGAGGTTCTCGATGTTGTCGTAGGCGGCGTGTTTGGGCTCTTCGGTGCAGCGGTGAAAGCGATCCAACTGAACTGACTCCACCTTTCCGTTCAGCTTCAGGTCAAACACCTCAAAGTGGCCTGGTAGGAATGGGTTGACCTTCACAGGGTTCGACATGGAGTGGGTGATCTGGGTCAGGCCTAGAGAATGATATTCATTTTTTTTTTTTTTTTTTTTACACATTTTTGAGTGAACCTGACTTCCAAATGGCTTCTCTCCTCCCACTTTACATGTTCACTACACAGTGTGTTTGGTGAATGTATGTCTACATTATCATTTCACTGTGCAATCAATACATGTATGAATCATATTATACTGGTTATCATATTAAAAAAACAGAACATCCAGTACCTTTGGCTTCCGAACACACGGCGAGGAAGCCGTCTTCGGTCAGCATCCTGAATAAAGGCCTGACGCCGTACGTGTCTCTCCCCAGAAAAACCTTCCTATTGGCCGTGTCCAGAAGCACAAAGGCGAACACTCCGTCCAAAAGCGACGCCGTTTTCTCGATGCCAAACCGGTCGTACAGGTGGAGGATGATCTCTCCGTCCACTTTGGTCTGGTGCTCGAAATCAAAGTGCTTTTTCAGCTGTAGAGAAAAAAGATATCAGACAATAGACTACACAAGAATCTTAAATGAAGAACTGATACATAATTGTTCATTACTACCATATAATTACAGAATTGATCATATTATGGTATGTATTATTTCTTTTATTATTATTGTTTTCAGGACTACAACGAATTAATCTAAAACTTATACACACCCGAAGGTGGTTGTAGATTTCTCCATTATAACACAGCCATAGGTACGGGAAACTCTTGATGCGTAACGGCTGCATCCCATACAGCTGGTCCACGATGGCTAATCGGTGGAAGCCGAAGCAGCAGTTGGTGAAGCCGTTGACATTTTCGAAGCGGAAAGCGTCCGGACCCCTGTGTGCGATCTTCATGGCACAGGTGCACTGAACTGACAGGCACTCATCACTGCCAAACAAGGCCCAAATACCACACATTGTGTTTCTGTAGGGAGGAAATGATACATAATACTGTAAAATAATGATTATATTATCAAGCTATTATATTACGTTCTTCTATTATGTAGTTATTTCTTTCCTTATACTCTAAATGTGACGACATGCTCAGTTGTAGATCTAACCTTGTTCCAACATCACTTCCTAATGGCAGCCTTTATTTGCATGTACACAGCACTGCAGAAAAGGTCACAAAGTAACACTAACAGGACAAAAACACTAGAGTATAAAAACAAGTGCATGAATATGTGCTCACTGTACACTTGCCCTGCCATTATCCAATCAGTTCAGTCTAGTTTCAGTGAGCCAATGAGGATTCATGAGGAACCATCTGTTGTTAAAACATCTTGTGTGTTCTGAGATGCTTTTCTGCTCAACACAGTTATAAAGAGTGGTTACCGTAGGCTTCCTGGCAGCTCGAACCAAACCATTCTTCTCTGATCAACGACGAAACTACTAAAGCATGTATTTTGTTGTCGCATGTAAAAATCCCAAAAGAGATTGTAAAATATGTTTACCAGCCCATCTGGTATTAATCATGGCATGTCACTGAAATTATATTCTTTTTCCATTTTGGTGATTGAAGCTCCTGAATACTACAGACATCTTTTTTGCATTGGTCCAAATGATTGATGATTGGCTGATTGGAAAACTAAAAAATAGGAATTATGTGAACCAGCCAATCTGGTTCCAACCATGTGACGGCACATGGATCACATTCCAACATCACTCCATTTTCTGATAGATAGATATATTTCAGATATATTGAATGAACCAATCAGAAATGTCCCCTGTGAGTCATTTGAATGATTCTGCACTTTCGAAACAATTTTTTGTTAGGTTAAATGTAGCACCTAAGTGAACCCAGGAAATGAGCAAAATGAAATGCATTCTTTATTTAATAAAAAATAATAATAATAATTATTATCATTAAAATCTACCATACACGTTTTCATTGGTGCCAATACATATATTACGTCATTATTTAATGGTTAAGTCTTTAAAAAATTGATTAGAGGAGATAAGTGACTCGAGTTTAAAAGAGTCGAACGTTTGATTCGTTGATTTGTTTGCATGGGAATCATTTGCTTAAGGAGTCGTTTAAGTGAATCGATTCGCTCGGAAGCAGGAGGACTGATGTAACTGTAACACACCATGTGGATATATAAAGAAACGTTTGAGATAGATTATTAAAGTTGATTATAAAAATAAATAAATAAGAATAAAATAGAGATTTGAATGTTTATAAGAAAAAATACATTAATTCGAAAATTACATTAAATCTTGAACGGCGTTTTCTAGATTATTAAAAATCCGAAATCGTGGTGTAAAGAAAAGCAGAATTTCCAGCAAAAGTGAACAATAATATTAATAATAATATTAACAGCAATAATATTCATATCTGTTATGTTACCTTAGGTGTAAGAGATGAGTCTGTGCTACGGTGGCCTGAAGCAGACACGCGTCTCACGCAAGAAATGCGCATGATGAAACTCAGCTGCAGATGTCATAGTATTAAAGAGAGTGGGCGGGGCATCACTAGTAGGCGTGTCAATCCATTCATAAACATGCGCTTTGTGTTCTTGTGAGCAGATGGATATTTTTAAAACGTTTAAACTTTCAAGCAATTGTTTCTTTTTGTAAATTATATTAGTTTGTAACGTCATTTAGAATATTATATTCCACTCTAAGTTACAGACCTGCTAAAAAGCATTTCACTGTGTGTAATATGTGTGTAACAAATAACAATTAAACTACTACTACCACTAATAATAATAATAATAATAATAATAATAATAACCATTACTGTTACTAATACAGCATCTTTTACTACTACTACTAGAACTACTAATATTTATTAACACTACAACTAATAATAAATACTTCTACCAACTATTACTACTGCTAACCATTACTATGACCTTTACTACAATAAATACTAATAATAATTAAGTAATAAGTTAATAAATTGTTTCCATTCAATATAATTGAAATTCAACTAATGTACAAATGTTTTCATGCCTGAATCAGAAGTGTACACAAATTTCCTGCATGATTAATACCTGCATCCTTTATCATACACTGCTGTCTGTAAATATAAGAAGTGACCGGATCGTCTTTAATGTCACATGAATGTAAAAATATAAAGAGGTTTGAGAAAGAAATTTCCAGCAAACAACCAAATGCAAGTAAACACTCAAGATCTGTTTTTTTTTTTTTTTAACAATAATATTTAGATTTTGTTTTTATTATAAATAAATGTACATTCCATACAAATCGCTTCATTGAATTAGCTAAATTAACAGTCAGGCTAACTGATAACACAAGGCTGAGTTGAAGCGTAAAAAAAAAAAAAAAGAGACTATTTAAAACAGGAATAAACACAGATCTCTGTTTCTGTGGTCTGAAGAGGATAAATTGGACATTTACAGTATGAACAAGAAGCAGAAGCAGCCGTGGCGTTGTATCACAATACAGCGCATCACAATGTTGAATTGAACGCAGGCTTGAAATAAACGCCTTTCGAGCTACAGTGAAATTAGTTATGTTAGTGCAAAAGAAAAGAAAAATCTCTGCAAAAACAAACAAACCAAAAAAAAAAAAAAAAAATCTAAATACACTATAAAAAATCGCAATTAAAAACCTCCGAAAATCTTTCCGGCGTTTGTAGGCATGTGTTGACAATCCTTTGTGCAATATACAGAGATATTTGAATTTAATCACAAGATATGATCACAGTATGAACAAAATGTTACGTGACCTCAGCCTTTAAACTCCAGGAACTGGAACCCTATGTGATATTAGAGAAAACTCCACTTTCTGCTCTTGTTTTTCCATATAACCCGAAGCGAAGAGCAAAAAGTCCAGAGGATAGAGTCAGACCAGATCCAGTTCCTCCTGCTTACATGGAATTGAGCCAAAACCTCCAGGCGATGAAGACAACTCAAGAGTGCTTCAGGTTTCTTATAGGCTTTTATATTGTACATATGTTATGTCAGCCTTCGTTACTATAGAAACCATTAAGCATTAACATGAGCGTATTCATACAAGCCTGTATCTTCCAGAACGACCTTCAGAGATGCTGTGATAAAGAAAGTTGATACATTTTGAGTGTGATATAAAGATCTAATCTCGACAACATGCCTGATTTGCGTCCATGTGAATGAAAACTGCGACGTTTCCAATTAGAGGCACTTTAAACAAAAGTCCTTCAAAATAAAAATAAAAAAAAAAAAAAATCTCGTTATAAAACTAGCTGCCTTCTAAACGGTGTGCTAAAATAGTGCTCGGCTGTGATCGGTGTTCTCCAGTACCGCTTCAATATTGCTGTCGGAGGCGAGGGGCCGTCTCGGACCTTTTTTTTTGGCGGGAACGGTGCGAGATCGATGCTACGGTGTGGTTTTTTTTTTTTCCCCTGTCGTCATGGTTCGGGCTGAACGGGGAAGAAATCGTCGGTCCTGAACACGCAGGGAATCTCTTGGTGTTGCTGTGCTGCTCGTTTGGGGCTGGACGGTTTCTAGGGGAACGAGGAAGGAGAAAAAAAAAAAAAAAAAAAAAAGCATGATGAATCACAGCCACTGTTTATAACAATAGTGCAATTCACAAACTGGAGTAAACTGTGGAGAAACTGGAACCTCTTGACTAGTATTATCTGGGTGTGACTCTGGAACAAAAAGACGTGGTACAGGATGATCAGGCTGATAAAAAGGAGGACCTCGGATCATGATAAAGTAGGAGGAAGTAAAGTGGTATTACATGACATTGAAGGAGGAAGTGAATTCTTCTCATTATAATAGAACCTGAACTACATGTGAACGCGACAGTTATGCTATAATGAGATGCGTTATGACTTGTTTAATTGCACCAGAAATTTAAATTTGCCGTTGGACTGAAATTGTTATTTACTACCTAATTTGAAAAAAAAAAAATCGCTGGTGAAAATCGTGAGATGGTACAACAAACTGCCATGAACAATTATACACATAAAAATCATAACTAGCTGTAAAATATATAGTGCATAGTAAAATATTACTGAACTATGTTGAGGAAAATAAAAGACCCTCCAAATAAATAAAAACATTTACATCCAACATAAAAAAAAATATATATAAAAAATAAATAAATAAAGACACTTCACATAAACAGCACACGGCATCAGTGATTCGCCTCTAGAGGCTGCTCTCATACTGTATATCGCAACCCGGAAAAACTATCGGTAATGGATTTTTGTCGTTAGCCAATAGTTCCAATCGACAATAGGTGCCGATTAATGAACAAAACCTACGAATCGGTCGACCTCTAATAAAAAAAAAAAAAAATGTTATACCAAAAGTGGGTCTATATGTGGTAATGATTCACTGTCACCTCTCACAAGTTGATTATATTCCAATATCCACAAAAGTGCTTTTTCCTGGCACTTTGTCAGCAATTAAAAAACGGAATATATAACACATATATACGACATACTTTTTATCCATTTATAGTAACATTTAATGACAAACTAAAAAAAAGAAAAGTCCTGTCTGGACATTGGAGACTCCTTTCATAAATGTAGATTATTATTTATTTAGTTTTTGTTAAATAATGTAAAAAAAAAAAAAAAAAAAATTATTCATCCAGTAATTTATTAATCCAGTAAGACCAGTAGGTATATGTGATATAAAGAACTTGTCATCTTGCCCTGAAATCTCTGACCAGTTTCTCATATTATAAAATATCAATAGACAATCTTTGCCCAGGAGCTCCACCATCTAAGTGTCCCACAAAGCTGGAATTCAGCCTTAGGCTTTTCATGATAACGTGCAAAAGTTCTTAAGTGTGTGTATCTGGATCGTTCCATTTTCGTGCTGCGGGGAAACGGTGCTTTACTGCCACCTTCAGGTGTGTCGTTATTGCTCGTATAAGATGCAACAAATTGGACGTTCTGGTGTTTTGGTGTTGAACAATGTCTTTTGGGTGAAAATTGTAGATGATGTATTGCTGAACTGTTCGAAGAATGCAGTAGAAACCAAATGATCAAATGCAATCACTCCCACTACAATTCCCAACTTCACCTTATTATAGCATTAAAACCTACAGAACATTTAACCAAAAGAGTTTGCGAACTCCTTCGGTCTTGTGCCCTTCCTTTTTCTCTGAATCTCTCTGGATACAGTAGCATAAATATATATTATATAATTTTGGAGTGAAAGATCTTGAATGGCCTGCTATAGAGCTCTGACCTCATCCCTAGGCCTCCTCACCTCACACTCCAAAATCTAGTAAAACATCTTCCCAGAAGAGTGGAGTCCATTCACATACCATTTTTTGTAATATTACTTACATTTAAGAATCCAGAGACGTTCATTGTTCGGAAAATCTTTTTGAAAGCTCCAGGCAGAGTCCGGGCTTCGCCTTCAGCCTCGATTACTTGCTCCTCCATGGCACTCACGTTGGCTGCGACCATCTTCACGAAAGACTTATTATATAATAGATAAAATAGATATTAATACACGTGTGTAAGTGACTGCCGTATATCCGCCGATCGTAATTAACACACTGCTACTTAAGCGTACAAATACCTCCAGCTTATCGATTTTCCGGTAAATCTGTCTCATGTCCTCGGATTTTTTGTGAATCTGGGGCAAGCTGATGTTCACGATCTGAGAGGTGTCATTGCGTATCTGCGGCGAAAGACAATAAATTGGGAATTATCTTGTGCTTTACTGTTAAGAGCATTCACGTAGTTATACACGTGATTCTGTGCATTTTGGTATTAACTCACCATATCCAGCATCCCCACAAACTCGTCCACTCGAGTGAGCATTTCTTCCAGACTCTTCTCCAGACATAAAATCTACAATGGATAGAAAAGCGTACAAATCTTAAACACGATCAAGAGAACTAGTAAAAGTAGTGTTCAACTTTACAGAAATTGTCTACGCTAAAAACGTGGTGATCATACAATACTTTGCTTCTGACCTGGACATGTGCTGTAGCATGTTACTGCTATAGCATCCGATTACTACTATTATACCTTACTATTAGTACTATTACCATACTACAACTATACACACTACTAATACCACACAACTGCTCCAGGTACTTCCTCACCTCCTCCATAATACTATTACAACTAGTAGTACACTCCTTTTACCTGTTACATACCCATTCCACACTAACATACTACTATAAATACGCTACACGTGTCATCAGCATCATACACTACCCCAATTCTACTATTACTACCTAAACACTACTGTATCATCACTGTACAACCGGACTACTGCCATCCCATTACAACCATAACATTACATCTGCTTTTATTACTACTTTTATTAACACTACCAAGTACCACTACTACTACCACAACAGTACTACTACCACCACACTACTACTAGAACACTACTACTACCACCACC
>JAAIIK010000100.1:37873-61903 GCA_014706435.1 Silurus glanis
ACTATTACTAACACCACCACCACCGCCATACTACTACCAGAACACTACTACTACAAGAAGACTACCACTACCACCACACTACTACCAGAACACTACCACCACCACCACCATACTACTACCAGAACACTACTACTACTACCACCACCACACTACTACTAGAACACTACAAGCACTACCATTCCTACCACCTTCCTACTATTACCACACATTACACCATTACTACCACTACCAGACCACTACTACACAGTACTATAATCCACATGGTACCAGGGTTCGTGTCTGAGACGAAACCCATGGAAGAATAAAGACAGTAAAGGTGATAACAGTGTTTCAGGTTTAGGTGTTGATACCGAAACCAAGCTTTAAGGAGCAGAAAACCATGGATGACATCCCTCACCTCCTCTCCTGCATCTGCTCGGATATAAGAGGAGTAACTGAGCGCAGTCTGTCTCAGGATCTCATCCTCCTGCTCATGGACGGGACTCTGGACAGCAGCAGCAGCAGCACCACCACCATCATCATCATCATCATCATCATCATCATCATCATCATCATTACCATCACCACCGTCCGGCCCGGGGCTCTGAGGCACGTCACCGCCGAAACTGGGACTTTCCGAGCCGTTCCCGGCAAAGCTGGGGCTCTGGGAGACGTTCAGCCCGAAGCTGGGGCTCTGGGAGACGTTTCCGTTGCTCAGGCCCTCACTCAGCATGGACACAGTGCTGGCGCTTTGGGACACGATCCCGCTGTCTCGGCTCACCTCCTCACTCGATTCCTCCAGCGGAGACAGCACCGGCGCCCGCCCTAACCGATGCTCCATGTCCGCATCCACGGATTTACCCACGTGTGTGCGTGTGTCCTTGTACCGGTTTCTGCAAATACGTTTATTTTCCCTGATGATTCTCCAGAGCAAGTCAGACTTCCGCATTCATCATGTGACTATAATTCCCCCCCTCCTCCTCCTCCTCCTCCTCAAGTACGGATCCTCGAGAGGCTCCAGAAATTCGCACGTTTGGTATTTGGTATTGTATGTCTTTTTTGACTATTTATTGATTAATAATTATATTATATATTATTTAAATTATATTAACTTTTTTTTTGCATTTACTCACGTTACTGTAATTGAGTCGTTATTATTTTTTTTTTTAATCTGTAACTACTTTTATTTAAGTAGGTTTTGGGGAAATTTATTATCATCATCATCATCATCATTATTATTATTATTATTATTATTATTATTATTATTATTATAAATATATGATTTATAAAAATTTTTGCACAATAAAATGAACAAAGTGTTATTTTAATGTGGAACTGCTGATGTTGTATTAGATTATAAATCATTACTGTATATTTTTAAGAATACTTATATTTATTACTGTATTATCGCTCACATTAGACTCATTAGATTTATTTTTGTTATTTCACTTTACTTTTTGAAGGTGTTCCTTCCATTAAAAACAACTAGTTTGAGATTTACAGCCCCTTTTTAAAATACACTATTAAGCCCACCACCCCCTGTTAAACAAACAAAAGAAAAAAACAACTCAAATTTTACTCTCAAACTACTTTTTACTTTTTACTTGAGTAGAATATTTTATTACTCTTTCCATCTCTGTGTACCAACACCATTTCTCTCTTTGGTTGAATCCACATTTTTTTGGAAGTTGGATTGACCAAAACCGGCACCGCAACAAAGCAAACACACTTCCAGTACAGATTATTGTAGACATTCATAAAATTACTTCTGGGATTGCCCTTTAGCTGAACAGTGTCCCAAGCCCTGCTGAGCTCCACACCATGATAACGGCACCACCACCACCATGCTTCACTGTGATGTTGGTGTACAATTATAATATAGGTATATATATATAAACACTGTTATAAATTAAGTATGCTTTCAAAAATAGAAGGATTAATAGTTCTCAATAAAAAAAAAAAAGTAAATGCACAGAAAAGAATCCAAATCAAAGAGCATCAATTCGTCTAGATATACAGTTTATAAAGAAACTCAGCAGGTTGTTCCAAACATCTTAAAAGAAATAACCATGGATGTAGGCTGACTCAAATCCTTCTGTCTCTTAATGAAGATCAGGGCTCTGGGGAGGGGGGGGGGGGGGGGCGGACCCATCATTACCAGGACTCCTTGTTCTTCCCTACACTGTAAAGCACATCTTGAAACCCCAATCTTCTTTGAAATCTTTTGCCTGGGAGAGATGTTGCTGTGCTCAATCTTGCAATAGTGTACAACCTGTGACATGAAATAATCCTAAGAAACTTTACCTTAGTAGCAAAGTTTTGGCTGGTTCTCACCCCAATTCTCCTCCACAGCTGTTTCTGTTTCAGTTGAAACAGAACCTGACTTTGTCTCTTCTGTTCATTTAATTCCCCGTTATGTTGATTGATAAACTTGAGTAAAAGACAGGAGGTGGAGCTGGAGGTAGCAGAGCTGAAGATGTTGAGGTTTTCGTTGGGAGTGACGACGATGGACAGGATTAGAAATGAGTTTATTAGAGGGACAGCGCATGTAGGACATTTTGGAGACAAGGAGAGGGAGGCGAGATTGAGATGGTTTGGACATGTGCAGAGGAGGGACATGGGGTATATCGGTAGGAGAATGCTGAGGATGGAGCCACCAGGAAGGAGGAAAAGAGGAAGACCAAGGAGGAGGTTTATGGATGTGGTGAAGGAAGACCTGCAGGTAGTTGGGTTGAACGAGGTAGATGTAGAGGACAGGGGGGTATGGAGACGGATTATCAGCTGTGGAGACCCCTAATGGGAGCAGCCAAAAGATGATGATGATGTTGATTGATAAACAATTATAATAGATATTTTTCAAAGCATTATTACTTCACAGCAGTAGTCCTGAAGTTACATAGATGACAAATTAAAATAATAAGCAAACAAATAAACCAAAATTCTTCACTGCAGCTTATAAAATTGACCTTTTTACTACATTTTAAAAAAGATTTTTATTCAAAATTAAAATTGTTGTACAGAAAAGAGAAAAAAAAGGAAACACGAACAAAGAAACGAAAAAACAAAGACAATGTTTAACATTTTAGAGTTTCTGCAGAATAAATATATATTTATTCTTATTTAAGATGCTTCCCGGCACTTCAGTGAACTCCAGTAGCGACCAGCAGAGGGCGACACTGATCTGCCAGTGAACTGAAATAAACAAACGAACGTTCAGAGGCTGGATAAAAGAGGATGCAGGGGTTATGAGTTATCCAGAGTCCTATGTTTGAGTCTAAGGCACACAGGATCATGAAGGGGTATGTAGATACAAGTGGACTATTCTACACTAGTGAAACATTTCATCTAGAAAAAAACAAACAAACAAAAAAAACAGGTAACCCAGAGTGCGCACACAGTCACAATGATCCCTAAGCGAGTAAAACAGGACACACAAATGACACCCAAACACCTCATTCTTTAACCAAATGGGTCAAAAAATAAACACTGAAAGGATTCATACTTCATACTGTATAACGATTGTTCCCAGATCCAGTGGTGATAAAAGTGCACATTGAAATAGTCCATAAAAAAAATAAAAACAAAAGGTTCTGGTGCGAATTTGTAGGTCGGTGACGTATTTTGATTAATCCTGCAAAAAAATTTGGCCATTTTAATGAGGTCATATATCATAAGAAACAACCCTCGTGCAAACCCTGGACTCCCAGGATGCACTGCAGCCATACGACATGGCTGCGCTGAGCTACGGCTGAGCTACAAGAGGACTTGACTTGCGAGAGCTTTGACTGAGATGTAAACTGATGTATTTAAAGAAATAAAAAGAGGTAAAAAAAAAAAAAAAGTTAGGCAGCCTAGAAAGGTTGAGACGAAACTCATGAACTAAACTCATTTCATCATTGAACATCACAAAGTAATTATAAAAATCTGCAAGTCGCTCAAGAAAGGGGGGAGGTTTCATTTCCTTTAAGGACCGCTAGCACCTGCATGTGGAAGCTAAACACTGAAGCATCTCTGGAGAACAGAGACTGTACACAGCTGTGTGTACTCGTGTCACGAGCCCGAGCTGAGAATTCATTAGGAGGTAACCGACAAAAATGCCTGCTTGTTAGTCAGCAAACAGCATTACATATAAGCCAATTCATAGTAGGTGGGGGTTTAGGGGTGGTCTGGGGAATCCCAGCAAAAAAGTAAAAACCATATTCCCAAAGGTGCATTATGTTTAAAAAGAAACAGACCTGTGAAATTATAGTGATTCACGAAAGCACAGTGACGAAAGTCCTACATCTCCTTTAGCTGGAATGAAATTTAAAGCCACAGAACAGAGTCGGTGACACTTTGGTAAAAGCATGAAGAAAAGAATTCCCAGAATTCCAGTGGACTGCTTATGGTATTAGGAAAACCTTTGAAAAACTGTACTGTATGGACGAACACCACAGCCAATCTGATTTAGAAAAAATGATCAAATTTGATATAAATGACATTTGTGGTGTTAAATTTTAATCAGTGGCTCTAGAAAAGTAGTAAAAAGGAAAAAAAAAAAAAAAGAAGGGAAAACCGACATAAAAGATACATGTACCACAATTTCCCGTATGCGCCCCCCCCTCCCCCCTGATGGATACGATAAGACATTTCATTTAAGAAAAACGAGTAAAAAGATGTTAAATTACATTGTACAAAAAAGCTTGAGGAAAGCACATCAAGTCTGTTGCCCCAGGCTGTAAAGTCTCTGGGTGGGATTAGGTTTAGAAGGCAATATAATAAGCATGTGTGTGTGTGTGTGTGTGTGTGTGTGTGTGTGTGTGTGTGTGTGTGTGTGTGTTATAGCGTGATGACCATGCCATCCTCCTCTACTCCACCGCTGGGTAGCACCAGGCTGTTCCGAGGGTCCGTCCTCAGGCTGCTGAGGATTTTGTGGAGGCTGCCGTTGCTTTCTCTGGCACCGTTGTAGGGCGTGTGATGAAGGTTCAGGTCTCTGTGAAGCCTGTAGCTCAGGCTGTTATGGCCTGTTCCATTGAGGCTGGCGTGAGAATGGAAGGAAGCCGTGGACACGACGGAGAGCGGTCTGCTTTGAGGTTTGGGTGGCGAGGCGGAGGTCAACTGAGTGGATCGAGACGTGAGCGATGCCAGAGAGGCGTTCGAATGGCGAGTCTGGCGACTGATGCTGTTCTCGATGACAATGTCCGACTCTTCATCGCTGTCTAGGTCGTCGTGCCCATAGCTGGAGCTCACGGCGGGCATGGACGAAGGCAGAGACTGCATGCTGGTGATGCCCGAGCTGCTGCTGCTATCCGAAGACTGACCCGAACTTCCGGACACGCGGCTGGCACGCACCACATTGTTGCGCTGATTAGCCGGCTTCACCGTAACAATCAAGTTGTGGCTGTTGGCGATCATCATGTCGGTCACCTGGTCCAAGGTCTTCCCCGTCACCTCGATTCCGTTGACCTCGAGAACCTCATCGTTGACGGCAAGCAAGCCTGTTCCTTCCGCCAGGCCGCCAGGGACCATTCGCGAGATAAAGATGCCCGGGACCTTCTCAAGGCCGTGCGCCGTGACACGTACACTTGTGCCGTCTCGGATGTAGAACCCCAGAGGTTTGTGCGAGCCATGACGGTACAGCCTCACACGCCGGTGCGACTCGGGCACGATGTCCACGTCGATGATTGACGATACAGGACGGAAGTCCTGAGGAAAGCCGATGCGGATGTGCGGCCGCTTCCTGTTCAGGTCGTTGCGCAGGGCGACCACGGCCTTTTTCTTTCGGGTTAGTGTGTTGGTGCCAAAGGTGCTGTAGTCAATTTCCTCTGCAAAAGAGATAAAGACGACGACAATGGAACTGTTAATATTATTTCACAGTACAGTAATATTACTATTTTTAACTACCACTTATCTTCAATATAAGTAATAATATCTATTTATTAATATTATCTTATATTTATAGTTCGTTTTATTTAATGCACAATTTTCTGACCAGCTGATTCAATTTGTTGTATTCTGTTTGTGAAAATCTTGAAATTAATAAATGGTCAAATATGCAAGAAAGTCATAGAGTTAAGTCTCTCTGGTCAAATAACGTATACATTCTTTTTTTTTTATTTTTAGTTTAGACTCCAAAGGTAGGATAATGACTGCAATCTCACGAGCTAAACATGCCCCTGTATTGTACACTAATAACTGGTGAAAATGAAAAGGAAATCATAATATAAAATCTTTGCACATCCTTGTATATGTATAACACAATCGTAACAATACGGAAGTCTTACGAGGCCATGCATTATAATATTTTCTTCTTTTCTCGTGAATTCGACACAAACATTGTTTACTTGTGATCAGCAATTAATTTTTCTGTGTATTCAGCATGAGAGCGTGTTTTAGAAGCAGCTTCATCGCAGCATCATGGATGATTGTTTTTTTTTTTTTTACTTTCAACGTTATGGCGAGAAAATTAAGTCGCGATCGCGGAAAAAAAAATCGAAAGTTGTTAATTTTTTATAATTAAAGATTTTTTATATGTATATTAAGAAATATTCTGTATTTGAGAATGTTTTTTTCCCACAAAATCCCTCATTTCCAGTTCAATTCATTTATAAAGCAACTATGGATATTGTCACAAAGCAGCTTTAGAAAGATTCCAGAATTTAGAAAGTAACCAGATGTAGACACCTGTTGAGTATAGTTGTGGCCAGCAGTGTGTTCTTTTGTGAATTTCATCATCTTTGTTCATATTTAACTTACAAACACAATCTAACGCGTAGCAGATTTCACAGGAAGAGGGTTTTCGGGACGGTCACGTATCCTGTGCAGAGTATCATTATAGTATGGCTTTAGAGATCAAACAACAACCAGAACAACAACAAATGAGTAAACAGTAAATAAATATCTGAGCAAACGCCACTTCTGACGAAGCTAGCATGTAATATTCCAGAGTAGCCATCAGCTTCCGGCCCAGAAACCCTCCGCATGAACGTGATGGGCGGACCAGGAACGAGCAATTAAGCGGTATACGGCTCTCCACACACCCTGCTGTCAGATGCCTTTTGTGCCCCTGCTAATGACCGAGTTTCCCCCAGAAGACCACACAGCAGTTTCATGACGATTCTCAGGGAGCACGTAGTCCACTGCAATCAATTCAGACAACCACAGCTATTCAAGGTGCATACCACCACTACAAAACACCATCCCGGGTTCCAGCTGCTGCCCGGCACGGAGTACAAATAACAGACGGTGGCTGACCGTACATGCTCTGATATATTTAACAGTACTCATACGAAGGTTTAGAGATTTATCAAAGCGGCACGTTGTGGTTATTGTTAGGCAGCATCTGACTGAATGCAGACTTACTTTTATTATGTGCTGGAATTTCAGCTGATAGGAAACACATTGGCTTTCTATCTGGCCCCCATTAGGAACGTAAAGCACTTGCCAGACTTATATTCATGACTTGCTCTTATCTACGAACATAACAAGTACACCTCATGTCTTGACATCTGTCCAGAGGTTCATGATACGGTTTGGAATAAGTAAAAGCGTGACGAAGAGCTTTAAAGCACTACATCATGCTCAGTTTATATTATCCTAGGTATTCAGCCTGGAGCTAGACGTCATTTGATTCAGGTTCGGTACCGGATGTTTTGGGGGTTTCAAATCCCAGGAGATACTATCAGAAGACGACAACAGTTAAAAGAAACAACTCCGGTGTTTTTTTTTTCTACAAGATCTCCATCTTCCTCATCTAAAGCATGTGTATGAACATCACACACACACACACCACAATCACAAATTCTGTTCCCACATCCCATTCCATATTTGGTCCCCATAATAACCTCCACTCTTCTGCAAAGTTGTTCTAATAAATTTTGGAGTGTGGCTGTAGAGATGTGTTTATTCAGCTACGAGGATGTTAGTAAAGTCAGGTAATGATGTAGGTGAGGTGAGGAGGCCTGGGGTGCATCGGCATTCCAATTCATCCTGTTCAATAGGGTTGAGATCAGAGCTCTACTCAAGTTCTTCCACTCTAACTCATGTAAACCATATCTTAATGGAGCTAGCTTTGTTCACAGGAACATTGTCAGGCTGGAACAGGTTTGGGTCTTCTAGTTCTGCATCGAAAGACGTCCTGTAAAATTCTGTCTCCACAGGAAAAACACCATATAGGTGGAAATTCTGGTGTTTCAATTCTTGTCCGTATAGTGTAACTTTGGATCACGGTTTAGCATGAGCAGACCTTCTGAGACACTGATGCATGATGGGAAAACAAACACTGCCTAGCCGTTTCCAGACACTGTGATGGCACAGCCTACTAGACAGAATACAAGGTCTGACTGAAATAGAAAGAAAAATGCTCCTCCATTTGAAGATTTCCTGCACGATTTATGCCAAACCTTAAAAATATTTTGGCTAAACAAGGCGCAGAAACATGAGCAAGCTAAAATACTAAGAAAACAATTACAGGCTTTTGCAAATGATCCTCCAGTCAAGAAAGAATTAACTCGCTAGAAACTGCACTGAAAACCAAAAAAAACAACAAAAATAAACCGAGCGAGACGTGACATCATCAATCACGACGGCTTCAGTGAGCACCGCATGCCAACGTTAGCATGCAGACAATGAGTTTTTCTAAAGCTTCAGTGAAGAGACGAAGTTCTTCACACGGTGCCAGGCACCCGTTGCTGTCACCTGACTCAGCCTGGCGGAGGGGCAGGGGTCAGAGGTCAGGGGTTACTCAGGGGGTGGGAGGAGAGGAGTGGAGTGGAGTGGAGAAGGAGGGTGGGAAGGAGGGATACATTCCAGCATGACTCAAAGTTTTAAACGTTCAGATCTGCCGCGCATTAGAAGCTGCACCTAGATCCAAGGCTGTACCGTGGCTGATTTGTCCGCCTTTCGGAAGAATAATCAGTCGGTCATTGTTGTTGCAGACGCTCTGCCGGTGCGTGATAATAGGATCGCGCTGTGGGAACGGGACGGTGGGAGAGCAGGCGAGTCTTTTGTTGCAGATTTCCCACCTCTCATTAACTTTCACAGTGAAAACGGCCCCCCTTTCAAGTCATGCACAATTTTGACAGAGGCTAATAAAAGCAGGGATCTAAAGGCTTTAACAGGCACTCATTAAGGCTCCCGATGCAGTTTACTCTGCATCTACTCTAGGGCATAATGAAAAGTCTCAATTTAATCCAAACGCCCAGAAAAATTCAATTAATGTGCCAGGATTTCAGTCGCACTCAGATAAAATAAATGTAGCAAACGAATTAGCGATGTGACACAAAAAGCAAGGATCTGCTTAGCCCAGGCTTGAGCAATCCATTACCAACAACGTTGATTATCTTTTCTCCTTTAAAACTAACTAGCTTAGCTGTTTTTAAATACCTGGATATGAGCAACAAGCAAAAAAAAAAAGCAACTAAGAATCGAGAAAACGTGAAACAAATTAGCGCTAAATGGGGCTACGTGATTCGATAGAAACGGATTGTTACAATGAGCATTAAAACAGGGGGATGGAAGACTAACTCAACTCCAGAGAAAATACAAAAACACATTAGCATCCTATTACTGTTCACAATGCATTCGTCTAAAAAAAAAAACGTATTATATAATGATATAAAACAAATCAACGTCCGAGTGTTGTAATGTGGCCCATCGGATACTTGTCCAATCATGTTGCGTCCTGTGTTTTTATTCCTTTTGTACCAAAGCAATGAGTCACCAATTACAAACAAGGAACATCATCATAACAAAATCCTCTATAAACTAAATATAATTATTCCATCATTGTTGATTTCACTGCCGCAAAACATTTCATCAGTAAAATCGAATCCGAAACTCTTTTCAAACTGGTATGAGCCGCCTTACTGTAACTTCAGGATCCAGTGTCATCGTATGAGATCTTTTTACTTCCTTCAGACTGTAGATCGCCAAGATATGCATGAAGAACTAGCTGGGTTTAATAACTGAACACAGGAAGCGGGCTGAATCGGGAAACTTTCCATGAGTCTACAACCAGTACCAAGGACTGTTTTTATTTAATTTAGGAATCATGCATATTTGGTTATTTTCTTAATTACGAAATGTCATTTCAGTGGTGTGGAATCAAGTTTATTTATCAAGAATACATGTTATGTTTAAGCTTTTTGTAACCAGAGGGGGGGGAAATCCACATATTTAATGTCTACAGTAATATTTTGGTGAATTTATTGGGAACAATTGAGCGGTTTTAATTTCCCAAAGGCAGCTTTATTAAAATGACCTTTGAATTTGTCTTTAGCTTAGCTTTATTATTTTGGCTAGGTTACTAGAACACTACATAAAGTGCACTTGTGCAAACAACATTTAGTAAAAGCAGCACAACGAGGCAAAAACACAGTAACAGTGCAGCATTGAGCAGTACAGTAAATGCATGTTAGTGCAAATAAATTGTCCATTCAGTAATAAATGCTGTGCATGTAAACATTGTGGTTATTTGTGCAAAAACTTTCAATGAAAATCTTCATTTGAGTTTGTGTAATTGAAAAATTTGCATCATAAAAGTTATTGATGTGATGCATTGATTGATTGATCGTTTTTAACATCTTTGCATTGGTAAGAAACGACTTATTTATATATATTTGTAAGTAGATGTGCCATACTTTTATTATTTAGAAAGTGACCAATGTAGATTGAATATGACGTATCACAACACTACAGAGACAGAGGCGTGTCCTGAGAGTCGCATAGAATACAGAGATTAACATGGCAGAGGTAGAGCTGCGTCTTCCTGGAGACAGAACAGAAAAAGAACATCTGGTTTTATTTCAAAGGCCTGTTTGGGAAAGGGCCACGTGTTAGAAGTCAAAGTAGCATCAGTAGCTGCTTCATATGTATCTTTAATGTATCGGATCGTTGGATATCGATGAGAGACGTGTGTCAGTCCAGCCACTTTGTATTGTCTGATTTCAGAATTCAGAAACCCACATGACGAGTAAAACCAGCCACCCTGTAATACTGGATTCTATTTCCTTCACTGTTACGGATTTCAAGAATCACCTGTGCTATTACTGCTTGACTTGGATTTTCCAGCCCATTTTTCTACAGGTTGAAAACGAAACATAAAAGGTTTGCTGACAGACTACGGAATCTCCTGAAACATATCAACAGAGAAATCAGTGGAACTGAAAGATCTGCAGGTTTACAATCTAAAACTAATTGCTCCGAGCGTGTACTTGTCTTTTGCTGAATCTTGAAGTTCTTGAAATCACGGAGCTCCTCCTCGACTATTAAAGTTAGTGCACAGTCAGCACACACACACACACACACACATACACACACACACACGCACACTTTTCCTCTTTCAACCTGTATCACCAGTCTTACCCTGTCTCACATCTGGGAAAAGTTAAAGGCCTACATGCAGAGGAGGTAAAGAATGTGCCGTTAGATTAGCCTCCTTTTCAATCTCCTTTCTTGTCGACACAACCCGTTCTCCACAGGTCATGGCGGTGTGACAATCTGTATTCGCGTGTGTGTGTATATATGTGTGTTAGTGTGTGTGGGTGTGTGAATCGAGACACAGCTTTAAAAATTCCTCCAAATGGACACAGACAGCAGAGGAAAACCTCAATAAACGTCTGCCAGGCAAACCAAAACAATACCCTACAAAAAAAAAAGATGTTTATTAACAGTAGCAGGAAAAGTAGTGTAGCTTCCTGTAACTATAAATTCAGCTCAAAATGGCCACCAGAGCTTTGATCCCGTCTGTTTCTTTTCTTATATACCTGCCTGATTGATCCTTCGGTAGCTCCACATGTACACCATAAAAACCCACGAGGTTACAGTAGAAGGTTAAAATCCAGAACCATAAAGATGAATCTGGAACGCAATTAATATGAACAATGATGTAAATAAATATACAGTTCCCTTTCGAATCAGGTTCCTCTCAAGGTTTTTTCCTTATGCTATCTCAGGTAGTTTTTCCTCAACACTGTTGCCACTGACTCACTCGTTAAGGTATAAACGAACAGGGATTCATTAATGAAGCTCGAATGTATATTCGTCTATTAAGTATGTAATTCTGTAAATCTGCCATACAAAAAAGCACTGAATCGAATTGAACCTTGTTGTGGAATTTCTTCAATTCTTCTTCTGCAAGCTCTATTTATTCCTTTAAATGTAGGTTAAAAAAAAATCGAAAAAACAAAGCTCCAAGCTTTTAGGTGGATAAAGACGCCAACGGTTCACAATAAGCAAACGTATGTATGTTTTCATTGAGAAAAAAGATCTCGCTATAAAATACTTTGTACACAAATTCTTACCAGTTGGTTACGGTACTGTAGATTTATAAGTTATTCAAGACCAAGAACAGTCTAGAGACCTCTAGAAGTTGATGTTCATTCACATTAATACTTTAAAACATAATTCAAGGTGAGAAACATTGTATATTTTGCTAAAACTTGCTTACTTGCTTACTAGGAGCTCAATAGCTCCTAGTTTTATAACCATATAGACTGTATAAGACTGTAGAAAGAACATTTACTTATAATCTTATACTCCAGTACTCATGTTAGTTCTCACTCTCCAGTGTTCTGTATTGTTGAAAGATTTATGATCAAACTCTTGATGTCACCCAAATGAGGATGGGTTCCCCTTTTGAGACTGGTTCCTCTCAAGGTTTCTTCCTCATAACATCTAAGGGAGTTTTTCCTTGCCACAGTCGCTACGGCTTGCTCACAGGGATAAACGCACACCATTCACCTTGACTGTTGATTTCTTTAAAGCTGCTTTGAGACAATGTCTGTTGTGAAAAGTGCTATAGAAATAAACTTGACTTGACTTGACTTACTAGTCTTGCTGAAAGAACTAGAACAAGTGGGGACAATTAAAACAATGGATGCTGTTTGACCATAATATTGGCCTTCTAATATTTATTATGCATTAATAACACTCACAGAGCAATGGACAGTATGTTTAACAGGGTGAAACCAGTGTCCTGACCTCATTCTGCCCAGAACATGACCCTCAAAATTCCCCAAACTCTCCCACAAGCTGCTCACTGAGTCAATCCAGACCTGCCGTCTAATCTCGGCATGTCACACGTGATAACAAACAGGACAGATTTTCAGGGGGTTTAAGGTGTTAATAAAGCTCTCAATCCATCCCAAAAAAGTGTTTCTGGGAGAAGCAGATAAAAGTTATTCTGCTGTAACTCAAAAAAGAATTCAAACATCAAAACACTCAAACCGAAAAAGTCCACGGCAACAGGATGTGGCACATTTAGGCTGATAATTACAGCGTCACAGTGACAAAAAAGTACACCGTTTTCCTTCACCACTGCAACACAATGCACAAAGAGCAAAGAAAAATGCCTCACTGGAAAACCACACTTTTAAAAAAAAACCTCATTGAGAACTGCTTCGGTTGCATTTTTTCCCTCCGCCTTTTGCACTCGGAGACCTGGATTACAATGTGGTTGAAGGAAAGGAAACTACAGTCTTGTATGTAAATAATGAGAAATTACAGTTCTCATGGCAAGTTGAGCTTCTTTGGATGAATCATAAAGACTTTGAAGAAGAAGAAGACGCATAAAAACGTCTTTGCCAACAAAAACTTAGGTAAAATAAAACGTAAAGTTTGGGTTCATTTCAGACTAAAAACAAAGAAAACGTATTTTATTGAAAGTAATTTGAAACAGATTTTTATATTTGTATTTATATATTTGTATTTGCATTTTAAATCATGTAATATGTGAATTAAATGCACTGTCTTATTTTCTCTTGTATATTTAGTATTGTTCTTTAAAAAAAGTAATTATTATCCGATTCCTCGATTAATTGATGGACTAATCGGTAGAATCTGTAACCCTACTTCCTATGTGCTTTTTGAACATATATACTGATAATATTATACACCCTTATAATAGCCTCCACTCTTCTGGGAAGATGTTCCACTAGATTTTGGAGTGCGCTTGTGGAGATTTGTGCTACAAGGTTGTTAGTAAAATCAGGTACTGATGAAGGGTGGGGTGAGGAAACCTGGGGTTCAGTCAGTATTCACATTCACTCTGTTCAGTAGTGTTGAGGTCCGATCTGTGTAGCAATAGATTTCCACTGTAACCCATATAGAGCATATCTTCATGGAGCTGGCTTTGTGCATAGCCGTATTTCATTCTACCGCATCCATAGACGACACTCCCGTTGAGTGTTTTGTTTCTAAACTCTGGTTAATTTTATTTCGTATTTAAAACATGACTGACGTTGCTATTTATTGATAGTATCTGATATGATTTAAATGGATAAGATGTTTTGCTTGTGACCGAAGGTGATTTTTATTTTTCACTGCAACATCGAAATGTGTAGAAACACATTTTGTGAAAACCACATGGGGCACTCATGTGACCAACCTTCTCTCTCGGGGGCAGCAACTTAATACCAATGGTATTTAAAACATCACCTTGTGGGTTTGGGCAGGTCCAGGCTTGCAGTGCACACCTGCAGTGCACACACACACATTTATTTTGCAACAGACTTCCTGGTTTGTGTGCTGACACAAATGTGTCAGGTTCTCGAATTGTGCTTCGCTCTACTGCTACTGTTTGACATCATCACACACACGCACACACACACACACGCGCACACACACACACACACACACACACATGCGTGCATACACACACGTCGAGAGGCAGGTTCAGCTCTTAGCTGCAGGCAATTTGACAATAACATTTGAATTGATTACATCACATTTTTTATCGCTGCGTTTACCACATGGATCGCCTCAATCGCCGTGGCAACAAGTATCTGTTTGAATGGCAACTTTACTCTGTTAAACTCCTTAAAAAAAAAAAGCCTGATTAATTATTCTCACTCGACAAATAAACGAGTTTCCGATATTCGGTTCAGTTCAGCGTCTTCAAGGCGAACTCGTGAACTCTGGAGAGGTTCGAGATTGGCAGGAGCCCTGCATGCTTGTGGAGAGATTCTGTCTCCGTCTCTGTCTCACTGCCATCTGGGCTAAATACCGCTGTCGGTATGTTACAGTCAGCCAGTTGCAGTCAAGCCAATAAACAAACCTGTCCAAATAGCTCTGAGTGAATCGGGTAAAAAAAGGAATCGTACTTTTAAATGACTCGTTCAAGTGAGTCAGGTTGGAAGTTGAAGGTGTGTTTTTGTCAATTTTTCCATTAGGTTTTGTTCGACTTTAAAAACCTGTCATTAAGAAAGTAGAAAAAAAAAATTTGTACTCTATCTATCAGCCAGATTATCTTGTTTGTCTGTTGAGGAATCATAAAATCATTAATTATCTAATAAAAAAAATGTGTTATAATAAAAACTTTGCCATCCAACTATATCATTTGTTTCTATGAATCTCATTAATGTATTGGTTAATTGGACAAAAGTTTGTGGAAACCTGACTATCAGATTCTATATGCTTTTTAAGCATTCCATTATTTAATCCCCATCTGCTCTTATAATAACCTCCACTCTCCTGGGAAGATGTTCCAATAGATTTTGAAGGGTGATTAGCGATTTGTGCTCAAGGGTGTTAGTAAAGTCAGATACTGATGTAGGTGAGGTGAGGAAGCCTGGGGTACATTTGGTGTTCCGATTCATCCTGTTCAAGGGTTGAGGAGCTCTATAGCAGGCCACTCAAGATCTTCCACCATATACAACAGATCTTCATGGAGCTGGTTTTGTGCACAGGGGGCATCATCATGCTGGAACCAGATCAAGTGAAAGGAAAATGTCATGGCATCCTATACATCTGTGTTCCTCCAACATTGTGAGAACAGTTTGAAGGAAAAAATCGTATATATATGGAAAAGACTGGTGTCCCAATACTTTTGTTTATATAGTGTATATGCTGTATGTGTTACAGTTCGTGCAAAATAAATTGTGATGAAAAGAAATAGTTCAAAACAAAATCATTAAAAGATGTGAAAATTCACAAAAATGCCAACATAATACTAATATAGTACAAAATCGTAATCCCGCAAGGTTGTTAAACAGGCATGTGTAACCGATGCCCACGATGAACGTATCAAACAAAACAATTCACATACACTGATTCAGGTATGTTTCATCAAAGCATCAAAGCGAGCCATTGTGGCGACAGGGGCATGAGCACACAAACAAGGCATTTTTTTTTTTTTTTTTGGTGATGCGTTTTGGATCATTGCACACATACCTGTGTGTCAAACCTGAAACCTCTGCCACCCGGATCCACTCTAACAAAGACGGATGTGTGTTTTTTTTAGTATCTTGCGTTGAGAGCTTATTGGCTGATCGTGCATGGTGACGACAGACTGTCAATCTAGTGCGTTCCTCTCGAGCGCAACACAAAGGGTTGGGGGGGGTTCAAATCCACGTTCAAATCCCCCTAACTGGAAGCTTTTAGGGCAAAGCTTTTAGGACTGTTTGTCAATCACATCTCTTTGTTTTAAAGGTCTCTGATCAATAT
Source organism: Silurus glanis (assembly GCA_014706435.1). Taxonomy (NCBI): domain Eukaryota; kingdom Metazoa; phylum Chordata; class Actinopteri; order Siluriformes; family Siluridae; genus Silurus; species Silurus glanis. Next base: position 54,275 of record JAAIIK010000100.1, read on the forward strand.
CTTAATGGAGCCAGGTTAAGGCGTCGACCTGTCGAAATCCCATGATGCACTACAAAGAGCAACAGTCCCTGCTGTGTGAGCAAATCCCTCAGTAAGCCGGAGATAACAGGAACAGGGAGGTTATAATAATTAATTTGGTGTACGCATCACCAGGCTGCGGACGATTAAAGGAACTGACTTCATAAACAACAATTTGATTGATTTTCTCCTCAGCGTTTCGTTTATTGGGATATTAACCAGCTACATGTAATCATCATAGAGCTTTTTTTTCCCAGACACCTTTCACTCATAAGCAGCTTTATCTGATCTAAATTTAATCAATCAGTAAAGCACAAGGGCACACACATTAAAATGGTGACCTCATAAGGGGCCAGATCACAGCCCAGGTCAAAGGCATGCAGACATTCCAGGAGTAGTAGCAAAAACTTGGAATGTACGTGTGCACGCCGTGGTCACATATTTTGTGGATCCGAGGTGCCAGGGTGAAAAATACCTCTCTGGTTTCAGTCACGTACACCTCCCACACACACACACACACACACACCAAGCATGGGCATTTAAGCTTCACTTAAAAAAAATAATAACAACCCCCCACAACACGGTGGTAGGTACATTGTAAACACGTTTTACACATTGTAAGCAAATCTCGATCGGACATTTTGTCCTCCTACATCATTTTTCATATCCGATACATTCTGCATTAACACCGAACTAAAATTAGGTCTCTATTAAACCATAATGCTGTGAATGCTTCAATCTGGTTTGTCAAAATGTGGTTTAATAGTGTTATATAACCGAGTTCATTTTATTAAGTGATCAGTTTAACAGTAAAGGACATTCACTGCGAGACGTACGTGATTCGCCACATAATCTCAAGCTAATAATAATAAACGTGGTTTTAATTAGCAACAAAAAAAACATAATGCTGTTTCCTGTAAAAAAGACATTTATTGATCAGTAATGCCAGGAGTCTCCAGTGTTAGAGCTTTATAGCAGTTTGTAGGCTCTTTCCTAAATCTGGGATATGCTGGGGTAACTTTTTATAGTGGATTATGTCCAATAACTGCAAAAGCCCGTTTTTTTTAGGGATACAACAACTAATCGATAAAATCGGTAATAAAATTTGTTATCAACGAATGCCCTTATCGATTAGTTGGGCTGCTCAAGTTACCGGTTAGCATGACGGCATGCTAACACAGCTGCTTGTGAAATGGAGAGTACAGGTCAACTGGCAGCAGGAAAAAGTTTGCGTCCCAAGACATGGAAGTATTTTATATTAAACGCAAACCAAGAGAACAAATGTTGTAGAACAAATTTAGATTTACACAAATTGTTTCACCTTGCATACTCAGTGTTTTTTTTTTGTTTGTTTGTTTTTTTTACAATAACAACCCAGCGTGAGTAAATTTGTTTAAAGGAGAAAGTCCCCATTCAGTCCTCAACAAACAGCTACTAAAAACTTATTTAAGGACTGTCAAAGGTGTAGTGATTATTTAGTTACCAAAAATTAAACCTAAAAGTGAAGAAAAAAAACCCCCCAAAAAAAAAAACAATCAGTCTATTGAAATCTAACTAGAATTAGATTATTTATTATTATTATTATTATTATTATTATTATTGAGTCCATATTAATATTTGAAATGAAATAACCAATCATTCTGGTATACATCTTCACCTATTGTGCTTGATATTTCATAAACTGATTTATATTTTCCGATGCCAAATGTTTGAGAACCTGTTCGTTAGCTCTCCTTAAAAAAGAAACTGGATTTATCATCATATAAACAAGCTGGAACTTCCAATTAATCGATCAAAAAGCACAGAATCGTGTCTGTCCACATCCTCTCATGATGTTACTGGAAAAAAAAACAAAGTATGTGTGTGCGAGACAAGAAACCAGACATTTCTGTCAGCAAATAACACATTCAGCCTCTTGGCCTCAAAAATTCGTAAGAAAATGAGTTCAGTGCAATCATCTCTCCCCACTGTGGCTCCTCAACCCCCTCTCCTTCCTCTTTCCCTCTAACCATAACTGCTGGTTAGAAGAGAGATGGAGGAGACGTGGAGTCTCACAGCTGCCCTGTTTGTTTGTTAGTTTGCTGATCTTGCCATGGTGGATGCAGTGTGCCCAATGTGCATGTGCATGTGTTTTGGACTCCAGAGGATGAGGACAAGAGCCTACATTGTAATTAAGAGACCCGAAATAAGCCAGCAGCAGAGTCCCAGGTTTCCATAAACACCCTGCACACTTGCGACTCTCCCGATCCAGAGAGCTTGGTTCCGTTCGTTTGGGTGAATGTGTGGCTTCGTGGAAGGGAGGAAAGGAAATGAGGCTGATTATGACAGTCACTGCGATCCAATTTGGGAACAACCGTAAACATTCTCTGCATTCCTGCACTGTTTTTAGTACGCGTCCGTCAACTTTCCTTTTCCTTTCTTTCCTCTAAAGAAAATTCTAATGGGAGTGGTCTTCTCCAGAATGACTCCACCCCCTCAATCCTTTCTACCCAATCCACATATGTAGGCTCACAAAATGGTTTGTTAAGGATAAAGTGTTCAGAATACAACTTTCAGTGAAATGTAAAGCTGATTGGCTGCTTCGAAAATTGTGCATTAGATGAAAGGGACTATAAATATAAATAAGAGAAAATATAAGAAAATATATTAGGGGTCCCTGGTGGTCTAGTGGTTAGGATGCGGCGCTCTCACCGCTGCAGCCCGGGTTCGATCCCCGGTCAGGGAACCAACCCCAGCCACTCTTGGTGCCGGTCCCAAGCCCGGATAAATGGGGAGGGTTGCATTAGGAAGGGCATCCAGCGTAAAAACGTGTGCCAAATCAAACATGCGGATGATCCGCTGTGGCGACCCCTAATGGGAGAAGCCGAAAGAAAGTTTATAAGAAAATATATTAGATAAGGATAAAGTAAAACACTATTATTAATACTGTCATATAGGCATTCTCTCGACAGTCCAACAGAAAAAATGCTCTCATGGAGCATTTTAATCTGAGAATATCATATCTACAAAGAACTTAATGAATAATGTTTTGTTTCGCCAACATCAGTTACTTTTCCCATTCGTCACTAAGGCACAACAAGCCAAAAAATTGTGGGTTTTTGTTTGTTGTAGCTCCGTTGCTGTGTGATGAAAAGTACCCCAATATCTACCAATAACCATAAGTTTGGCTTGCAGAACGATACCTTCCCAGACATCTTTGACGGCATCCCATTGGCTTTTTCGGGATGCTTTTTATTTGCTGTTCAGTTCTAATTCTTAAACAGACCAATGATTAACATAAAATCATAAAAGCTGACCAGAAAACAGGATACTATCAAGAATTATAGTGTCCAAGCTGCTACTGGTCAGCAGGTGCAAGGATGAAACTGGTGCCAAAACTAAGCATGTATCAGAAATATGGCCATGTAAAAAAATAAATAAAAATGTCCAAACAACCTAAATATAATTTAACAATATTGTTTATTTGCTGAACAGTGCAAATTGCAGTACAACAGAAGGAAGATGTGTAGAGCCTCAATGTATTTCTAAAAGGAACACAAAGAACAATGTCTGGTAGGCAGCGAGTCTTTTTTCGAGCTGTGTACAAAACTATATAAACATGCTAGTGTCATGGCTGGTTACGTAAAAATGAAAACCCTGCCAGACTGCAAATGCCTTCTGGGCAAGTTCTTCTGTTATATTGGGTGGGTTCCTCAGGTCTTCAAGCGATTCATCAATCAAACGTTTGAGCTATAGGTTTCGCTAAAGAAATGGGAAAGGCGGGACATGTAAAACCCTGGGTTGGAAAAGAGGCATAGTGCGGGTCATGATCTTTCCAGAACAGGCTAACGCTGCTAAAAACAGCTAGCACGGACCTCGAAAAACAAGGAGGGTCTGGTCTATGTTCAAACATTCTTAACCACAGAGACTGGTGAGTAGCCAGAAATCTGTCAATAGTTGGTAAAAAAAAAAAAAAAAAAAAAAAAAAAAGAAGAGCGAAGTGGAATGTATTAGCTGCTTCGATTAAGACGTTCATGAACTCCAGGAAGATGAAACACCTTGAAGTGATTGCGGAACATATCGCTTTTTAGTGTGAGGTCATGTGGTGACAAACAGATTGCTTTGTGAAGAAAAAATACAGGCGTTTTGAAAAATCTAAGATGATTAGGAGATGCTAGAATCCACCCGCCCCCAATCTTTAAAAAAAAAAACAGCGCACAGAATGACTGATAAACAAGTTCCCACTTGTCTTTGCAGTTCTGAACCCAAGTAAGGAAATCTACTACGAGGTCTGTTAGCCTTAACAGAGGCAGCCTAACAGGCTCCACATGCCTGGCCTTGTCTTCCAGATCACAGAAATCAGTTGAAGCAGACTGAGCAGACCAGCTCCACCAGCTTTGCAACACTTCAGCAAGTGTCACTATTACCCAGAATGCACTATTGCTGATACACTCCCAGATATACATGTCTGTCTAACCGCACTGGACTGAGGAGGAATAAAAACCTGCAGCCTCAAGCTATAAACATCTGCAGCCTGAAGATACTTGGTTAAGGCCATCAAATGTCTCACCTCATTAAATAATACGGTGAAAAAAAAAAAAACTAAACAATTACTATATATTTGTTGATGCTCAGCCATTTCGGCCTCAGAAGTATTTTTGCTTTCATAGCTGAACCATTTTTTGTTTCTCTAGAAGGATCTCAGACAGGAAGTCGTATTGAAAAATAATCTCATCATTGCTAATGCTAATCCAAGATTTCTGCCTACTTTTCAGTCATTTTCATACATTTTCGTATTCATTACTAATGCTTCCTAACATAAGAACCTGGCCAAGGATTTTTAACTTTCATAGATTTTTTTAGAATCTTCACTGGAACGCTAATCCAGCTAGCAAATATATGCTAATCTGATTCGGTTTCTGACAGGATTCTTCAGCCATATTTATACATTTCCAAAAATTCTTCACTGCTAGCTCTAGCATGCTAGTTCACATATGCTAACCCGATAGGATTTCTGACAGGGTTATAAAAGCATCTCCTTCACTAGTAGCACTAGCTAACTAATTAGTTAACATGACAGGATTTCTAACATGATTTTTTTTTACTACTAAATGTTTAATATAATACAACAGGAACTACCTCGATATGATTTCTGACATTTAAATCACATTTACAAATTAGATTACAAATAATACTAGGTATATGGCTAATCCTGTATAAGATAACTTGATAGGATAGTTCACAAAAGTGTCTATAAATGCAATATATAAGACTAGGACCATGTAGACATCTGATTTATTGATTAAAAAAAAAAAAACATCTGTCAGAAGATGTTTTACCACATTAGGGACCATTTCAGGGATTATTTATTTATATGCTAATTTTGATAAAAGGAAAAGGGTGACTTGCTTCTAGTAGATACTTTGGTTTTAAGGACATTACATTACATACACTTTTTTCGTGAAGGCAATCCTTATAGGTAGGGATCAAATAATGAACAAAAAACAACCGTTGACAGAAAAAGAGTGCTTTGAAACGAGTCTGTATATAAGTTCTAATGAGCGTGTTATATTTCAGGTGCAGAGTAACATGACATGGTTCAGTAGGGTGCAGTGGCTGATGGGAAACACAGTTCAAATCCATAATCCTAATTCAAGATTAGGTGACTGAGTCATTAAAAAACATCCCAGATTTCCAAATCCTGGCCAAGGTCAACATTTATTAAAACAAGATAAGTTATGTCATCAGATTGGCACAACAAACAGGCAAATTTGTACATGTTGAATCATGCATTTGGTGATGCTGAGAAAAGGCAGTAACTGTGGTTTGTGGAGTGAGAACCAAACCACAACAACAAAATTATCACCGAGATGAATCCGAGGCGAAATGGAGCATGTTTATTTATATTTATCAAAACTACAAACGTGGCAAAATCAGGCCCATAAACCGCATCGCTGACGGATTTGAAGTGCAAAACGAGAAGCGATGATGAAACAAAACTATTCACACCCTTGCTCACATTAAAGAGTGTGAAAATCTGTGGGTCATCAGAGACGTGGAAAAAGTGAAGGTGGCATGTCAGTTTCCACTCCTTTCCACCTGCACATTGCTATTCCTGCTGAAAGTACAGCACGTCTTTATGAGATGGACCACACACACGGACAGACAGAGACACACCCGCTGAGGTTATTTTACAGCGCTACCGCGAGCATGGCACAGGAACAAAGCCAGGAGCTTCCTGGGGAGCAGCAACCAAGCAACGATGCAGAAGGAGACACCGAGGTGAAGTCAAGTGCCGCCTGTTACAGCCCTGATTAATCACCTTGGACCGACTGCTCACCGTATTCAGCAAAAAGATAAAAAGGTCAAAAACCTGCTGGCTACTGGAACGCCTGAGTCCTTGGTGAATCCTCGGTCAGATAAAAAGAGAGAATTGACAAGAATTTGCAGCATATACATACACTGCAAAAAAAATACTTAATCAAAGTTTTTTTTTTTTCAATAAATAAACAGCATTTTTTTTTCTAAGTAAAAGCATTCTTCATGCAGAAAATGGCTGAAATTTAAAATGGCTGAATCGAATTTATTGTGATACCCTGATATACCCTTGAGGCAGCTTAAGCCCTTAAAAAAACAGCAGCTATTATTCAATTTCTCACTGATCATAAGTCATAGTAGATGGTTGTAGATGAATTACTAAGACAGGTGATCTCCAAACAAACATCATAATTCATTCTGGACCCTAAAAACAAAATGTTTTCCTCCCGAAAAAGAATTTTAAGTCTATAACACTATATTCAGAGCTTTGAGTCATATGTCTGCCTACAGATTGCGAGACACGTCATGTAAGGAGTAAAACATAATATATATTTTAGATAATAGTAGAAGTAACAACAGCAAATCTCTCTAGCTATGCATAAAGTATTGCATATACTTTTTATCCATTAAAGGCTACATTATACAAGTTGATATTGTAATCAAATACTGTATGAACTGCTAGAAACTGCTGTTCCCTCACTAGTTTTTCACCCTTATCTAGAACGATTTACAATTATCTCATTTATATCACTGAGCAGCTGAGTGTGAAGGGCCTTGCTTAAGACTCAGCTGCTCAGGGATATAAATGAGATAATTGTAAATCGTTCTAGATAAGGGTGAAAAACTAGTACATCTCATAGAAAACAAGTCACTAACAATTGAATGTTTTCTCACATTTTTTTCTTTTACATCAGATTATGTGAATTGCCAACCATAGAAATGGCCATTATTATAGCAGAAATCCCATATTACATTCAGGGTATTAATATAAACCTGTACTTTGCCCTGCTAGAAAATGAATCAGCACTTTTTGACCAATCAGAATAGAGAATTTTGAAGAAACTACGATATGATGTTACAATCAGGAGTATAAACTAAGTGGCTAATTTATTAGAACACTAAGATACCAAGTGGTCATCTGGTTGAGACAAAAAAATTTGGGTTAAATATGAATAATAGAGAGATCTACGGCTTTAAACTGACTTTAGAAAAAGTTGATGAAAAAGCAGTGTTCCAGCAGAACAAACATGCTAATCTGGCAAAATAAGTGTGTGTGTGTGTGTGTGTGTGTGTGTGTGTGTGTGTGTGTGTGTG
>JAAIIK010000100.1:80008-91846 GCA_014706435.1 Silurus glanis
TCTACTAACACCATCTACTGACAAGACCACCTACTAACACCACCATCTACTAACACCATCTACTGACTAGACCACCTTCTAACACCACCATCATCTACTAACACCATCTACTGTATATACATATACATTATACATTTTTTCAAATCGAATCTTATTTGTCACATACATGTTTATATATATATATATATATATATATATATATATATAGATATATATATAGATAGATAGATAGATAGATAGATAGATAGATAGATAGATAGATAGATAGATAGATAGATAGATAGATAGATACCACACGCTGATCAGGCATAAGATTATGACATTATAACATTATGAGTTATGAAGTAAATATCACTGATTATCTCTTCATCATGGCACCTGGGATTTATTAGGCAGCAAGTGAACATTTTTCCTAAAAGTTGACGTGTTAGAAGCAGGAAAAATGGGCAAGCGTAAGGATTTGAATTTGATAAGGGCCAAAGTGTGACATCTAGACGACTGGGTCAGAGCATCTCCAAAACTGCAGCTCTTGTGGTATGTTCCTCGTCTGCAGTGGTCAGAATCTATCAAAAGTATTAAACCGGCGACAGGGTCGTGGGCGGCCGAGGAACATGGAGAGCGAAGGCTGGACCGTGTGGTCCGATCCAACAGACGAGCTCCTGTAGCTCAAACTGCTGAAGAAGTTCATGCTGTTAATGCTCGATGGGTCATAAGTGTTTTAGCATCAAAAGGGGACCAAAACAATATTAGGCAGGTGGTCATAATGTTATGGCTGCACAGTGGCCTTAAAGTTTAATATATTTTTTAATAAAAATTTTTATTTGACATTTCAATTCTTTGGTACTTAGAAATTTTGCATGGTTGTAATGAAATCTGGTTTGTGAAACACTATTCATTTAATATTTTTCCCTTTTTGCAGCAGCAGCAGCAGCAGTTTTCTGCTCACAACAGGTTGCTATACAGTATATAAAAAATATCATTTAGGACACTAGATGTCAGTATTGTAGTACTAAAGCTTTTTGAAGTGGTTGAAAACAGTGCAACGTTTCGGGGATTGCAATACAGCAAATAATCGAAAGACTAGCTAATGTCAAAAGAACAGCCACATTATTTAATACAGACAAAAAAACTAGCTGAGTGTCGAATCACCTGAGGCTGTCCTTAAACACTTTTTTTTAACACACATATAGAAATATCATCTTACTGGTCTTTTTGACTGTTTTGTATGTTCGTGTACACCACCACTGACGCTAAACCAGTTAATGGGGTATGGAGTGCTTCATGGGCTGAGGGTGATTATGGGGCCCAAACCAGAACGCATCCTTGCCTCAGGGAGGGTTAGACCCTTGAACACATTCCCTTGTTACTTCCTGGGCCTAGGCCTAGACTTGCCCCTTAGTCATCTCTTACTCAAAGTCTATGGACAGCTTGAGCAATGGGTTTCACATGCACCATAAACATGAGGAAATATGCAGCTTGTGGGAGCTCTCCTGGCCCATCATAACCCCAGGGGGCAAAAATACTACACACAGCCCTGTGCAGGCCTCTTAGAGTGTGTAATCCGAGATTGAAGAGCCGGAGGAGTTTCTATTGTGAGGAGACAGACTGAGAGTCTTCGCTGTGGAGAGCATGAATCAGTCATGCCTGTCGAAATTATTAAAGTCTTAGTCTGGGATTTGAGGGCTGAAAAGATACATGTGAGACTTGATCTCACATTTCGGGTCACTAGAGTAGAACACTGACTTGATTTACCTCTTCTGCTTGGTCAAGATTAAGAAAATGAGGTAGAAACTTTTGCATGGAGCCTCCAAGCCACCAGGGGTCTCCTAAGAATGTGTGATTTTATTTTAAATATGTCAGTTTAGATGGTAAAGTTTGGCAGTTTTTTGTAGTAAGCACCCTTTTTTAGATACCAGCATTTATTTGTTACATGTAGTATTGGGACAAAAGTATTGGGACATGTGACTTTTACAGCCATAAAACAGTGGTTCTTATGCAAACTGTTACCACAAAATTGGAGGCCATAAAATTGCCCTTTACTTGAACTAGGAGACCCAAACCCGTTCCAGCATGACAATGCTAATGTGCACAAAGCTAGCTCCATAAAGATATGGTATATATTGAATAGAGTAGAAGATCTCCTGCTACAGATATTTTACCTCAACCCTTTTGAACAGAATGAATGTGTGAATGAATGAATGAACAGAACTGAACCCTAGACCTCCTCACCTCACCTACATCAGTATCTGACTTTACACCTTCGTAGCTGAATTAAACACAAATCTCCACAAGCACACTCCAAAATGTTGTGAAACATCTTCCCAGAAAAGTGAAGATTATAATGGGGACTAAATGTGGAACGCGATGTTCATTTTATGCTTATGCTCTGTAAACTTTCATCTATATTCGGTAGCTATTGCTGATGTTAGTGTACATTTGTGAAGAAATCATCCTTGTTAGCAAGCTAACTTAGCTTAGCTAACTTCTAGCTAGTGCAGAAAAGTCAACCAAAAACAGCTGTGAACTCCTTTAGTGCTTTTTAATCTAAATCTTTTGTCTGGCACGTGGCCAAAACACTACTGTAAATGGTTTTGGCTTTACTGGGTCCTTCAGGGGATAAATCCCAGGGCTGAGATTATTTTTTTGGATCCTGCTACAGTATGAATCGGTTTAATCCATTAATCTGTGAATCCATTAATCCCACAAGTCATCTATTATATTATTACAGGTTAAGAAAAAGGTCATTTTTTTTTTTACCTCATTGCATGAACTTGACCTTTATAGTTAAATACATTCACCCATATGAAAAGATTTGATAAATCCTTTGCTCCTTTTTCTTTTCTTTTTCTTTTTTTGTGATATTTTGCAGATTATTCTCAAACAATGAATTTTTACAGAAGTATCCGACATGACACTTGGAAACGTGTCTGGTCACTGAAAATATGTATTGCTTGTCATTTATCTATTTGACCATCTCCATCTCACAAACCACACAAAAGTCCTTAACTAGGAGTTACACAATATGGACAAATGTTTGTAGACACCTGAGCCGTTCGTTTGCGCCTTCTCCAAACAATAGGTGGAGATTTCCATCTAGTTGTTGGATTTTTGGACGAGATAACATAGTAATGGACATAAGTTATCTTTCAGTGCGTAGATACGTAGATAGCACTGAAGATATTGGCACACATTTGTAGAAACCATAAGATTGGTAGGTACTTTTGACCATTTAGTCTGCATTTCCAATTATAATAACCTCCACTCTTCTGGGAACTAGATTTTGTGGAGATTCATCCCAAAGGTGTTCGGAGCTCAACAGAAGGCCACTCAAGATCTTCCACTCCAACCCATATAAAGTAGATCTTCATGGAGCTGGCTTTGTGCACAGGGGCATTGTTATGCTGGAACAAGGTCTTCTAATTCAAATAGATTTCATTCTCCCGCATCCAAAGATACAATTGTTTGCCTCCAACATTGTGGTAACAGTTTGGGGAAGAAACAAATATGGCTGGAAAATATGGTCAGGTGTCCCAATACTTTTGTCCAAAAAATGTGAGGTCACTGTGGTATGTGTGCATTTCTGTTCATCAGTAGCTTTTTGTCATTGCATCATTATCCATAGTGCTTCTATGATGAAGTGCTTATATTTTATGTAGCTGAAGCGCAGAACAGAGGCACCAGTTTAATGAAGTATGAAATATTAATGGCCCCTACCTGAGGGCATTGCAGTGAGTAATTACACCAGTAGGGGGCATATAGACCCCACAAATTTCCCCTGAAAAGGGGCAACAGCATGCAACCCTGGTGTAAATATGAACAAACAAATGAATATTAATGGATTTATTTGTTTTTGAGCTTATTTGAGCTCCTATTACTTTTGTTATAGCAGCTATAAACGGTCGAAAGTTTTTTTTTTCTTTCTTATCTCATGAAGTCAAAAAGTAGGACATGGATTGGAAATTCGATTGTTCTTATAAGTTCTCTAAGGTGGAGTGCTACAAAAGTGCTGACACTAAAGAACAAAAATCATCATTCATTCGTTTAGATCTTTCAGAGCGTCCACCATAGAAAGCCATATGATTAGTTACTATAGGAATGAACATAATAGAAGAACTGGTGCATTATTTAAACCACGCTGCCAGGAATAGTGCCAGAGCTGGAGGTTGTAGAAAATAAAACACTGGAAACACTGAAACACTCCAGAGGTGGAGACTATTAAATTCTCAAATGCAATTTCGTGAAATCAAATGCAATCGAGTGAGTAAATATTCCAGAACGCGTCAACCTTTGTTGAGCAGCGACATGAGCGGGCCACATTGCCTCATTGTGTGAGTGTGTGTCTGTTTCATTCATCCGCTTTCCCATGCTAAGTCCATTGCTCTCCTGAGTTTGAGACGGATGGGACCCAGATGCCCCCGGCCTGCCACACATGAATGTGTGTCCAAAGGAGAAGAATGAAATGGAATTCAGCTGGAGCTCCAGAGGGAGAAATTCCTGTCAGCAGGTTGCTGGAGAGCACAGATCGCTGGCATTTTATTTTCCAAACGGGAATTGTGGAGCATGCTCCGGTCCACTTCATAGCTGTGGTGAAACGCCTGCAGAGTGAGCGAAAGAGAGAGGGAAAGAGGGAACGAGAGTAAAAACAAAGCTCCAAATGATTAAAACCTCATGTCTGTGAAAAGGATACAAATGATCTCCGGGAATTTTTTGGACGCGTCTGCTTTAGATACCCCAAAAGAGTAATGCGGCAGTGCTTTAAGCTAAACAGATGACTGCTGCCTGTAGTGTGTAACACCTAAGCCGTGATAAGTAATGTTTTAAAAGCTGTGATGAAACGCATTCAGGATCTCAGCCAGGGATAGGAATAGGCAGGGCGGTGAGGTTTTGGCTCTGTCACTGTGTTATTGTTTTGCCTCGGTTGTGGAAGAACAGGAGGGGCAGGAATTAGGATTGGAAGCTGTACAACTCACATACCTCTCCGGTTTCTTCCTCTGACCAGTTAAACAAAGCCATTACAGGGGATTTTGATCCTAAATTGAGTCAACATGAACTAGTATTTCCTATTAAACAATTAAAGTAAACCAAATCTATGAGATTGTTATTTTTAAACGTCTAAACATCATGTTCTAGATGCAAAAACACTATATAGATAAAGTCACCTGAATGTAAGCGTTCAATCATTAGAATGGAACTATATGGGCAAACATTTGTAGACAAGATTGGTTTGTGCTTTTTGACCATCTCTTTCCACATTTCGTCCCCATTTACTCTTATAATAACCTCCACTCTTCTAGGGAGATGTTCTACTAGATTTGCGAGTTTGTGGATTTGTGCTCATTCGGATATAAGGGTGTTAGTAAAGTCAGGAACTGATGTAGGTGAGGTGAGGAGGTCTGGGGTGCAGTCGGCGCTCTATAGTAGGGGAATCACGATCTTCCTCTTCACTCCATGTGAAGTATATCTTCATGGAGCTGGATTTGCACAGGGGCATCGTCATGCTGGAGCACATTCATGTAAAAAATGTAATGTTACTAAATCCTCACGCCTACAGGTTTTATGGTAACAGACTGGGGAAGTAAACAAACAAGCAAACATAAATAAATAAAAACAATTTACAAATAAATAAATAAAGAATTTTCTTAATAATAATAATAAAATTGCCAAGTGGAATGTTGCTGTTAAAATTTAATTAAATGTATAAAATTCAGTAAACGAATTAATTAGTTAAATAATATTAATAGGCAAATTAATAAAATAAAACAAAATGTATTTATTTATTTATTTATTAAATTTTAATGCTATATTTTCTTTTTTTTTTTGGCATTCTGAAAATCTAAAATTTAATTCGCATGTACATTTTCCTAATTGGAGATCCCAGTATCCGAAGCAACCAGTAGCAGTGTGTTTGCCTTTGGGTTTCCTGTGTGGTGTTAAATCGCTTTTCTCTCTCTTTCTCTCTCTCTCTCTCTCTCTCTCTCTTTGTTTTTTTTTTGGTTTTTTTAGCAGAAAAATGAAAACATCAGCCATCTGGTGTGCAGGTCACAGGTTAATTCCTGGCTTGGTAATGAGGAGGCTGTATCTCGGGAACGTGTGCGACCCTCGAGCGCGATGGCCGTCGGCCTCTGGAGCGCGCATTAAACATTAACAATACGCCGCACACTCTGTAAACCAGGCTGCCCTCAGCTTTTTCCCTCCATCTTTAGTTTCTGCTTCAATATTCCTTCCTGTGTATTGACTCAGCCTGCCACTTCTACACCACTGCATCAATACTTACGATCAATACAGCACAGGAGTAAAAACTTTCAGATATTACATTGCGCTTCTGACATTAAACAAATGCTTCTGGAGTTTAAACCCAGTTTGGATGCTGATTTGCGAGGCACGGCTTTCGGTCTGACATCTGTTTTTTTTTTATCTTTTCTTTTCCTTTCCTCAAATAGCTTCTGGGTGTATTTTTAACCTAATTGGAAATACCATATTCAGTCTCTGTAGTCTAATGGAGCGAAGAGGACCATTTCCTCTTGTTAGGGACTCCGGAGGCCGTGTAGGACATGTCAGGGAAAAGGCTGGGTTAATTAGCTGTCTGCCTCACCTCCTGCAAATTGTGACCAGACCTCTCTCTCTCTCTCTCTCTCTCTCTCTCTCTCTCTCTCTCTCTCTCTTTCTTTCTTTGCTGCACATTCATTCAGGTTATATGGTGTGGTCTGTGGTCATTATGACTGTCATGACCTCTTCAGACACCAGTCTTTATCACTCGCATACTAAAGATTAAACCCAATTCTCACCACTACATGAGAAAAACAACAAATATCTGTCTAATTTTAGCTTGCGATTGATTTCATGATTAAAAACGAATACAATTTTTCCAATCACAGGTATTCCCCGAGTTACAAAGGTTTAACTTGAGATTTTCCGATCTCAAGACGGTGATAGCGATACGACAAAATCATAAAAATATTTCACGTTTCGTGCGACAGGCAAACGTCCCAGCGTATGTTCCGCACTCTACTCGTGCACCGGCGCTCCTCCAAGGCTCCTGGGTAGGCTAAGCTATGTCTTGACTTATGATATTTTCAAGTTATGACGTGGTCATTGTTACGCATCTCCATTGTAATTCATTGTATCTGAATTACAATGATATAATATATATATTTTTCTAAACATGACCAATTAATAAAGATAGTGATGATTAGTTAGTATGGTACTATATAAACTGCCCCCCCTCCCCCACGACAAAAATCAATATCAGAAGGTTTCTATAAAGTTATAGGTTATATATACATTTTGAATAGAATTGATAAAGATCTCACTGCATCCAATCAGTACTTTTTGCTTTCATGTTTCACGCTTTCACACTTCCATTAAACCAGTTGGGGAAAAAAAATAATCTGCTGTTTAAAAAGCACACAACATTAAACGCTCCGCCCACTTTCCCCAAAATTTGCATATCGGCACATGAGAGGCTTGTGGATATTCTGACTTAATAATACTTCCATGTGATGCGATTAAGGATCTGAAAAGAAGCAGATCGCAATAAAATACAAAAATATTGCACAACGATCTAAATACAGACTAGAGAATGTGTACAAGAGTGCGCTATCTGTGTCCTCTCAGCTGCACACACACACACACACACACACACACACACACACACACACACACACACACACACACACACAGTACTAGAGTAATCACCTTCCTAAAGCAGCCTGACTCCCAGAGCTGTTTCTCCTCCTGGCCAGATTTACAGGAATAATAAAGAAGAGACTGAGAGAGGAAGCTGTGGGACAGACATGCTGTCAGGAATCACACTCGCCCGAAGCACAGGACAGGACAAGGGCAGACACGCACACACACGCACGCACACACACACACTCACACGTGTATGCACGCATATGAATATATATATGCACTTAGACATATACCCATAAGCACATAGACACACTTTGTCTCTGTCTCCACCATTCCCTTGTTCTGAGGCAGATCTGATAAAGGTAAAGGAGTCAGTAGAAGGACAGGACCTGGCCTGTCTGTGCCGCTTTTTGATCTACCGTGTGTGTGTGTGTGTTTGTGTGTGTTTGTGTGTGTGTGTGTGTGTGTGTGTGTGTGTGTGTGTGTGTGTGTGTGTGTGTGTGTGTGTGTGTGTGTGTGGATTTGTTCAGCGTATCAGAGAAACATCGATCATTGCAAGTGGAGTTGTTTTTGGGCAGTGCGGAGCAGTTTTACACAGAAGAATGTTTATCTTCTCAGCAATCTGCTAAGGATGAATGTGTGTGTATAAGTGTGCGTGTGCGTTTGTGTGTGTGTGAGGGAGTTTGTCGGGGAGAAGAGCAGGGTGATAGCTAGTGAGACAGAGAGAGAGAGAGAGAGAGAGAGAGAGAGAGAGAGAGAAGGCGTATTTATGCGTGCACACTGGAGCTCGTCCCACACTGCTGCTCTGATTAAAACAAAACAACATCAATCTCCAAGAGCACAGAGCTTTAAATATGTGGCCTGCTGTTTATACGTGTGTGTGTGTGTGTGTGTGTGTGTGTGTGTGTGTGTCTGCAGTCTGCATCCTCCAAGCCGTTAATTCTCCTTAGCTCAGCATTAAGAGTTTAACGATTTACTGACTTCAACCAGTGACAGTATTCACACGCTTGCATTTCTAGTGAAGTGCATGTCAGGGTCAGTAAAGGAGGCGTGGCCTCTGTGCATGTCAGTGTCAGTAAAGAAGGCGTGGCCTCTGTGCATGTCTGGGTCAGTAAAGAAGGCGTGGCCTCTGCGTATGTCAGGGTCAGTGGAGGAGGCGTGGCTTCTGTGTATGTCAAGGTCGGTAAAGAAGGCGTGGCCTCTGTGCATGTCAGGGTCAGTAGAGGAGGCGTGGCTTCTGTGTATGTGTGTCAGTAATGAAGGCGTGGCCTCTGTGTATGTCAGGGTCAGTATAGGAGGTGTGTCAGGTGTGGCTTCTGCCAGTGTCAATTAAGGAGGCGTGGCCTCTGTCAGGGTCAGTAAAGAAGATGTGATCTCTGTTAGTGTCGGTGAAGGAGGCGTGGCTTTTGATGGGGTCAGTAAAGAAGGTGTGATCTCTGTTAGTGTCAGTGAGGGAGGGAGGCGTGGCCTCTGTTAGGGTCAGTAAAGAAGGTGTGGTCATTGAAGGGGTGTGTCCTATTTATCTGTCAGAACCAGGAAAGGTAGCATGGCCTCTGTTTATGGCCTTATGCAGTTTTGTTAAAAATGTCACTTCTCTCTGTCTCTTTAGCCCAATCAGAGCACACCTCACATACACACACACACACACACACACACACACACACACACACACACGCTCTTACAATGACCCTGCATGCAGTGAAGTGTGCACTCGTCTCCCCCTGGCTTCCCTCCTTCCTGCCCTCGTCTTTGTTTCGCTGGGGTTTTGGGGAATACCATGTAGCTGCAGTGGGGCGTGTGTGTGTGCGCACACTGTTGTTTTACAGAGGCCCACCTTGCCCCTGCTGAACTCTCGAGCCATGCTGAGCAGCTCGAGTGAAAGAGTGCCGAACGGTGAGTGAACATTGTTCGCTCACTCCTCCCTCTCCTCCTTCTTTCACTCCCTTTTTTTTCTCCCAAATCCCCTCTCTACTCCCACCTTTCTCTGTCCTCTTTTTTGTGCCTCATGTCAGTCTGTCCAGGTGTCCATGCTTCATCATTTACACTATGTGTCCTCAAGGTGGGAGGGACATCCTCGCTTTGTCCTGCTATCATTTCCACACTACAGCTGATCAAGCGCATCATGTATGTGGAAGAGGACAGATAGCGTTTTCCTCCGAGTTTGAAATGATACCTGAGTTTTATTAGTTACACTGTAATTACACGGAGAATGAATCTGCTTTCGTCTGACTGAGAGTGGGAGAGAGAGGACAGGAAGTAGAAGACCATATGGCCTGGGGCGCTTTTAGTTTATTTCCTCCCTTGCTGGGGTAAGCTTAGAGCCTGCACACTCGACAAAAAAGAAACCCCTCCTGACCTGCACTCCTTTACTAAAGCATATGGACACACACACACACACACACACACACACACACACACACACACACACACACACACACACACAGACACACACGGCTCCTGTGTGCGACTTGTGCGCGTGTGTGTGTGTGTGTGTGTGTGTGTGTGTGCTGGTTCTCAGCAGGCTCCAAAAGTCTAAAAGTTGGAATCCTTGAAAAAAATAATTGTTTATTTTTTCATCAGTTCTAAAAAAAAAATCAAAATTAAATATGCGTATCCTTCTCACACAGTTGTACGGTTTTTAAGTGTTTTTTGGAACGAAAGCAATAATAATGTCTGAAAATAGTACACATAGTTACACAACACTAATCACTTTTATGTACAAAAGAATGACATATTGTACATTTTATTTATTTGGAGTTACATCTAATATTGTGGAAAAAAGGCACAGATCCAAGAAAAGTTTCTGAGAAAACGTAAAACCGCTTTGCCCTGAAAACTTTTAAGTGGCGGAAAAAAACATCAAGGCACAATTTTACTTGCTTTTTGTTCCTTATATACAATGAAATAAAACAAGACTGGCTCATTTGTTTGACTTTCCATCGGGGAAGTTTCTAAATACCATTTGAATTTATGTATTTGAATTTATGCAACATTTTCTTACTTGCAAAACTGAAATGAAGTTAAAACTGGAAACAAGCTTTTGGAAATCATCTGGATCATTTACAATAGAGGAAACATTTGGATGAAAAGCCAGCTAGGGCAAGCGTTAAAACCCCGTCCATCAACTCTGCATCTCACATCTGCTCAGAACTGTTTCCAATCCGCTATTAGACTCAAATGTGACTTACAAACATTACATTTTGTAGTCATCATGTAGTAATTATTAGACTTTGTAAGACTTTATACAATACATTTATAAGATACAATTTCTAATATAAATATCTCCCATATAAATATGTAGATATAATTGAAAATAATGTAGTATTTAAATATTTTTGATTTCAAATAGAAATAAATTCACTTGCTTTAATTTCAACTCAACTCAAGAAGCTTTTACTGTCAGTTCTTTTGAATAATCGATAGAAATATGTGCTTCATTTCCATTCATCTCTATATATTTGTCCAAAATACCATTTTGAGTTATTTTGTCATCTAATAGCGTGACAGAATGTTGGATTTTGTGCAGCAAAATATCACTTTTCAATGTTTTAAAGCAAAAACTCTCCTAAAGCTTTAAATACATTTTTAGACAATGGACAAATTAATTAGAACATTTACTCAGACATACGCCCACATTAGCACCTTCTTTTCAGCCAAGAGTAATAACACACACACACACACACACACACACACACACACACACACACACATTGGCATGTACCCATACAGATCTGTTGCCAGTATCGTATTTATCGCACGGGTAATGCAGCAGTACTGACTGGGTTATACTGAGAGAGTCGACTTCAGCAGTTCAGAAGTGTGTGACAGAGACGTAAAGTGTCTCACTGCAGATCAGTGACTGATTGTGTGACAGAGACATTTCAGTGAACAAGTGTGTGACAAAGACGTGTTAGTGAGCAAGTGTGTGACAAAGACGTGTTAGTGAGTGTGTGTGTGACAAAGACGTGTTAGTGAGTGAGTGTGTGACAGAGACGTGTCACTGACCAGGTGTGTGACAGAGACGTACCAGTGATTGTGGTAACAGAGGCATGTCAGTGATTGAGCGTGTGACAGAGACGTGTCTGTGACGTGTCTGTGATTGAGTGTGTGACAGAGACGTGTCAGTGACCAGGTGTGTGACTGAGACATGTCAGTGATTGAGTGTGTGACAGAGACGTGTCAGTGATGGAGTGTGTGACAGAGACG
>JAAIIK010000100.1:92482-104050 GCA_014706435.1 Silurus glanis
CACACACACACACACACACACACACACACACACACACACACACACACACACACACACACACACACACAACCTGAGGGCATGTTTTGTTTTTAAAATAAATCATTGCCTTGTGCTTTTATTCATCTCCTTGTCCGTGTTTCATCTCCGCCTCCTCACACTCCCACCCAGGAACATTCAGGGCTTTGGATTAGTTCAGTACTCTGTGTGGTACAGTGATATAATTGAAGAGCAGCATGCTGCAGGTTCAGCTGTGTGTAAATCAGGATTGTGCAATGATGGTGTAAAAGAAAGCAGCAGGGAGACAACATTCACCTCACTTCAGTTTAAGGTGAAGCTCTAGCTTCATAATCAACTATATGTAACTATATGTGGTTATTCTCCAAACTGTTACCACAATGTTGGAGGCACCCATTTGTATAGAATGTCTTTGAATTTTCCTTCACTTGAACTAGGAGACCAAAACATGTTCCAGCATGACAATACTCCTGTGCACAAAGCCAGCTCAGTGAAGATTTGCTTTATATGGGTTGGAGTGGCCTGCTATAGAGCTCTAATCTCAACCCTATTGACCACCTTCGAGATGAATGGGAATGCTGACTGCACCCCAGGCTTCCTCATCTCACCTACATCACTAGCTGACTTTACTACCACCCTTGTGAATGAATGAGCACAAATCTCCCCAAAATTGAGTGAAACAAACTTTTGTCCATATACCGTAGTGTAAATGGGATGATTTCTGAAGAAAGAAAATAAATGAAAAGTAAAAAAGAACCACATAAAAAAAAAAGAAAGTTCTGAAAGTTATTCTAATGTGCTGTAGATCTTGTATATTCTTTGTCCTGAATGTTAAATATAAAATTATTATTCAAAATCCCTTTAATCACCTCAACGTTTTTCCCTGAAAAGGAGCAGGATGGAGAGAAGAGCACAAGGAGATAGTGTAGAACACACACACACACACACACACACACACACACACACACACACACACACACCAAAAAAATAACTATACATAATGTCTGTGTGTATGTATGTATATATATATATATATGATTCAGATCATCAAGCACATTTATTTTAAAATTACACAAAGATAACCTAAAAAAATATAAAATGTTTTTACATGATGATCTATTAAGGGGAAAAAAAGATATTTTAGTTTGATTCACTTTGTCAGGCAGGTTCTATTTAAGTGATTTCCTGATTCGGCAGGTCTGGCAGTAATCTGGTGTGGCAAGTGAAATTTAGATAAACTTTACAAAAATGGGGTTAATTACAGTTAATTTATGCTTTAGCAAGGGTGGGTGTTACTTTTCCACATCGGGCCAGATGGTTTGGACAGCTTTTCTTCCCTTAATAAATAAAATCGTAATTAAAAACCTGAATATTGTATTTACTCGGGTTATCTTTGTGTAATATTCTAAATTAGCTTGATGATCTGAAACATTTTATGTGTGACAAATATGTAATAATAATAAGGAAGGGGGCAAACACTTATAAAATCCTATAATAATTAATAAAGTGTTCATTCTCAGACACGTGTGAGAAAAATTAACTCAGTTCAATCCATGACATTTCATGCTTTTCCTGTTTATTAATTCCTCAAGGAAAGGTTTTTTTTTCCACAGAATACTCTACTGTATAAAAAACATAACGCTGGGTGAGTTGGGATTTTATTAGACACCCCCAAATAGATTAATAACATTTTACAGCGAGTTTGTCGTTTGTCGTCTCACTGGAGTTGGCAGACACAATTTAGTGGAATTAATGAGCATTTAAGAATGGCACGTCCCACAGAGACACACACAGCTCTTTCTCACACACACACACACACACACACACACACACACACACACACACACACACACACACAGATCCATAGAGAAAGAGAATCTAGGACACCAGTTTTGGTCACAAATATGTGTTGGATAATTATTTATATATATTAATCATACAAAACTATTGCACTAGACCCATTTCCTGTTACACATGACACTCTTACACTCATTTCGAAACTAGACTTTTTTTCAATCACAGGCCAGAGTAAATAACAACATAACCCAGTATAAAAACAACATAAACCAGTGTGAACAAAAATAATCACAGATAAAAACAACACAAACCACATAAATCTAACCAAAGTAAAAAAAAAAAAAAAAACTAAACAGATAACAACACTAGCTAGCTTAAATAACAAAGCTAACCAGAATCTCATATATTTTACCTGACAAAATATTTAGAGACTACCTTAAGAAATTTAAATTTTCCTCATGATCTCCTTTTTAGTCTGTATTAACCTACTAACTAACTAACTAACTAACTGACTAACTAACCAACGAAACAACTTACCAAACAAACAAATGACTAACTAAAATATTTATGGACTAATTAACCAGCCAACTGACTAACCAAACAAGTAACAAACTAAACAACCAACAAACTGAATAACTAACTGACTGACTGACTGACTAACTAACCAACCAAACAACTAACCAACCAAACAACAGACTAACTAACAAACCAGCCAACCGACTAACCAAACAAGTAACTAACTAAACAACTGGCTAACCAAACAACAAACTAATTAAGTAGCTAACTAACTAAGCAACCAACCAGTGACTTACAAAGCAAGTAACTAACTAAACAACTAGCCAACCGGCCAAAGAATAACCAAACAACTAACTAACCAACCAACTGACTAACTAACCATCTAACTAATTAAGTAGCTAACTAACTAAGCAACCAAACAATGACTAATCAAACAACTAACTAACAAACCAACCAACCGAGTAACCAAAAAACTAACTTATTGACTAACTAACCAACCACCTAAACAACCTAACAACCAACTAACTAACTGACCACCCAACAGACTAACCAAAAAAATAACCAACCAACTAATGACTAACCAAACAACGAACTAACCAACAAAATATCCGACTAACTCAACAACTACCCAACTTACTAACTAACCAACCAATTGACTAACCAACCAACTAACTAACTAACTAAAGGTTTCTACATTTCATCAGCTGTAACTTGCTTTATTATTGTAACTCAGGTTTCCAGAGAACTAAAATTAATTACTGAGCACATCACATATCTCTATTTTCCACCTCTGAAAAGCATGAATCATGTAAAGGCTTTTTCTTTACGCCGTGATGCATTGTATCTTTTCAGAGAGCAGTATAAAATATGGCCCATGCTTTTAAAAGCATCATAAAGCTAAGATAATCTTCACTGCTCCTGAAAGAGACAGGATGTTCAAGGTATTTTTGTGTGTTGCTGCAGAGTAGTGTGTGTTTTTATGTTTCAGAGTTTTTCAGCAATTAATTGTGCGGTTTGTTTGAAACGAACCAGAGCTGAACACAAGCTGAACCTAATGCGTTCATGAGCTCAGATTAGCTGTCAAACTGCTGTGCATGAATGATGCTTCAACTATTCCTACAGGACTAACCGTGAGCGTTCACACACACACACACACACACACATACACACATACACACAAACACACACAGTAGCACCATAAAGCTCAGACATCCAGATCGAAGCAAGCAATGTGTCATATGTGGCTTTGTCTTCCTGAGACACCTGCCTTAGTAACACACACACACACACACACACACACACACACACACACACACATTCCATAATTGCATCTCGAAGCAACAGAACAGAGGCAACAAAAGGGAAGTGCAGTCGCTGAAGGCCCAATCTGTCTCCGGCTTTGTGTGTGTGCCCATTTATCCACATTAGTGTTGGATTAATTGGGTTAGAGACAGAGATGTTAATAAATGCAGTCCGTGAGGAAGGCTGCGATTGATCACCCGTTTCCTGCCATACTGCTTTCTTTCTCTCTCTCTCACACACACACATGCACACAGCCCAAACTAGCCAGATTCATCACACACAATCTTCAAACACACCACATTTTACAGCTCCATAATCCCTCCATCTTCATAAGAATACAATTACGGCAAGTTGCGTGTCCCCCTCCTCATACTCCACTCTGCATATCATCTTCCTGTTAGCGACGTAGATTCGAAAAGCAAAAGCCCTGCTGTACTCAAACGCTTTCTACTCTTTTGTCTGCCTCCGTTTATCTGCAGCTACACACATGCAGACATGAATCTCGTACGTAATCGGCGTCTTCGCATCTTCCAGATTGCGTCACCTGCATCATTATCGACCGTGAGTAAACCAGGTGGAATGGAAAACAGATCTGATCATCCTACTCTCATCTTGGTGGGAAATTCCACTCTAGAGATGGGATCGGCGTGCTGACCTGAACGCCAGTCTATCTCGTGGCGGCGAAAAACGATAAGGGAACTCTAGATTGATACCAGTTTCTGGAGATGAAAGGTACTGTACAGTACCATTGCTCAAAACAAACTAGAACGAAGGTCAAAAGATGACAGGATTGTACTAATCCAAAGCAGGAATGCCTTTAATTAAAGCGTATTCATATTAAATTGGGTTTGAAGAAGACTTCAGTGGACCTTGAGTTGTACTTCAGAGCACTTAAGTATGTTTTGTTTCATTTTGAAAGTGTTTTGGTTACAAAGTTCAAGGGAAGATAAAAGGGGAGCGTGAGAGGAGAGAGGAGATCCAAGCAAAACGGAAATCAGTGATAAGAGACGAGAAACCTGACAGACCTGGTTAATCTTACAGTTATGCAAACCTCTTTGGTAATTGTGAGGCGACAATGCTAGTTAAAAAAAAAATATAAAAACCCTCCACTGCACCCAAAATGGCTGCCAACTCACTATTTGTTAGATTGGAAAATCCCGGAGCTGCATTTACTAGTAGAAATATTACGCAATTCTCCGCAATTTGCAAGTTTGTCGACAATTTGATGCTAGTCACTTGATGCTAGCTTATAAGTAACCTCAGAATTATAGCAGCAGTATTATCGAAAGAGAGTTGTTAGAAGTCTAGAAGAGGTCTAAAGTGAGTTTTTCTCCTTTCTTCAGACAGTGAAACAAACCAAGCAACTCACTGCACTATGCGTAGCAGTAAAACACTAGGTGGCGTGTTGTTACAGGAAACTAATCAACAACAACGTAGACAAGTTACTTTTCCAACAACAGCACATCTTAATGTGTTTTAATTCTTTTATTCTTGCAGTGGTTTTTCAATTATTATAATTTTCATTTCAATTTTATCATTTAAAAAGTGGTCATACTGTTTTTTTAGCCATTTATTGTTGCTTTTAATGTTGTAGAATGCGAACGCTTCTGTCCTGAAGATATTGCATGGATGGAAAACTAAGACTGTGCTAACACTGGAGACTAAATACTACACTGTTAAATATTAAGACTAAAACTTTAAATTAACATTATTTTAGAATTTAATTATTCGAGATTTCAGCATCGTAAGTGTGATTTGTTCTTTATTCAAACATATTCATTTTGTATTTAAATAATAAGCACTTCCATGAAACATAGTTACATTATATGGACAACAGTTTGTGGAAATCTGACTATAAGGTTGGTATGTGCTTTTGTGAACACTACATTTTACAGTGTTTGGAGGGTGTTTGTTCAGATTTGTGCTCATGCAGCTACAAGGGTGTTACAAGTGAAATTAGGTACTGATGTAGGTGAGTTGAGGATTCCTGGGGTGCAGTCAGTGTTCACATTCATTTAGAGCTCTATATCAGGCCACTCAAGATCTTCCACTGTAACCTATATGAAGCATATCTTCATGGAGCTGGCTTTGTGCACAGGGACATTGTCGTGCTGGAACAGGTTTGGATCTCCTAATTCAATTAAAGTACCTCCAACTTTGTAACAGTTTGGGGAAGTACCACATATGGCTGGAAAAGTCTGGTGTTTTGTAATAGCATAGGATGCCTCACATTCAAAAAAGAGAAATAAAAGTGAATGTTAGGCTTTTACTTCTCTCCCTGACTGAGGACATTGAGGACTGAGGCTGAGGACATCGCTGCATCTTCCTGCCGAGCTGAGGACGTCACTCTGCCTCTCTGCTCGGCTGTGTACTTCGCTCCACCTCTCTTACCCAGTCAAGAATTTTGCTCCTCTTTTCTGCTAAATTTGTTCTTTTGCAAGAATTGATTTTATTTAGTTAATTTTGTATCCCATGTTACATCACGACCCGGTTGTTACAAAGCATTTCACTTTATGTCGTTCTGTGTATAATTATGTGTGTGAAAAATTCAATTTCAACTTGAATTTAGAGAATCTTAAAGCAGGCTTTAGGGACAGAGCTCTGGTTAAATGTTCTGAATTAAAACAAGCTTAGAACAATAGGAATTTAACTATTATGAATACTTCTGAAAACAAACACGCAGTGTCTCTTCTGTGGTGAAGCAGCAGGGAACAAACATGCTAATGTCATCTTCCCATCTGGAGTTGATCATAAAATCTCCATGGATGAGATGGATTTGAGGTACTAGCTGGGTAAGAGGAAGAGAAGGATAGATGGGGAGAGTGAAAGAAAGAGAGAGAAAGAGAAAGAGCGAGAGAGCAATAGGATCCTCCTCCACTCGCTAGACTCTTCCTCCTCTCTCCCACAGCGGCCATCTGTCCCTCTGAGTCGCCACGCCGAGCCAGCGTGAATTAAAATCAGCCAACAAGACAAGCAGAGTGCATGCAGATACACACTCACAAATACACACACACACACACACACACACACACACACACACACACACACACAGAGATACAAACACTACTTGGAGTTCTGTTTTGTTTCTTGATTGAGGCAGATTAAATCCAGTCCTGTCAGGTCACATGACCACAACCATATGACACTGACACTGGCAGCATTCATGTGATAGATACTACTTCAAAGACACACACACACACACACACACACACATCATCATCATCATCATCATCATCACCCCTGAAACTATGGGTTATGCCAGAACACTAGGCCAAATTTTCACGATTTTTTTCAACACAAATCTCTATTACTCTTTATTAGATAAACATTAATCACTTCACAGCGAGTCTCTCCATAGAAAAGTCTTCCTCTTCAGTGCAGTGTGAGCGAGTGGACACCGAGTGCTAATTAATGGGAATTTATGGCACAGCTACATGTTGTTAGCCGAATACAAAGCAAAGCTATATCTTTTCCCCATGCCTACATAGCTACTGCTGCACAACAAGCACAGAAACGCTTGCTGGGAGACCAAGAATTACCATGGAGATAGGGTTGTGACCCATGACCCATCAGGTCTTATGAAGAACCTGGGTCAGTTTCAATCTCCATTTTTTTGTGTCACGAGAACTTCCATACAAACAATGGATCCTGAATATGTGTCAGAGAGTTAAAAAATATTCTTGTTCGGACGAGAGAGTCGGAATTACATTTTCTTGACTTTTTCGAGATGTTAAGCTTTCTCGTTAGTCTGACTCTTATGGAATAGACATTGGTCATTGTATCCATATTATTTACAAATATTTAAAAGTATAAATATACATCAATACATAATAGTATAGTAAACAAATTAATAAATAATACTAATACTACTAATAATAATACTGCTATTATAATAATAACAATAATAACAATATTATTATTAATATTGTTATTATTGTTATTATTATTATTATTATTATTATTATTATTACTGTTGTTGTTGTTGTTGTTGTTTTATTTTATATAGCACACCACCCCTATTTACATAGCACCTTTCAACAAGGCCATTTTACAATTTATAAAAAACAAATAACTAAGTGGAAATATTATAGAAGTGGTAGCTTAGTGGATAAGATATTAGACTTCTGATCGGAAGGTCATTGGTTCAAATTCCACCAAGCTGCCACATCTGGTCCATAGAGTATGGCCCTTAATCCTCGGTTGTTTAGATAGCAGTAAGTCCCTCTGGATTTGTCAAATGACGTAAATGTAAATAACTCACAAGCAAATAAATCGAGTGATGGACATTCAACTATAATATAACCATACTACTAATACTACTACAGCATTGGGCCATGCACACAGCCTCAGTGAGCCACAAATTCACAGAACAGGATTTATAAGATAAATAAAAACCTCAACCTTCTTCATTTTGGTTCAAATGTTTTGAATGTCACATCTTAATCAGCTGGGACATCCCTACAACTTCAGTACCATGGCCTTCAAATATGGCTACAACTGAAACAGACTTCATCTCCCAAGCTGCACACACAATCACACACTCTGCCCAAGCTGATAATTGAGTACAAGTGTGGTTCAAATACACACGAACGCAAATACTATTCATTAGACATTCCAACTCCGACACTCCGACTCATTTTAAACTAACGCTCTTTGTGACTAGTTCCATAGACTGATCTATTTAGATCTAGTGTTGTTCTCTCATTGCTAAACTGATTGTTCTCTTGTTTTGCTCGTCTGGATACTGTTTGCTCATTGCCTGACAGTTGCTTGCGTTTTGACCATGACGGTGGTTTTCAATTTGGATTCTTCTCACTGGTTATTACTGACTGTTTTATACTGCCCCTGTATCCACTTAAGGCATTTATAAATACATAATAGCATAGTAATCAAATAAATAAATACTTCTACTACTACCAATATTACTACTGATGCTTATAATAATAATAATAATAATAATAATGATAAAAATAATAATAATAATAATAATAATAATAATAATAATAATAATAAGAATAAGAATAAGAATAAGAATAAGAATAATGACCAATGCAGTAGACACGCTAGCTAGCAAAACTCAAATTAGAAGAAAAAATTAGAGGCCATCAGTTTACAATAATGATAATTATTGAAAAAATACTAATAATTTAAAAGTATAAATATTCATAAATACATAATAGCATAGATCATCTGTAATATCTATGTTGAGCAATGAATATAATATATAAAAAAAATTAAACAGCTTATTAAACGAAAAATTAAATGAAAAATCATTAACCTTAATTTGAATTACAAATAAAACCAGTTGTAAATATGTTGTAAACGCGACGCTGTTTATTTATGTTGCAGTTTATTGACAGTAGAAAAAAAAAAAAACAGTTTACAACTTGGAGTCCACTAATTAGCTGATGCAGAGCTCATGATAAGGTCACCTGTCAATCAAATGCTCCACTGTTCCCTCTGAGTTATGGAATGGTAAAAATCCATCCATTGAGCATCTCCTTCCTTTAATCATAAGAGACACCAGTCCTGTATCGCGAATCAATTTTAATGAAGGGAAAAAGCAATCTTTAATTGCATTGCGATGCTTTGTATTGCATGGCGTGCGGAATGTCTGGAGTAGTTGATGTTCTAGTTGTTTTTCAACTGTCAGCATCCGAACCTTCATTCATTGCAATTGACAGCACGTCAGGAGGCATTTAATTTCTCTTATACCGTGACTTGAATTTTATATGAAATAAACAAAAAACACTTTTATCTTTTTTTTATCCAGGCATGCACAGTTATGTTCTTTCACCCTCCTCTTTTTAATTATTCACTCTTTTTAAGTTCAATGTCTTTCTTTCCAGGAAACCAGAAACATTTCTGTTCAGAGGATTTGACAAAAAAATGGCTGTTATAAAGCACAAGTTTACACAAAACGTATTTGTTCAGTAAATACCAGATATACAATATATGGACCACTGGGACACCTGACTTTTCCAGCCATGTGTGGTTCTTCTCCAAACTGTCCCAGAAAATTGGGGTACAGTAGCATTACACTTTTTCTTCACTTGAACTAGGAGAACCAAACCTTTTCCAGCATGACAATACCCTCGTACACAAAGCCAGGTCCATAAAGATATACTTTACATGGTTTGGAGTGGAAGATCTCCTGCTATAGAACTTTGATCTCAACCCTATTAAAAACTTTTGGGATGAATTGGAATGCTGACTGCACCCCCAGGCCTCCTCACCAATAAATGATTATTAAGACCCTTGTGGCTGAATGAGCAAAAGATCTCCACAAAGACATTTCAAAATCTAGTGGAACATCTTCCCAGAAGAGTGGAGCTCATTATAGCTGCAAATGGGCATTAATTGTGGAATCGGATGTGCAAAAAGCACATACTAACCTAATTTTATGCATCTTATTTGCTTTTTATTTCTGTGTGTGTGTGTGTGTGTGTGTGTGTGTGTGTGTGTGTGTGTGTGTGCTGCAAGTGTATTTCCCCACTTATTTTAAGTACATTTGTCTGTAATTACATGTGCAAGAGTGAGAGCGAAAGAAAGCAGGAGAAAGACAAAGAGTGAAAAAGCGATTGAGAGAAAGAGACAAGGGGCTGTTTCTAATTTTGTTGTCAAACAGTAGAGAGAGAGAGAGAGAGAGAGAGAGAGAGAGAGAGAGAGAGAGGGGAAACCTGTGCTGGGTCAGCTATAATAACTGTGAAAAATCTCATTAATTCAGTCGGCTCAGCCGCTAAGCCCTTGTATTGTCACTTCTCCCAGGGCCCTTTTCACGGCCTAACTAGCGTCATCTCCATGGCGACGGAGGAGAAATGCTTAGTGTGTCCACTCAAATTCTTCTTTTTGTCAATGTTCTTGACAAAGCTTGACAAACCGCATGTGACTCGAAGGGCTTCTCTGGTGGATGTGTGACTATTCACACTCACGGCAAAAAAAAAAAAAAAAAAAAAAAAAAAAAAAAAAAAAACGGCGGCCATATTGATTTTTCATAAAGCAGACTGCCGCTTTTCGGTGTGTGCCCACTCGCTTTGTAAATCTCTACAGGAATCACAGACAGGCTTTTCCTTTCACAGTACACTCCCACTACAACACTGCTCACATCCACTCTGACCTCAGGACACAACTCTAAACCTCTTCACTCAATATCCTGCTTTAGATCATCGCTGAGGAAAAAGCGTCCAGCATCAACAGAACAACATTTACAATCAGCTGGAGCACTTAGCGTGAGAAGGATAAAAAAGGGGAGGAGCACAGTACAGAAAAACTAGCAACAATCTACCTTCAACAGCAGGGCCTACAGAATGCTAATGCTTTTATATCAACACTGACTGTTTTATTTTAAAGCACTTCCTTGCCGCTTCCTCCCTCCTTACTCTTCATCTATTCCTCAATCCTTTACTGACTCACTCCCTCACTCCCGTAGTGATTCACTCCCTCTCTTCTCTCCATCACTTTCTCACTTTCTTACTAAATCACTCCTTTAACTGAATCACGTTCTCACACATTCACTCTATTAATTACTCACTCTTTTAATCCCTCACTCCTTCTCTCCATCCATTCCTCACTCCCTTACTGAATCACTCCTTTAACTGAATCAGTTTCTCATACCTAACTCTCTTACTGCCTTGCTCCCTCACTGCACCTCATGTCCTCACTTCCTCACTCGTTTACCCTCACACTCCCTAACTTTCCCATAAGATTCCCAAACACCTAATTCCACATCCTTTTGGTTTCTCCTACATTTTTTGTAGCTCGTTATTGTGGGTTCAAACGTTTTCCCTAATTTCCTGCTTGAGATGCTCGTGTGTTTCATGGATGCTGCAGAGAAAAGCAACACAGACAGACAGACAGACAGACAGACAGACAGACAGACAGACAGACAGACAGATAGATAGATAGATAGATAGATAGATAGATAGATAGATAGATAGA
>JAAIIK010000100.1:118892-130959 GCA_014706435.1 Silurus glanis
TCTCTCTCTCTCTCTCTCTCTCTCTCTCTCTCTCTCTCTCTCTCTCTTTCTCTCTCTCTTTCTCTTTCTCTCTCTCTCGGCTCCAACCCTCCTGGGGTGAAACACAATTGCCTCGAGGCTACAAGCTCTATTCGACACTCAGCCGCGGCTAATCCTGGCGCTCGTCGTGTCCAGAACACAGCAATTGGAGAACAGCAATCTAGCAAAGCGGCCTGGCTGGAATCTCACAACGTCCGTCTTTGGATCGCTCTCAAAAAAAACATCACCCAAACCTTTCGGTCCCAAATCCACACGCTAATCTCTGCTGTGATTTACACCAATAACGTCCAAAATCTTTTTTTTTTTTTGCCATCACAGTGGAAGAGAACAAACCCAAACACTGATGAAAATGCAACTTGGGCCTACCTGCTGTTCATTTTTCTCCTTACCCTCACTATTGTCTCCTGCAAATATAGTGTATGTGTGTATGTATGCTTGTATGTATGTTTCTCATTGTTTACACCTTCCAGTGGCTCTGATGGATCAGACCAGCCCTCACTCTCTCACCCTCTGGCCATCGGGTTTTTTTTTTTTCCTGAAAAAAAACTACAAAGGGTCAGCGGAGCTCAAAGCCAGACAGAGGAAATCAGACGAGTGCTTGTTGGCCTCCTTGTATTGGAGACCATTTAAGGAAAATGAGACTGTAAAAATGCCACAGCTTTAATAGGCTGCCACAGGATGTGTGCTCATAAAATGACCCCCCCCCCCCCCCCACTCTACTATATCCTCCCTCTGTCTCTCTTTCTGTCTCTGTGTCTCTCTCTATGTGTCTCTCAGCTTCTCAACAGCAGATAAATGAGAACGTCAGAAAAGAAAAAAGAAACCGGCAGGAGCTGAGAAGAAGATTAAATGAAATACCAGGGAGCCCATCAATAACCTCGCAGCTATCTTTAGCACCCTTCAATACTGAGAACTGATAAAAGGGACACAAAAATACTCAAGAAAAGCAGGAAAAAACCTCACACTCAGTTCTTTTCCGAGGCTCGATGAAGACGTCGCGGCAAATATCACTCTGCAGTGTTACGATGGGACGCCCAGGTTCAGATGAAGGTTGCCAGGTCCAATCCTAGCACTGCCACAGGACCTCTGTTCTCAAACTGGGGGATTCTTCTTCTTCTTCTTTCGGCTGCTCCCATTAGGGGTCGCCACAGCGGATCATCTGTCTCCATACCACCCTGTCCTCTACATCTGCCTCTTTTACACCAATTACCTGCATGTCTTCCCTCACCACATCCATAAACCTCCTCCTTGGCCTTCCTCTTTTCCTCCTACCTGGTGGCTCCATCCTCAGCATTCTTCTACCAATATAATTCATGTCCCTCCTCTGCACA
Organism: Silurus glanis; assembly: GCA_014706435.1. NCBI lineage: Eukaryota > Metazoa > Chordata > Actinopteri > Siluriformes > Siluridae > Silurus > Silurus glanis. Next base: position 120,263 of record JAAIIK010000100.1, read on the forward strand.
TGTCCAAACCATCTCAATCTCGCCTCCCTCACCTTGTCACCAAAACATCCTACATGCGCTGTCCCTCTAATAAACTCATTTCTAATCTTATCCATCCTCGTCACTCCCAACGAAAACCTCAACATCTTCAGCTCTGCTACCTCCAGCTCCACCTCCTGTCTTTTACTCAATGCCACTGTCTCTAATCCATACAACATCGCAGGTCTCACCACAGACCTATAAACTTTCCCTTTCATTTTTGCAGATACCCTACTATCACAAATCACTCCTGTCACTCTTCTCCACCCACTCCACCCTGCCTGCACTCTTTTCTTCACTTCTCTAACACACTCACCATTACTTTGCACTGTTGACCCCAGGTACCTGAATTCCTCCACCTTCTCCAGCGCTTCTCCCTGCAACCGCACAACTCCACTGCCCTCCCTCTCATTCACACACATGTATTCTGTCTTACTCCTACTGAGTTTCATTCCCCTTCTCTCCAGCGCATATCTCCACCTCTCCAGGCTCTTCTCAACCTGCTCCCTACTCTCACAACAAATCACAATATCATCCGCAAACATCATAGTCCAGGGAGACTCCTGTCTGACCTCGTCCGTCAACCTGTCCATCACCACTGCAAACAGGAAAGGGCTCAGGGCCGATCCTTGATGCAGTCCAACCTTCACCCTGAACCAGTCTGTCGTTCCTACTGCACACTTCACTGCCGTCACACTGTCCTCATACATGTCCTGCACCACCCTCACATACTTCTCTGACACACCTGACTTCCTCATACAATACCACAACTCCTCTCTTGGCACCCTGTCGTACGCCTTCTCTAAATCCACAAATACACAATGCAATTCCTTCTGTCCTTCTCTATACTTCTCCATCAACATTCGTAAAGCAAATAAGGCATCTGTGGTGCTCTTCCTCGGCATGAAACCATACTGTTGCTCACAGATGGTCACCTCTTCTCTCAGCCTGGCTTCCACTACTCTTTCCCATAACTTCATGGTGTGACTGATCAACTTAATTCCCCTGTAGTTACTGCAAGACTGCACATCTCCTTTATGCTTAAAGATCGGTACCAGCACACTTCTTCTCCATTCCTCAGGCATCTTCTCACCTTCCAAAATCCTGTTAAACAATCTGGTCAAAAACTCCACTGCCATCTCTCCTAAACATCTCCACGCTTCTACCGGTATGTCATCTGGTCCAACCGACTTGCCACTCTTCATCCTCTTAATCGCTGCTCTCACTTCCTCCTTACTAATCCTATCCACTTCCTGCTTCACCAACTCCACATCATCCAACCTTCTCTCTCTCTGATTTTCCTCATTCATCAGCTGCTCAAAATACTCCCTCCACCTTCTCAACACACTCTCCTCACTAGTCAACACATTTCCCTCTCCATCCTTTACTGCTCTAACTTGCAGTACATCCTTCCCAGCTCGGTCCCTCTGCCTGGCCAATCGGTACAAATCCTTTTCTCCTTCCTTAGTGTCCAACCTCTCATACAGCTCCTCATATGCCTTTTCCTTGGCTTTCGCCACATCCCTCTTAACCTGCTGCCGCATCTCCTTGTACTCCTGCCTACTTTTCTCATCACTCTGTCTATCCCACTTCTGTTTTGCCAACCTCTTTCTCCTTATGCTCTCCTGCACTTCCTCATTCCACCACCACGTCTCCTTGTCTTGCTTTCTATTTCCAGATGTTACACCAAGTACTTTTCTAGCTGCCTCCCTCATCACTCCAGCAGTAGTTGCCCAATCATCCAACACCTCCTTAACACCACTGAGCCTCTGTCTGACCTCTTCCCTGAACCTCACACTACACTCTTCCTCCTTCAGTTTCCACCATCTTATTCTTCTTTCAGTCCTCACTCTCCTCCTCTTCTTCTTCGCCTCCAAAACCATCCTACAGACCACCATCCGATGCTGTCTAGCTACACTGTCCCCTGCCAACACCTTACAGTCTCCAATCTCCTTCAGGTTGCATCTCCTGCAAAGCACATAGTCCACCTGTGTGCACTTTCCTCCACTCTTATACGTCACCCTATGATCCTCCTTCTTCTTAAAATAAGTGTTCACCACTGCCATTTCCATCCTTTTAGCAAAATCCACCACCATCTGCCCTTCCACATTCCTCTCCTTAAAACCATACCTACCCATCACCTCCTCATCACCTCTGTTCCCTTCACCTACATGCCCATTAAAGTCTGCCCCAATCACCAATCGTTCTTTCCTAGGTACACCATCTACCACTTCATCTAATTCACTCCAGAATCTTTCCTTCTCCACCATCTCACAGCCGACTTGTGGATTGAAAGGACCAAATCTGTATGGAAGTAACAAAAAAAAAGAAATCCATACAGTGATTTGGACGCTATTAGAAAAATCTCAGGATCTCTCAATAGATCAACTTCTGAAGTCCAAATATCCAACTGTTTCCTGCGGCTCATGAGGCCTTGCGTGAACGACGTGTGGAATTTCCGTTAGGATGTAAACAGTCATTTGCTGCAGTGTCTTTATAAAAGACAACCTCAGTCTCCTCCCTTCCTTAATAGAGGACGATTTAAAAAAAGCATAACGTAGCATTTTTTTAGCTACTTTGTTGATTTCTTTTCTTTTAACAGTAGGAGGCAAGTTCAGAGATTCACCTATACCTGTAATAAAGTCGGTCATGTGTTTATTAAAAATATGGGAAATGATTAAGTGCAATTAAAAGCTGATATATAGAGCCGAGTCAAAGTCTGAATGTGTCACACCATAAAACTTGAGTTTTCATGCGTCATACAGACGACAGGGTTTTCATGTATCGCAGGTCCAAGGCGCTTGTGTAGTCACGCAGCTGCAATACTGTGGAAAGCCAGAAAATGAAGTAAAAAAAGATGATGAGGAGTCATCCACTCATCCCTCCTGGGGAGTTGGCTTCTCTTTTCTGGAGGCTTCTCATAGCAATTAAGAGTAGGGTATGGGTTGTCCTTTGTAGTTTGTTTTTTTCCACAAAGTGAAAAGAGCATACAGAAAGTGTTTAAATTCAGGTTTTTGACCCAGTTTCCCTTAGCTTCGTCTGAAAACTGAATCTTCTCTTGGAAGTGCAGTCCGTTCTAACTTTCAGTTTGTGTATATAGCGCCGCTCTTTAAGCCACAAATTATGCCTCGTCTGGTTATAAAGTGCAACCACGAACAGCACATGTTGGTAATGAGCTTTCTAATTTTATTTTAACATTTTCCAACCTAAAAACAAACCACCAGCGGTGGACGAAGCACACAAACCATGTAGTTGAGTAATAGTAGAGATACAGCAGGTAAAATGTGACTCCAGTAAAAGTAAAAGTGTCCATTTAAACTTTCATTTAAGTAAAAGTACAAAAGTATTTGCCTTCAGATGTAGTTAAGTATCCAAAGTACTATGATTTATTATAGCTATAATGTTCCTATTATCATTTTTGTCTTTGTTTAATCAACTCAGTTTATGTGAAAAGACTCGAATGTGACTTTTAACACACTGATCTATGAATAGATTGATATTAATGACTCAAAAACTGATTAATATTGATTAAAATGATCATGAACCCAAAACCTTCTTTTCAAATACTTAAAAAAAAATATCAAACTAATGAACTCGAATTCGAGTCTGGAGTTTCTTCATCATTTCTTCCTCTCTAAATGTTCTGCTTGATGTTGAACTGATGCTGAATTGTATGTTGGTGATCAGTAGATACACCAAGCGCCAATCAAAACAAGTTCTAAACATAGCGTGTGCTCGACCCTGATTGGTGGATTGCTCTGGTTTGACCGGTTATGTTTTTATCCGCTCATAAATAAAAAGGAAATTTAGTAAAAAAGTACAATATCTGATTTTGAAAAATAGTGAAAGTTAAAGTAAAAGTCTCCTTAAATTTAAATATTTTAGTAAAGTACAGACACGCAAAAAAGCTACTTAAGTAGAGTAACAAATGACATTTACTTCATTCCCGTCCACCACTGGAAACCACGCATAAACAAAACATATTGCTGTGGGCGAAAGTCGGTCAATGCTGCTACTACTTCAGGCGGAAGATACCATAATTGTTTTTACAGCAGCGCCACCAGGAAAAAAAGTGGATCGGTCAATTTCCCCACGGAGATATTGATGTAATGTTTCGGAAACACTGAATACTGAACAAACTATGTAATGCATTTTTTATTTCAACTGTTCTGCACCAGTACATGTGCTGGTCTGTACCATTGAAAACTAAATAAACAGGCATGCTTATATTTATTGATCCAGATGCTCAGCCTCGCTTGGGATCCCCAAAATGTCAGAGACCTTTCTCGACGTCATTAATCCCTCACCTTCTGCCCATCATGGCGCTTTGTTTGTCATTTGTAAAAATTGTAAAAAGTTTGTGCCTCCAAGCCCCGCCCACAATTTAAATGAATGACTTTGTGTGATCTGTGTGTACTGTCCCGCCTTGTGAAAAACCCTGTGGGTAATCACACACTTATTTTTTCTCTCCACACATGACCGTGCTGTAATCTCTGTGAGATTGTGCGATAAAGAGGCAACTTATCATTTTTAATCACAAGACGATGACACATGACACGCACGAACGCTGCCCGCGGGTAAGCGATACGCCGCGTTCATTACGTTTTCCATTAATTTAATTTGGGCCTGTTAAAGCCTTTCATTCATACTCCTGGCGCGTAAGTTGGATCGTATAGCAGCGGGGCCCGTCCGCTGAAGTATTTGGCTTGAGGCGCCGAACGAGCTTTCTCGTCGCCATAGAAACCTGGCTGCGATTTATCATTAGCGGGTGCGTTAATATGCCCATGAGGATACGTGACCTTCGGTTTTCTGCCTGAAACAATTTCTGTTCACGTAATCTATTGTGCGGCCATTTTAAACTTAAACCCGTGTAATTGCCTCGTATTAATGATGTGCTTTTAGCGCTTAATCGTTTATGATAAGCCCGAGATAATGTTTGAATTACAGTGGGATGGAGTCTCCGTTATTGGGCAGAGTGCTAACGCTTTCGGGGTCGGACTTTATGGGAGAGATAAAAGCGTGTGAATGTCCTTATCGCGCTCAATTTGGGGTGTCAACATTTCTTATTTGGCTCTCTCAGGCAGAAATGAACATAAAATATATTCAATATATTTTGTTCCTATCGCACTTTTAACAATGGCCATTGTCTCAAATGAGCTTTACAGAATGTAGGAAATGTAGAACAATGTTCACTTATATATAAATGTATGTGCTAAATGTAGCAAGGAAAAATTCCCTTAGATGTTATGAGAAAGAAACCTTGAGAGGAACCAGACTCAAAAAGGGAACCCATCCTCATTTGGGTGACATCTAGAGTATGATTATAAATCATTCATATATGGAGTAGATTGAGAAATATCATCAGCACTGAAGTAGGTGATTATGAGTAATGTCCTTTCTACAGTCTTATACCGTCAGTTGGAGTTGTGGAACCAGGAGCTCCTGAGGATCTCATAAATTAGCTCAACATATGAGATCATTTTTAGATTCAATACCAACTCCTCCACACCAGAGCCTTTATATGTTCAATAAAGGAGAAACAGCATATGTAGAAGGTTATTTTGAGTATTTATTAAGAGGATGTTTATCCTCAAGTGGGATCCAACCGGAGCTGGTATGTGGAACCTTCTTTTTTAAAAGTCTGAAATGTTCATGAGGTCATATTCAATGAAGGATCATGAAATGTATTGAAATTTGCTGCACAGAAATGACATGCAACATCCTTTTACCACCAGAAAGTTGATTATTTTATTACACCAAAAAATCCTGAAGTGTTTTATTTCTCTTATGGCACAGCACATTGCCAATGAGTGACATTTCTATTCATTAAATAATGACATTTTTACTTCTTTGTCCATTGTAGTGGCCGTGGAACCGAAGCTATAGTGTGAGTACACAAAAGAAATCCTGCTGTGTTAGCAAGAAATCAGAAAGTGCACACTTCTTTGTCCTGAACACCTTCCCATGTCAGAAAACAGCACGTTACAAAGTCCTGAAACTGGAGACTCCTTCCTTACAGAAATCCCGAAATCCGACGTTGCATTTGTTATACGAAAAATCAACCTTTGATTTGCTTTGCTTCCCTTTTCGACCAATCAGAATCAAGAATTTCACAACGCTATAATATGAAGCAGGATAAACAAGACCTGGTTCATGTGATCTCCAGCTTTGCTGTCTTTTATTCACTACTGTTTGCTCTAGAGCTGATAGTGTTCAAGAGTGAATCTAATCAGCTCTCGGGCTCCGTTTGCAGTGCCCTGTGTAAAAAAACAAACACAAAGATGCAGTGATGGTGGCACAATTAACACAAGCTGACACACACACACACACACTGGCCACACAGCTGCATGATAAAAGGAAAAATGTAGGTCATTTCTTGAATCTTCAAACGCTGGTGTGTGAAAGAAATACTATACACTATATGAGCAAACGTTTGTGGACACCTGACCATAAGATTGGTATATGCTTTTTGAACATAACATTCCGTACTCTTCTGGGAAGAATAAAATCTTTCATAAGATTTTATGCTCATTCAGACACAAGGACACTGAGGAGGTCTGGAGTGCAATCAGTGTTCCAATCCATCCCAAAGGTGTTCAATAGTTTTGAGATCAGATCTCTATTGCAGGTCACTCAAGATCTTCCATTCCAACTCATGTAAAGCATATCTTCTTGGAGCTGGTTTTGTACACAGGAGCATTGTCATACTGGAACAAACTCCAAGTCCCAACTAAAAATGTCATTGTGCCACATCCAAAGACATACAATGTACAAAACAATCCAAAGACATACATACAAAACAATATGTGTGCCTCCAATTTTCTGGTAACAGTTTGGCAAAGAACCACATAAAGCTGGAAAAATCAAGTGTCCCAATAATTTTTATCCATATCGTGCATGTGTCTAATACAGATAGTATATAATTCTTAGACATTTTTGGCGTTATTCTCGTGGTCTTTGCCTTAGACATACCATTCACAAACAAAATGTGCCAAAAGCCAAACTGAAGAATTCTTGTCACATCACATGACACGTTGCCACAGAAGGTATCGCAAAGTAGTAGATAATGACCTGATTCACATGACAGAGTTATTGGAGACAAACCGCTGTTAGTTCTGTTAAAACCACACTGCCTGTATTTGTGTGTGCGTGTGTGTGTGCGCTCGTGTGTGTGTGTGCATGTGGGTATTTGTGTGTGAATGAGGTTATTGAGGAGCACAGCTGTAAACTGATGCGGTTTTGCTCTCGTTGCTCTGCTGGGGTCTGCAGTCTTGTGCATGGCCTGGAGGCCAGCTTTCGAAACACACACACACACACACACACACACACACACACACACACACCTACACACACACACACACACACACACACGCTCTCTCTCTCTCTGTACTATTACTTGACGTTTCCATGGAACATGAATACATGTTTTGCAGCTTTAATATGCACCTTTATGCCAATTAATAAGAACTCAAGTTAGTTAATAATCCATCATGAACCTTTTTATTGTTACTCAGGAAGAAAGACGTACTAAATCGACAAAGTTTTGGTGCCAACAAATAGCAAAGCACTGTTTAGCAGACTATATGGTAAATTTTGTGAACACCTGATCATGGAAGCCTAAGGAAGAATTGCATATAACTGGAAAAAAGATGTGTTTCCCAATACTTTTGCCTATATTATATATATTTATATATAGTCTAACTTAATTTCTTAGAAATGTTTAATTGATCCTTTTAGAAAGACTTTTTCAGGTCATTTGTGCTTATGTGTCATGTTATGTTGGTGTACACAAATGTCACAAATGCACATTTTGCAATATTTCTTACCTTAAGGCGGCTCAATGGATTAGATCTGGGATATAATTTTGAAGATTCTTTTTATTTACTTGGGTTCATTTATTTTTATAATCTCAGTTTACTAATCCAGCTCAGTGAAGACACGCTTTACATGGGTTGGAGTGGAAGATCTTGAGTGGCCTGCTATATAGAGCTCTGACCTCAACCCTACTGAACACCTTTGGGATGAATTGGAACACTGTTCGCACCCCAGACCTCCTCATCTCACCTACATCAGTACCTGACAGGTGGAACGTAACAAACGTTTCACTTTTTTTTTTACTCACGTTACTGTAATTGAGTAGTTTTTCCTGTGTACTTCTACTATTGAAAGTAGTTTTTACAATCTTTAATTGGTTCAATTAAGCAATTAAGTATGTTTTGTTGAACTGTTAAACTTAGTTACATTTGAAATCATATCTGAGTAAAAAAAAAATCAATAAAAATAACACAAGGGGAAATAAATCGCACGCTGAAAACTACTGCACTGGTTGGTTGATAAGCGGAGAACAAACTCACTTAACTCAAGAAAAAAGATGGAGACGAACAAGACATTCGTGATTTCAAGACATTTTTAAGATTTCACTCATAATCACAAATGACATTATAACAGGAGAAATTTTTTTGCTGCTGCAAAAGCGCATAACTCAATTTATGGTCTGTTATGGACTGTATTTATATATTTTAGTTATTGCACTTTAATTTGTAAAGGTGATAATGTAATTTGGATCTGTGATGATCGCAAATGTTGAGCTATTTTATGAGTTTCTCAGTAGCTCCTGGTTCTATAACCTCAAATGACGGCAAAAGACTGTAGAAAGATCATCACTCAGTATCTTACACTCTGGTGCTCATGTTAGTTCTCATTCTCCAGTGTTCTGTATTGTTTTAAAGACTATAATCACACTCTTGATGTCACCCAAATGAGGATGGTTCTCCTTTTGAGTCTGGTTCCTCTCAAGGATTCTTCCTAATAACATCTAAGGGAGTTTTTCCGGGTCACAGTCGCCATGGCTGCTCATCAGGGATAAATACACATCGTTCACCTTCACTGTGTATATAGAAATAAACTTGACTTGACTTGACTTGTTCCTTCAATTGAAAACAACTAGTTTGAGATTTATATGATGTTGTAAAAGCATTTGATCTTTGGCTCAGGCGTCCACATATCGAAGACGTGTGCGTTTATTCTTAGCTTGAAGTTCACAACTTCGGTTCAGACTACATCTGTCATCACTGCATTTACAAATGTTCTAACGGTTGTCACGGTTCAGACACATTTAGCTCTATAAGAACAGCTTTCCTAGAAGTTCCTTCTCGCTTCGACTGACTTGTTAAACACAACGTGTAGCGGGCTTTCGAAAACCACACGCTTGCGGGGAATTCTCGCGTGCGTATCGAACGCTCGAGGTTTCCTCGCGCTTCTCTTCAGACGTGAGATGCATTCCGGAGCGCTTGTATAATTCAGCTCAGTGAGTTTGGAGCTGCCTTTAAAACGGCTCGTGTGCCCATTATTTCAGGTGCAGGACCCCAATAAAACTTGTAAAGCAAAAGCGTTTTTTTTTTTTGCTGTTGTTGTTTCATTTTTGCTCGTCTTTCATGAATTAACCGAACGACCCTCGAAACGCACGCAAGCCTGAGAGAGAAGACGTATCCGGTGCTGCGCTGTGTGCAATGTTTAACCGCTTGCTATATTTAGCACTGAGCCCTGAGCAGACCACGAACACCTCGGCTCTCAACCGTCGAGTGGGGAGAAGAGATGCAGAGTGATAGTGACACGTCCTCCAAATACTCTCTTTCTTTCTCTCTCTCTCAATCTTTGCCAGTTCTTTCTCTCTGTCCTGAAATGAATAGGGATTTTCAAAAGGATCTCTGAACAAAATCTCTTCCCAGACTTGGCCCATGACTCCATTTCACTTTGTTCATTTGAGATCAGGGCCCTAATGCAGCCAGGTTTAAGAGTGAACAGGGGGTTGGTGGGAATTTCAATCTACAAAGCAAAAACCCTAAATGTCAAGTGGCTAAGACACACGTACATGTTCTCACTCTGAGAACTGCTCTGTATCCTCCTTATAAGATTCTACATTTTGTATTTGGTCTTTTTTCTGGAAAAAAAATTGGGGAAAAAAAACGTTCAAGCTTCCTCTTTGAAAACGTTCGCCTCAGGGGAAAAGCAGACATGAATAGCCATGCTTGGCCTGGAGCTTTTTTTTTTTTTTTTTTTTCTAAAATCATCTAAGACGTTAGCCGGTAGCCTGTAGTGCATCATGAGCAGGCCGCGGGGCATCAGAACGCTCTCCAAACTTGCAACTGGAGAGTGTTACGGGTCAAAAAGGGGCCCCTTGTGCTTGTCATGAAATATACAGCTCTCAAATCGTTTCAGATTTGTTCTTTTTCTCGGGCTGCATCTGGACAATACTTCTGTAGACAAGGATTTTAAAAGCCGTAGGTCAGTACTAAGAGAATTGCCCTTTCTCAGACATGATATTCATCTGGAATTATTCCAGAAAAAGCATGGAATCTTCAATGATAATAAGTATTAAGTGTGGGGCAGTAAGAAGAATGGGGTTGTGAACAGAATGTAACAAATTTAAGGTTTTTTCGAACAGTTTTGAGAGCTAACTTGAGGTGCCATTACATTTGCAAATATGAATGCAAAAGTGAACATTTTGAAACACATTACAAACACAAGTAAAGTTTCCTTCAGAAAAACAATTTTTTCAGGTAAATAAATTCATATATTTTTGCTACATATTTATTACTTTAACAACCTTATTTATTTATTAAATAAATAAGGTTTTATATATATATATATATATATATATATATATATATATATATATA
>JAAIIK010000100.1:155335-168447 GCA_014706435.1 Silurus glanis
TCTCTCTCTCTCTCTCTCTCTCTCTCTCTCTCTCTCTCTCTCTCTCTCTCTCCTCCTCCTCCTCCTCCTCTGGCTGCTAATATGAAATTTATTATATCCCAGTGCATTAACCAGGGCTAATGTATAGCACCTCAGCACAAATCCACTTTTGATTTTTAATAGCAAATGAATCCTTTTACACTCAGCCTTATTTCTAGTTTCCACCTTTAAGACTCCATCCATCACTTTTTTTGGAAAATAAAGAGAAAAAAAATCCATTCCATTTCCATGACGACTACCGGCGCGCCGAGATGAGAATGCACGGCCAAGAAAAAGCACCGCGGCAAGACACAAGACTCTCCTCTGATATTTATCTGTTTAAGCCTGGAAAAGTCTTGCTCGTTCTCTACGCCAAGGCCAAGAATTATCATTAGGAATGAGGGGAAATGTGGCGGATTTTTCTCTCCTCGGGATGTAGATAAAAACTCATTTGCGGTTTCGGACTCAATCTTGGAAAGCAGGTGTAATGATATTGCAGGTCTATTTGCTTTTTCGGCTTCTGGAAATGAGCGCGGTATCACATTAAAGGGCAGAGGGCTGATGAATCGGCTCAGTCTGACTCTTGGCAAGTCAAATGGAGATTTGGAGTGAATTATGACTGGGCACTCGCTTATGGGAACTATTTCGTTTAACACATCAAACATTTTAGACATATCAGTGCAGATTCGAATCGGATTTATTCAAACATAAAATATTTAAAACGACATAATAGTATAAAAAGTACTAAGATGCATTTAATCTAAACTGTGTTACACTGTATGTATATCTTATAATAACCTCCACTCTTCTGGGAAGATGTTCCAGTAGATTTTGGTGCTCCAATTCATCCCAATGGAGTTCAGTAAGGTTGAGGTTCAGAGCTCTATAGCAGGGGATCTGTCCCTCCAACCCATTTAAAGAGTATCTTCATAGTTCAAGTGAAGGGGAAATTCAATGCTACTGCACTCAAAGACACCCTATACAAGTGTGTGTCTCAAACTGTGTGGAAATACGGTGTCCCAATACTTTTTCGGTGTATTTCCTGTACCACTCAAGCACACATTTTTTCAATATATCACAATATGATAGATCGGTGTTTAAATAAAACCCAGGGACTTTTCAACCTCAGCACTGAAATAGAAAAATGTGGTTTGCGATTTCTACAAAGTCTGAAGCTAGAATGCAGCGCTTTCGAAATGTGAAGCGCACTTTCTTTTTCTCTCTTTAAAAAAAAAGAAAAAAATCATTTTCCATTGCTGGAAACGAGAAATTACACCGCAGCACGAGATTGACGTTGACTTCAGTGCGGCTATGGATTTATTAAGCATGTAAAGATCTCCTGCGCTTGCTAAACAACTGATGGGCAGGCTGATACAAGCTTTGGTAATAATCACAGAGGAAATGACAGTACCGTGTGGGTGCATGTGTGTGTGTGTGTGTGTGTGTGTGTGTGTGTGTGTGTGTGTGAAAGAAGAGCCACAGAGTATAAGGCATATTAACTGCTTTTAGAGAAGGTTTACCCTCTTCCTCCCTCGAGGGGGAAAAGTAATCTCGCCTGAGCTCAGTGTATCTCCACAACCTGAGAAACTGAGAAAACAGGAAGTCGACATTGTGGAAAAACAGTACTGATGACCTCAAATTTGATACTCTGCTCTCTCCTCTCCTCTGATTAAAGGACCCAGTGGTCGACAAATTTATAGACCTGGAGAACCGCCTGGACAGATTTACTAACTGATTAGAAAGCTGCTTGCCCAGTTTCAGAGTATTGTTTGGAGCAGAGCGGATGTTTATGACTGGATAATCAATGACATCCGAAATTACATTGTGGATTTATAATCTGATTGTGGGATTTCGCGAGGAATTAAAGCCATGAATGATTTTCCTGGCAATTAATCTTTTTTTTTTTTGTGTGTGTGTGTACAGGTTACTTCAGGCATCTGTTCATACTTGTGTCCTTTTTAGACTCTTTATTCTTCAAATGTGCCCTGAAGTGTAAGAAAGGCAGGACACAAGGAAATGAACGAGGCAGCCCTTTGACTAATCAGGTTCACGGTGTGGCTTCTGTGCCTGTTGAAGTATGAATTTGAGGAGGTGGTTAAGGTATTGGACTCTGGAACGGAAGGTCACACGTTTAAATCGCGGCAACACCAAGCTGCTGGACACTTGAGCAAGGCTTTTAAACCTCAAGACGCTTCGAATTTCCGCCTGCCTTTTATTTACTTTCCAGGTCTTTGAAACGTCGCTCCAACGACTAAAAATGCGACATCGTTTTTCAAAAAGCTAACATAAAACGTTGAAAAGGCTAACACAAAAGAAAACATATTAGTGTGGACATGGCCAATGTATGCGTGGTGTCAGTGTGGCCTTGTTTCCTGTCCTTGGTAAAGTAGGTGTGGTCTGCTTCATCTGCTAGACTACTTGATCTGTGGTCAGTTTTATTAAAGAGGATGTTGCCTTGTTTCCTGTCAGCCTTGGTCAAGTACATCGCCTCTTTATCTTAAATCCGTTGTGGCCAGAGGTGGGAAGTAATGAAGTACAAATACTTAGTTACTGTAGTTAAGTCAATTTTTCTGGTATCAGTATTTAACTCTACTATTTTTTTTTCTTCACTCAATAAATGTTTACACAAATATCTGTACTTTCTACTTCTTACATTTTCAAAACACGTCACTTTAGTTTGAATCTATTTGGTAAAATTGCAATATTATTTCTTCCTTGTTTTCAGCCCATCAACCTTTTTCTTGTCATTGCGCAGCTTTTTCAATCCACTGGTGTATCATTTCCTGTCTCTCACACACCACAGATCAAGAATAGAACAAGAAGTTGGATGAGACAGAGGGAGTCAGCGATGTAAACATGGCCGAGAACAGAAACATTCCTGATCACATGATCATCATCATCTTTTCTCTGCTTGTGTTCTATATGGTGGATGTTCAGCCTGAATACATTCATTAGGTAACAACGTTTTTTTATTGGTTTTGTATTAATATATCAATTAAGGCTGTCAAAATGCTAATTCATTTTTGACGGTACTGGTTTTATTAATGCGTGATTGATGATGCGCACATTTCTGTTTGGCCAATTTTATAAAAAAAATGTAAATTAATGAATATTAAAGAGGCGAAATTAAAACCTTCTGCGCAACACGTTTATTCACTCCAGCGAAAAATCTTTTTTTAATCAGTAAACATTTGTTTTATTGATGCAGCAATTCTCAAATCGGCACCAGAATCCGCCATGATGCGCACATCCTACAATTTACCCCCTGGGGGTCGACAAATGCACCGGCGCGTTTTGTGACATTTTTTCCTCATAACGCCGAAACAAATTCCTCTGTCTTTTTTTGATCATACAGGTAAAAGCGATAAATCATTCGAATCTGTAAAGGGTCTACTTTTATTTGTACACGCTCATAATAACAACAAAAAGCTGTGTTTTTGTAAAGTAAAGAAGACAGACAGGGGGCGCTCTCTGTCGTCTCTGTCTCCTCTCTTCACAAACATAAATAAAACAACCTGAATTTCTGTGAATATTTGCCTCACAGACATCATATAAATATATGTATAGAACTCTCAAAACCTTTACATTTATATAAACCAATTCACATCCAATACAAATATTCTCTGATTATGTAATCCGTATGAAAGTTATAAGAGGTATAGTTCCTCAAGGTATCACCACATTAACCGTCCGTGTGGAAACATAGCAATGGTTCCGTTTGATGTCCTGATAATTTAAAAATGTAAAAAAAACGTAAAACACCGTAATTACTTTAAAACGTTTACAAGAATATTGTGTCTTCATGCTCGATGCTGAGTTTGGTTTCTCGAATAATAAACATACATTTGCATAAAGCATCAATATTTGTCCATGCCCATGTTAATTAGAATATTAAAAACGTGGAAAATATTAATTTAAGGAAACAGATATGAATGTGCGATTAAGTTGCGATTAATCGTGAGTTAACTCGTGACAATCATGCGATTAATTGTGATTAAATATTTTCAACAATTGACAGCCCTAATATTAATATGATGTGAGGTCCAGTTACCAGTGTGACACTAAAACAGGTGGTAGTTATGACTACTTTTTAACTTTTTTTTAAGTACACATCAGAGCCCAAACGTCTTTACTTTAACTTGAGTAAAAAAGGATAGTCAGTACTTCAAACTTTTACCAGAGTCCTTTAATACATGAGTATCTGTACTTCTACTTAAGTGAAGGATGTGTGTACTTTTGCCACCTCTGGTTGTTCTTCTGTTCTTAGTGTCAGTGAAAGAGGCATGGTCTTGTTTTTTTGTCAGCTTTGGTGGTTTTTGTCTGGCAAAGTTACTTGAATTGATCGTGACCTGCCTGTTGTCAATGTCAGTAAAGTAGATATGGCCTCTTTACCTGTCTGCCTAAGTGTATAGACATGTATAACAAACCCAGAGTGTATTGTATTAAACTTTTGCCAGCTATCATATCAATACCTTCGTGTTCACACATTGCAGCTCTTTTGTGAAATTGTAGACATCTTAAGGTGGATGGTGGGGGGGGGGGGGGGGGGGGGACATTAAACTTTAACCAAGACTATAGAACAGACAATGGAAACTGGTTTAAAGATTGAATAGGTGCTGATCCGAAATGAGGACATATAAAGGTGTGTTCCACATAGAGATAAAGAAAAAATAATGAGAAAGAATTCATTTAGAGAAAGGCAAGATAGCATTGAGCTAGCATGCAGTTTCTGTGTTCGTTTGGACGGAGAGATTTACTATTTTCATTAAATCCAACTAAAGAAATTCTACTTACTGCAGCAAAATAGAATTACAGGCTGTACGTACTGTAGACGGCCTCCTTTTAAAATAATATATGGCGAGACGGGATATCATAACCCAGCGAAGATGATATCTAGCATTTGTATTTCAACCCAGATACCCTAAAATTAAAATGTGCATGTTACAACAGTATTAGTGCATTAATCAGGCAGCGGCTTATTGCTTAAAACTCACATGTTGAACATAACTGTCTCAGTTTCTCAATTTCCTGTCTCTATCTGTCTTCCCACCTGCACACCTCCAAGTTGCAACCATTAATCAATAAGCCCTTCCCTTCCTGTCCCTTATTCTCTTACAGCTCATTTCATGGATCATAGACCTGCTGCAAGCCTCTGCACAGCCCTGAAGAGTGGAAGAGAAAAATCAGGCTTGCATCAGACCAACCTAAAAACAGTTCAGACTGTCTAATCCATGCCTTGCTAATCACTTTAAGGCAAGAGCAGGCAGTCTGCAACTTTATGCAATGCTGCTTTAGGATAACGAAACACTGGAGCTGAGTCGCTTTTCGGGAGGTGTGTGTTCTGAGCTGTGTGAGGGAAATGTAGAGCTAGCATACCTGGAAACATTCCTTTTGAAGGATACGTATATGCTACGGCAGTCGAAATTGTTGGAGGGATTGTAAATTGTGAAAATTGCGTTAGTTAATTACAACATTTAGCGGATATGAAAAGGACATTTAAAAGGTTTTTTCTTTGTTAGTAGGCGTCTGAAAACTAGCCGAATAATTACACAATGGCAGTGTTTAGTTTTTTTTAGTCATGTCATGGCATTTCTGAATTATTGTTTTACCAGGAGTTGCTTACAGGAAATCCGGTTATAAATACACAAAGAAGTAACAAAATTGAAGACACGGATCACACAAGATCACGTTTTTTCCGTAATCCCGAGATGCTTTTTACGAGCAGGTCGAGTGAGCGAAGTGACCAGAACTCGGCTTTACTCGCTGCAAATAATGCATCATGGGTCATGGGGTCAGAGAGCTGCTAATCAACCTCTCGGCTTTCCTGAGTGACTGAAGAGAGAAAAAAAGGGAGGAGGAAGATTTGCAAAACAGAAGAGGAAGGGGTTGAGGATAAGGGGTGAGAGATTTAAGGAGGGTGGGGGAAACTGTGGGTGTTTAGGGTCAAAATACAGGGGGTTCATGGGATATGGGACGGATCCTGCGATTTGCATAAAAATACAGGCAATCTCGAGGTTGGCAGTGGTGTGTGTGTGTGTGTGTGTGTGTGTGTGTGTGTGTGTGTAGGGGGGGCTTAAGTGGCTTTTTACTCGGTTTAAACAGCGAGCTTGATTTACTCGGCTCTCCACGGCAAGTCGTCATTTGCAAATCATGATGCATTCAATACAAACCCGTGTGCGTTTGTTACCCCACGGCCATTTGTGAACAAAACCATAATATATGAGCAAAATCATTTCAGATGACCGTTTTAAAGTGCCTCTAAGCCAGGATACGCCCTTTATGTGTAAGCGTCTTCTATGTGTGCCCAACACTGACCGCTATCGCATATGTAGCTGTGAAAGCTGACAGGTTCCCCCCCCCCCCCCCCCTTCACAATTTCCTGTGTTAAATTATTCTGACAAACCACGAATGTGCCATCAGCCCGCGAGCTTTGTTTCTTTCTTTCTGAAAGAGCCGACAAACTTAATATTGTTCTTTTATTAAAATTTCTTATATATTTTTTTTTTAACTGCAACCCAACAAATTATGGACAAAAGCATTGACTTTTCTAGCCAAATGTGGTTCTTACCTAAATTCAGAGACACAAAATTGTATAGGATGTTCTTGGATGTGGTAATATTCCATTTTCCTTAAACTAGGAGACACAAACATGTTCACAAAGCAACTCCATGAAGAGCTACATAAATTAAAGTGGAAGATCTCCTGCTATAGATCTCTGACATCATCCCTTGAAACCTTTGGGATGAATTGGAACGCTGACTGCACCCCCCAGGCCTCCTCACCTCTCCTACATCACTACCTGACTTTACTAACACCCACGTGGATGAATAATAAAATTCAGTGGAACATCTTTCCAGAAGAGTGGAGGTTATTGTAGCAAGAAATCAGGACTAAGTGTTGAATGGAATGTTAGAAAAGCACATTTGAATCCACAAATATTTGTCAATATAGTGTTTACAAAATGGGTTTTGGGTCATTATGTTGGAAAAAATGACACAAAACCTCAAAATATGGAAATACTGTTGAAATTATGACATGAAATTTGACATGAAGTTTTTCTTCCTTCAGTTTTTTGTTTTGAGATTCCCTAAAAATCTGTGCTTTGTAAAAAAATAAATAAATAAATACGATATAAAACCAACCTTCCCAACACCCATGTCTCCTTTCTTGTGTTTCGATGCTGTAATTGCATCTGTGGGAGCCTGAAAAAAAAACAAAAAACTCTCAAAGCTTGACTTTCATTCAATACACAACAAATGTGTTGATAAAAAAAAAGAACTCAACAAGTTTCACACTCACTGATATTTGAGGGACAGGGAATAGGCCAG
The DNA here is from genome assembly GCA_014706435.1 of Silurus glanis. Classification (NCBI taxonomy): domain Eukaryota; kingdom Metazoa; phylum Chordata; class Actinopteri; order Siluriformes; family Siluridae; genus Silurus; species Silurus glanis. The sequence continues at coordinate 162,682 of JAAIIK010000100.1, forward strand.
AGACACGAAACATCAATGTGTTGCTGTGTATCGAAGTACGAATCTCGACACTGAATAAAGAGCAGCTCTTCTCTGTGAGGAAGTTTTTCATAATTGATGACACATTTGTTGACCCACATGGTTTAAACTAAGTGGCCCTTGTCTTCAAAGCGCCTGGATTTTCACGTCTTCATTCCCCACTCGTGAAGCCTCACATATACACACACAAATACACACACACACAACCACATACACAAGAAGCAGAAAAAAAGAGCTTCACATCAAACGTCTGTGTTATCAGTAATCGTTTCAGGCCGCCGCTCCAGCCTAATCTTTTCCAGAGAGAGAGAGAGAGAGAGAGAGAGAGAGAGAGAGAGAGAGAGAGAGAGACTGCAGTATATTTATACAGTACGTCTCAGCCTGCCATAATATTAGGTACAGTGAGTGATCTGCCTCGTGTTTTATATATATATAAAAATATTAGAATATATATATATATAATAAGCACTCTTTACAACCATGGTGAGCTGAAAAGCATCTCTGAACACACCACATGCCAAACCTACAACCTGTTCTGATTGGAAAGAATGTACACTTTGTTAACTGGGTTTTTTTCAGACACTGGTGTGGCTGGCTGAAAATAGTCATCTACTATTTAAGAGACTTCTCTCTCTCTCTCTCTCTCTCTCTCTCTCTCTCTCTCTCTCTCTCTCTCTCTCATCCATCCAGCTAGAACAATATCACAACAGTAGCTGTCAGTGTGCCGTTAAAGATTAATTGCAATGCCTCTGTTTTCACACAGCTGTAGCACCGTGATTCGTTTCTGGAACATTTGCTCTGTTGTTGTTCCCGTGACTCTGTTGTTCTTGTTTATTATTGTGAGCAAATGGCTCGCAAATGTTTACCAGTAGTTTAGAAGAAAACGGTTCATTATTTAAATTTATACCCGCTTTCCTCACAGGCAAAAGGTTCACTGTAATGCATTGGTTCTATTATGCCATCGTGGCTACGGTAACTACGTACACTGCAGCTTTTATAGCAGACTCTCTACATAAATGGATTGAAATGTGTGGAATTGTTGACATGCTAATATGCTCTTTTTTGGGAGGAGACAATTATGGAAGGAGTCTTCAGTGTCAGTAACAGGCATTAAAGCAGGTTTCTCCTCAATGTACCACATGGACCTCACGCCATGGCCCACACACATGGTGCAGTTGATTTCGTTTCTGTCCAAGTGTTGAACACCAATGCCCAAATGTTTATTAGACAAATGTCACGCTCACACAGAAGAAGTGAAAATCATCAGAGAGAAGTCATAACTTTGATCTGCTCATTGAACACTCATTCAATGTGTTCTACACACACACATACACACACACTCATCCAGCACTTTCTTCACACACTGCATTAAACTTTTCTCAGATGAGGCACGACTTGGCATTATAACATGCCCCAAGTCTGAGTTCATGCCTCATCATTCACTCTGTGCTGGTGGGAGAATGTGTGGCTATAGCGCTGTGATTAAACACACAAACACACACACACTTACACTCACACACAAACATATTCTGCTTGTTCCAGGACTGACTAAGAGCATAAAGGAGGCTTGCATCAGAGCCCTGCCTACACTGTAGGTGTAATCCTGTAAGGGTTACCCTAGCCGAACACTCCAAGCAACACACACACACACACACACACACACACACACACACACACTGGCCTTTTTTCCATAGGCGAGAGCACTGATGATTGCACTTCTGTGTAATGACAGTAATAATCTGGTTGTCACATTTTGTCAGGACCCTGGTGCTTTAGTGAGTCAGAACATTTTCCAGATTTAGCTGTGCCTCTGTCATTTCTCCGTTTGGCTCACGTAGCGCCAAACCGCATTAGCATCATTTAGCAGATAACTAGAGAGATATAAACCACCCACTATGCCTTAAAGTCTCTGCAGAGCTCACAGTGGAGAAGTGAGATGTTCTGGGAAATAGGCATTTTATTATCAGACCCACTTCTTATGGAATTTCCTTCCCTTCTATTTTGCCATAAAATAGTCAAACAAATGCTAATAATGACATTTATGTGTCATGACACAAAGACACAATGATCCTACAATCTCTCAAGGTAAGAGGTAGGCATACATCAAGACTCTTTTCTGTTCTGACAAGGAGGTGGTTTAAAGAACTTCCCCTAGATATAGGAACAGCCGATTTACTGCCTTCATCTTCGAACAACTGGTGAAGGCCTACATCTTCCTGCACACCACTTTATTATTGCACAACAAAGTGTGCAATAATTCCTCCCAATAGAGGTTTTGGCTGATGCTTTCTCCTAAGTTTGCAACCTAGTGAACCAGTGTTGATTTATTCCTTGATAGAGACGTTTGTGAGATGCTCTGGATAAAAGCAGCTTCTAAATGCTGTAAATGTACACTTATGATACAGTATGTCAATTTCTTTGGAGCTCAGTGGTTAAAGTTGGGATCAGTAAAGTTACTAGGGTGTTAGTAAAGTTAGGTACTGATGTAGGTGAGGTGAGGAGACCTGGGGTGCAGTCAGCATTCCAATTCATCCCAAAGGTGTGCAATAGGGTAGAGGTCAGAGCTCAGAGCAGGCCAATCAAGATCTTCCACTCCAACCCATGTAAAGCATATCTTCATGTAGATCACTTTTTTTTTAACAGGGGCATTGTTATGCTGGAACAGGTTTGGGTCTCCTAGTTCAAGTAAAAGGAAAATTTCACATAAGATTCTTTAATAACGCAAAATTTTGTTAATTTTGACTTTCAATTCATTCTATAATCTAACAATTCCCACTAAACAGCAGCACTCCAGGTTACATGCTCTTCCTTTTCCACTTCGGGTCAACCAGCTGCATCTTTTCCTGCTCATGGTGCTCATGTTGCATCACAGTGTAGAATAAAACACTCGAAGAAAAGTGTTTTAGCCCCCATCCACAAACATGAGTTTAGAGATGCCTCCAATTTCAATCAGTAAGATGTTCAGAACTATTCAGAACCGATGTGAGGTGGAATCCCAGCACTGCCGAGCTGCATCCGTTGGTCCTTTGAGCAAGTACTCTTGATCATCAACTGTTTAGCTGTACAGATGAGATTAATATAAGATGTTCAGGTGTCTGCAGAATGCTGTAAATGTAGCTGCTCTAAACGTTCACTGTGGTGTATATGTAAGTATAGAAAAATAAATCCAAATACCAAAGTTCAACATTCTGAAGCTTGTGGGAGCTTGTGAGATTTGTGCTTTCAAAACATTGTTCTTGAACTTTCTCTCAAACAGAAAACACTACATTCTCCACACTAAACAACAGCATTGGATTAATAGAAGCTACATAAAGAGATCACAGAGATGTAGGTGTTTATTGGGTGGATCGAATCATGTAGGTAACGCACTGTTCTCACACACTCGTGCAGGAGCAAGCGTTGGCTACTGCCACTGGAGAACTGAGTGACTCAGCTCAGATCATTCAGTCACGGCTCTCTCTTTTGACGCCTCGAGTGTACAGGAACACGAGATTGCTGTCAATGGGATGGGTGGTGAAATGAAACAAAGAAAAAAATGTGAGAGAAAGAGAGCATTAAGTATAAGATTGCTGCGCTCGAGCCGAATGAGAATGCTAGTAATCTCCTTTTGTGATGAGTCATACTTCCTTTGGCTAATAGTCCGCCTCGGGGTGAATACGAATAACGCATGCCCAATGTAAAGCCATAAAGGAAACAAAGGAGCTTTTTATCATCCCAGTTTAATAGAATCACTCTCATGGGAGTAATACTTTATGATATGTAACATACTACTTTTTTTGTATTAAGTATTAAGAGCTTAAGTATAAAATTTACATTGCAATTAGTCACACACACACACATATATATATATATATATATATATATATATATAAAGAAAATGGAGATATAGAAAGACATAGAATGAGCTGTCAATTACAATGCTAGTCAACTTTTTTTGATTCTGATTGGACAAATTGGACTCCTGTGTTGATGATTTCTTGAAAGCAGGACATTTTCCATAAGGAGATGATACTTTTTTTTCAGCAGGAGTCTCCAGCGTCTCCATTTCATCCCAAAGATGTACAATAGTATTCATGTCCGAACTCTATAGCAGGCCAAATTAAGATCTTCCAACATAACACACTTTGCAACTGAATTCAATTCAGCTTTATTTGTATAGAGCTTCTAACAATGGATGTTAGAATGTTACTCTTAACACAACAATCTATTAATAGAATGATATTAACGAGTCAAACACTAATTGATGTCTATTAAAATGATCATGAGCCCAAAAACCTTCTTTATCAACTACTTCAAAAAAAAAATCACGATTTCGAGTCTGGAGTTTCTTCATCATTTCTTCCTCTCTAAATGTTCTGCTTGCTGTTGAACTGATGTTGAACTGTATGTTGGTGATCAGTAGATACACCAAGCGCCAATCAGAACGAGTTTAAAACAGGGCCCTAAATGGTTCCTTGCTGCGTGTTTGACCAGGTATGTTTTTATCCACTCGTAATTAAAACGTAACGACTGATTTCGCAAAATGTAGTGAAGTTAAAGAATAATTAAGGAAATATACAGTAAAGTACAGGTACACACAAGTACAATAACGATTTACAATTACTTCATTGTTGTCATCCACTGACCACATTCAAAGACATCCTACACAATTGGGTGCCTCCAACATTCTGGTAACAGTTTGGGCAAGAACCCTACATGGCTGGAAAAGTCAAATGTCCCAAAACTTGTGTCCATATAGTATAGACAGAACAAAATTATTTTGACCTATTTGTCTATATCTCAAATATAGTGAATGTCTAGAGAGAAAGAGGGAAAAAACAGCAATAAGATGTTCCTAACACTTCTAGCATAAACCTGCAATCTTCGGTCTGCTCATATTGAACTTCTTGCCTTTCTCATATTGTTTTCCTTTGGATGTTTACCATTTGCTTATTGGCTGTATGACCTGAATTGCCTCTGGTTTAAAGCGACTCATGAAATTTTCATCAGCAACTAATGTGTTCTGCATTTGAGTTTCAGTTCCTTGTTTCTCAGGCTGTGTCAGGATATTTCTTTCTCCTCACACATGTAGACTGGGTATATACTGCATGGGGAGGTAATGAAATGGTTTTAAAATGGCTTCATTTGTACCATGTTGTAGTTGATATATTTCTTACATTTTTTTACATCTTCAAAATGGAATAAAACACTTGGAGGGTTCTGGAGGGTCAGATTTCTCGTATTTCACAACACGAACAATTGCACAAATGTTTATGCAATAAGATTTTTTTTTTTAAAGAAGAATGATTATATGGTTTCTACAAAGGTCCTAAGAGAACATACATTATAATTCTTGTTTTCTCGTGATCATGACTTAATTTCGCCATAACAGATGTTGTTTTTCTCGTTAGCATGACTTGATTTTCTCGTGAACATAGAAACCCGTTTGCTCACGACGTAATTGTATCGCAAGAAAATATTGCGCCTTGTGAATGTTTCTGGTGTATATAATGGAGTACGCTTTGGCGTCTGAAATCTCTTTTAAAGTTACAAATTTCCTGAAGCAAATATGGACTTTTTTTTTGTTTAAGTGAGTCCGTGTTCCAAGTAAAAACGAATGCGATCATCCGTGATGCTGAAATGACGCTGCCTCTAGAATGTTCTCTTACGCCGAATACACAGAAAAATTAAGTACTGATCAGGAGGAAACAATGTTTGTTATGTCAAGATCACGAGAAAATTAAGTCGTAATAACGAGAAAACAACTTT
>JAAIIK010000100.1:192921-211540 GCA_014706435.1 Silurus glanis
TGTGTGTGTGTGTGTGTGTGTGTGTGTGTGTGTGTGTGTGTGTTGGGAGGTATATTTTTAAGGGCAATTTTTTGTTACATATTTTGCAAATTTTTATGTTTCATTGTAGTGGTTGGTATGATGTGGTGCTGCAGTTACAGTATAAAGTTGTTCGTTGGCAGAGAGTTTGATGCCAACACTATATGGACAGAAGTTTGTGGATACCTGAGCAGGATCGGTAGGTGTTTTTTTGAACATCCTATTCCACAGTTAGTCCCCATTTGCTGTTCTAAAAACTTCCACTATTCTTTTAAGATGTTTCACAAGATTTTTTTTAGAGATTTGTGAGATTTATTCAGCTACCAGGGTCTTAGTAAAGTCAGGTCCTGAGGTGGATGAGGTGAGGAGGCCTTGGGGGCAGTCAGAATTCTAATTCATCCCACAGGTGTTTAATATGGTTGAGGTCAGATGTTCAGGGAGCTGGCTTTGTGCACAGCATTGTCATGCTGGAACTCTCCTAGATCAAGTGAAGGGAAAGTTTAACACACTTTTACATTTGTGTGTCTCCAACTTTGTGGTAACAGTTTGGCGAAGAACCACAAACACACACACACAAGTAAGATGCCCTGAAAATTCTGCTCATATAGTGCGTCTACAGTTTTCACTCAAGCTATGAGGTACCTTTTTTTTTTGGCACATAGAGAGAATCTATCGCTAATAAACCTAAACCTTAATTGATGTGACCACAACCTCTGTCTGCTACAATATATAATCAGCTATTAGCATTCAGCTAGTTTGTGAGCTCATCAAGCTAGCTAATGTTTGAGAGATTAGCATGTTGTTCCAAAGTTTCTGTGTTTGAATGAACTGTTGAACTAAAATCAGTGGGACATGAGTTTTCTTTTTACTTGAAATCAAGTGAAGCTGTTGAACTTCTTCAAGATGATTTTGTCAGAAGCTTTTGAGCACTTTTTGTAGCAGCTCAGCCCCGTAATTCGATCACCAGGTCCAAACTAAGCGTGCTAACAGAGCCCTGTACAGTGATGAAATGATGGCACTGAGGTGACGTTTTAAGAGGAACAAACTAGATATCAATTTAGCAATCGCTTATTGTCGATGATATTTTAGTTATAATCATGAACACGGGCCTCGGGAACTCTTCAGTTTCCCTAATTTGAAGTGCGAAAATTTTAGCACTTCCTTTGTATATCATAGATTACACTTTGTTTTTGAGAACATTTTAAATGCTTAAATATTTCAACATTTAATTTAATATTGAGTTCATGTTTTAGTAAATAAAGGTTGTATTCAAAAAGTATATTGCTCAAATGCTTCAGTTTGCACTCTTATTACTTTACTTTTAATGGGAGCAGGATAAATAGAACCCTCTCCCCACACACACACACACACACACACAAACACACACACTCACACACACACATGATCTCAGTTATTACAGTGTTTATGAAACAGGCTCCTTTATGAATTCAAAGGCAAACGTAGCCTTCCAGGTGTGATCATGATCACTTCGAAATAATGCTGAATGTATGATCATCTTTGTGTGTGTGTTCTCGATACACACTGCTTGTAAACGTGCATACACGCACACGGATATAGAATTTAGTCACACTTTTATTGGAATTGCTTTTATTTGCTAAAAAAAAAACACTCCTACATGTTTCTGAATGCTTATTTTAGTCATATTTGTGTGCGTGTGTGCGCTGCGTATACACACATGCAGGAGAGAGAGCACGCTTCCTGGTAATATCTTTCTGTGGAAAGTCTCAATGATGGATACACACACACACACACACACACACACAGGTTGCATCTCAAACATTTAAGTCTCAAAGCTAATTCGAACCAGTGGTTGTGTTTGAACAACGCTTATCTGATGCTTTTGTGGGGACGTGAAGAAATGTGAAGAGCTCATTAAGTTCCCACCTTCTCAAAGGTGTGTGTGTGGGTGAGTGAGTGAGTGCAAATCTTTCCTTATCTTTGTGTCATCTTGCACACCCAACTCTGAGTTCTCACTGCATATATTTTATGACACGTGTGTGTATATGTATGTGTGCATGTGTGTTCACAGTGTGTTTAGTGTGTCTACTGCCTTCTCCTTTGTGAAAGTGCAACACTTGTCCAAGTCCTGAGGTGAAAATTATTTCTTAATAGCAAGGAATTTTTGTTGCTCGCTGCCAGACACCACTGTAGTTTAGCATAAGTCTGGAAGGTGTGTGTGCACGCATGGCTTAATCCAGACAGACTGCAGATTTAGATGGAGGTTGACAGGAGGTTGTGTTTGGATATCCGGCGTCGTATGTGTGTGTGTGTGTGTGTGTGTGTACGTGATGGAGGATTTATTCGCTCATTTCAACAGGCCTGTCTAACCGAATTTCACTCTACCACCAGTGTTCAGCAGCTTTGATATTCTGTGCCCAAAATAGTCCACACATCTGAGTCAAATGCCCTCTCAGATGAGATTTTTTTTATTTTTCAAGGTGCAAACTAATCTTCTGTAAAATAATCTTTAAAAAAATATATTTATTTCTTGTTCCGTGCGGTCACGAAGAGCACTTGTGTGTTTTTACGACTTTATTTCGAAGCGACATGGGAGGAACGTATGCGCACGAGACGGAGAAAGAGAGGATATGGCAGCCAGCAAGGAAGGAAAACCGAGGCAGAGAGCGTGCAAGAGTTCTTCGAGTGATCGAGGGGTGTGTGTGCACGTTTGTGGAGCCAGCAGGCATGCTTGGGGGGCCTCTCTGTGGTCAGCTTGGCCTGTGTACGCCTGTCAACTGTCACTTTTTTGCTGCGGTTGCGTCCTTTACTAACTGCTAATCTTATCGTGCTGTCCATTTGCCTTACATGCAACAGACACGCACACACAGACACAGCTTCCGTTTAACCCCTTCTTATCCTCTGGCGAACATGGCACCCATTTAGAATATTGTTTGCTATATTCACTGTGCACTTTTTGTATATATATATAAAGCCAAAAATACAACCAGCCAGTTCCTCACCTCATATCTGATGTACTATAACGGAGAAATGTCTAAATGCTGAGCGCTAAACTGAGCTCATCTTACAGCCCTAACCTCCTTTTGGTCGGTTATCCTGCTCGATTGTTCTCTTTGCAGCTAATGCACTGTAATACGCTGTCGCGCAATCAGGGCTTCTACAGCTCTTTTGTAGCTTCGGAGCTGCCTAGTCTGCGTCTCCGTAATGGCTCATCTCGAAACATCGTAATGTGTATTACACGATATGAAAATCTAACAGCATGGTGCAGACCGGGAGAGAGGAAAAATAAGTGAGTCAAGACAGTTCAGATTCTGAGGCTTAAGAAATTAATCAGTTATTTCGATTTCAGATCGCGATCTCTCATGCGGCTTGAATATTGATTTGTCATATCAGGTCTGGACATGCAACGTAGCCACTCGTGAGGCATTTCCTGTCTTATTATTATTATTATTATTATTATTATTAGCACATTACTGTAAACAGTGTTGCTTATATGAATCTATAAATATATGCATCATGATGCTAGGTACATGGTGTTCATTATTCGCTAAATGTTCAAGCACCACGGTTTCATTGCTTTGCTAATCAATAAAATCTAAATGTTTTACCGTAGTATTTTATTTGGTCATCTAACCTTATTTAACCTCATATGCCTTATAAAAAAATCTTTCCCCATTAGCTTTAGGTGAAAATATGAAGCCTGAACACAAACTAACTAATTCATGAGGCTAGCGGTTTAGCTAGCTTGGTAGAATGTAGCTAAGTAAGTAGGTAAGTTATAGCCACCTAGCTAGATAGGATTTAGCTAGCAATGATATATGCTTTGTACAGACTATAAAGGTTTCAGTACTGTGAAAACAAGTCAGAAGCTTCTAGAATGTAACTCTTCACTGACTAAATCTGAGTATAAGAAGTCAGGTTAAATATGTAGCTAGTTAGCTTTACATGGACAAGCCAAGAAATACTTTTGCACATAATCTAAAGACATAAATACAAAAAAGACGATCCAAAATAGTCAAAAATATCAATATTTCTGTCAGATTTCGAATTCTATAAAAAATACTCCACACGAAGTCAAATGAACTGCGATGCCGATTAGCATTTAAAGCTTAAAGTTTGTGTGGCCCACCACGTGTTCTTCCATTCTGTTGAAATGTATCGAAACGAAAGCGAGAGAACGTTTTCAGACATTAACGTAGACACGCTGTATAATAGCGCATTTTAACACCAGCCTTCATTTTTCTTCCCTTGACCCCCCCCCCCCCCCCCTTTTTTTCCCCTTTCTTTTTTTTTTTTCCCCCTCCCCCCCCCCCCCCCACCTTTTTTTTTCCCTTTCTTGCTCTTTTATCCTCCTCCACACACGTCCCTTTTCCTCAGTGTCATTATCGTGATCTAAAAAACTCCAGCAGATCTGTAATATTAGTTATTTCAGCTGTGTGGACTCCTCTTTTTTTTTCCCCCATCACTTGGCACTTTTTGAAGGAGACGTTTGAATTTTACCTAATGTGCTGTTTTTATTGGAGCCGCTTCGCAGCCATTCACGTCTCGCTTCTGTTGCCTTTCAAGGCCTCGTGTAACGAGTACCACTCGAGGCCTTCGGCTTCAGCTTAGCATTCCTCATGCTTTCAGTGGCACGGGAAGTTATTTTAATTTAGTCAAGTCATTTACCTGAAACCAATTTGAGCCTCGTTTTTTGGAAATCCTTATGCAAATATGGCAATGAAACAAGGTCGTTAATGTCAACCTGAACTTGTTTTACCGAGTCTCCGCTCCCCCTGCATATGACTGATGGCGTAGTGCAGCCTGGAGCCTTTCAGCGCTTTTTTTTTTTCTTTCCCCTTTCTGGGCTTTCAAGGCTCTTCTCGCAGTTCGAGTGCGCCTGCTGCATATTTGCGGCCTCGTCACGTTCGACGGCGCGACTCTGCGCTAACGTCACGCAGGTTTGAAGGCTCGCTAATTCCTAGGCCGTGAAGAGGAGTGTAAAGTGTTACTTCATCCATCTTGTTTCTTCTCTCGGTGTCTTAAGGGCTTCGGTAAATGCTCGTGTGTTAACCTGACAAAAGTCTGCGTGGGTGTGTATGGCGTGTGAGCAGATGTGAGGGGTTTAACAGTCAGTTCAGCCATGCATGGCCGTGTAGACACATCCTGTAACACGAGAGCCCCAACACTTCAGTCAGGATAATTGATTATTGCTGAATACCCCATTTAAGACCAAGCCGACGCCACCTGTCTGGTCATGTGGAAACTACCGGACTTACCAATATGCACTTTACACAAGAAAACGTAACGCCAACTGGAGAGTACCTATGTCTAGTCTAAGAGTATAATTTACAATTTGTTGGTTAATAATTAAGTTGTAAGCAGCCAACATGACTGACTGGTTGTTTTTGTTTTGTTTTAATTGAAATGGTTTTGTCAATTATCTGAGTGGTGCCTCATGTCGCCAGAGCCAGATGAGATAACGTGCCGGGAGTTGAACCCGAGGTGAAGAATTAACTGCCTATTTTGATAACCAGCTTTTGGTTAAAGAAGGTGAATCGGAGCCGGAAACCAAATACGTGAAAGTCCAGGAAAGAAAGGATTCCTTCTTTGATCGGCTACCTTCAGCTAAATCATTTGCATGAGCTTGCGGTTAGAGCTTGTGGCTTGTGTGTTAGAGGAGCCGCAGTCCATGTTTTTTTATAAGCAAACAATCGGAGTCCTGGAACTACAGCAAGTTAGTTTTTTTTTTACGTCAATGCGTTTACTACGGTATTTATGAGAACCTCATGCTCTGCTCGAGTGAAAGCATATCCTGCGTTCCGTAAACTCTCAGTTGGTCTTTTTACGTCCAGAAAAGGAGCCCTGGCCCTCTGCTATCATCCAAATGAAAACCATGACTATATTTTTGAAGAGTCTGATTTCAATATGCTGCAATTATCTCATCCGTTGCTCAAATAAACCATCTCCAAATGCATCCTTACCGTGCCGACTGTAACCGATTAACCAGATCGCTGTTTCGGAACAGATGTGAAAATCTTAACAGCGCTGACATCTCGTTCAGTTTTTCACTTCTCGAACGAGATCTGCACGGTCCTCGCAAATGGCCCGAGCTGACCGATGTTAACGTTCTCCTCGTCTCATCGCTCACAGAAGCAGGAAACGGTGGCGTATTATACGCGAGGCCGTGAAAAGCGGTGAACAAAAAAAACGATCGGACGTGAACTGCTTTTGATTTATATGTATGTACACCCTGTTTGACCCCCATGCGCAGTTTGTATGATGGCGTGCTACAGACTGTAAGATGGCTGTCTGTTAACACCTCTCCCCTGCAGAAGAGGGGCCTCTCTTTGTTGCCTCAAAAGTGAGGGAAGGAGGGAGGAGTGGGAGCCTGGAGCGGTACGAACCGTACAGTTTTGCGTCCGTCACAGAGCCAGCGGCGTGCTCTTGATTTGCCAAATGTCTCTTTAAAAGAAGGTAGTGTATGCAAACTAGGTCAAATGTATCTTAGAAGCCTATAGTGTGTGTTATTTTAAAAAAATAAAAAAAAAAAAAGATTGGGGGAGGGTGGGTGTGCTTGTGCTGTCTAGGCCTTACGGTGTGTTTCCTTCCTGCAATAGGTAGTGTGACCTCGAAGCTTTGCTGCCCTGCCATGCGTGAGGCCCAGGCTTGTATCTGCATAACCACAAGCCTGTACTCTTTCGTTTTTGGCACCTTGTGAGCACAGGAAGATAGAAAGATGCAGTGTGTGTTCGGCAGCTAAAAGAGCCCGTGTCTATTACTGGTGGAAGGATGAATACGGCAAAGTGCGAGCAAGCGACATGCTGCTCGTACCGGGTGGTGGTAAGAAGGAAAGTGGGTGGTGCCATTGGGCAGGCTGGGCCATTCTTGCCCAACCTGCCCCTTGTCTGAGGCCCCTGATTGGCTGCCAGAGCAGTGGAAAAAACGAACCACAGTGTTTTTGTTAGCTTGTACATGCCTGGTGCTCTCATCTGCTTTTTTCCTGCCTAGTCATAAAAGCTTAAAAGGTTTTCGTCCTAAATCGTGCCATAGAAACCGTATCATCTTTACAATAAAGGCTGAAGCTTCAACACCACCACCACCACTTTAGGCTTTAAGTTTAATTGTAATAAATGATCACTATATATTTACTTGCTGTGATCAAGACTTCTGCTTTTGGATTAGGCTCTACATTTGCAGGATCTAACACACATTGATTAAAAGGAGTCTAAATCACTCATTTATTCCTGAACGATAAAGACGGGAATCCCAGATCCACCTAAGATCATTTGTCTGTACTTGACCATTCAAACGAATTAGCTGACAGCTTTTCTACACAGAAAGTAAATATGCTGGAATCTTCCAAAACGTATCACCAAAGAAAATGCTAGAATAAGAATGGAAAATTAAACTGAAGGACTCCATTTTATATCCACTGTGCCCCCTGTAAAATACCATTACATCACATCATACACACCGTGATCCTGCCATGGAAATCGCCACAAATGCTTGCTAGCTAACTAGCTAAGTAGCTAGTTTCACTGACCAGATGGCAAATTTGTAGGCTGTATTTTCTTTCCCCTTTATCAAGTTTACATTGCCGACTGGCTCCATTGCAACAATTCCATTGTGTTTTTAATTTTTTTCCCCCTGGTAAATCTTTTTACCTAAATTGTGTAACACCATCTCCCAGAATTAAAGAAGTCCCTAACCCGACATAACAAAATGATAGAAAATTAACATTTTGAGGGGTTTGGGGGTTAAGGGTTTTTTTTGTTCACAATTTGAATGATGTAAATACAAAAAATTCACCAAGTCATCCCTGAGCGAGTCATGCTTGCTCAAAAGACGAACTGCGGTTCTCAGGAATTTTAGCGATTGAAAATCTATTGGTCAATGATGCAGAACCACATCTGCCACAAAGGGCGGGCGGGCGGGAGGGGGTTGCAGCATCGCCATTCGTTCCCAAATTCGCTCCTTGCTCAAATTGCACCACAGATATATGGTTTGCTTCACTAATAAAACCGGTTCTAGTTTTATTAGAATTTTCGTACAGGTTCTAGTTTTTCTTGATATCTTCATCTGCTCGTACACAATCTCAACGCTCTCAGACCTGACGCATGCAGTGCGACGCGTGTTGTGAAGTCGGTCGAGACCGAACCTGAAGTGTCGCTCTGAGAGTTCTCAGCAGTGCTGCCCCTGTTTTTTCCCCTCCCTCTGTTTTTCTTTTCTGTTTACTGTCACTGCTTCCTCTAAGTGTGAGTGGTGAGTCACTTTCTGCTTTCTCTGGTTAAGGAGTTCGATACACTCTGGTAAAGCCTTTAAAAAAAAATCTGCTAACTGCTTTCATTAGCCAGTGGATGATCTAGAGGAAACAAAAATACCACGTCTTTTTTTTTGTTTTCTGTCCGTTATGACTCTCAAGCTTTTTGTTGCATTGTTGTGTGTAGCTGCCATTTTTATTATTTTTTTAAACCTTGGAAGTCGTTTTGTTTTCTAGTGCACTGTAAGAAAGCTTTCATTCTCAGGTGAGAATGATCTAGAACTCTACGCTGTTTTATTGCACCATGGGCCTCAAACCACTTCCCCAGCTTTTAGAAAACCAAAAAGTAGAGCTGATTTGAGATTTCATGCTAATCGTATGTCGTCTTTCTTTTTCTTTTTATTTCCCATCAGGTTCATGTCTGTGGTGGTGAATTAGAGTTACAAAGGCATTCACCATATTTCGGTTTTTCTAGGGGGAAATGGGGTTTCCCTCTGTACAGCACATTATCTCTGACTTTTGACAGGAATGTCAAATGTTACAGACGAACCCATCTGAGAGCAGTTTCATTTTGACTAAGTGGGGACTTGGTGTAAATACCAGCAGGTTAAGTCATGGGTGAAGATTTAAAGGAAATCAGAGCCGTGTTTATGATGTGCATCTTTTTTTTTTTTTTTTTTTTTGAGTAGTGCAAGAGCATCAATGCGTTTTTTTACTTCTTCGATTCAGATTTTAGATTCTGCTGAGAGCAGCAGTTTAGTGGAAATCAGGTGCGTCTTGCTCTTTCTTTCTAGTTCTGTAGCACTTATGACGTTTAAACTATGGTTTGGGTCGGTGTCTGTTGGCAGTAATGCGAAGAGACAACGATAAAACGGTGTGGGAAAATTTAAAGATAAGAAAGTGTGGGTGACTTGTGTTTTGCACAATTTTAACCAAAGCATCACATGGAACCTTTTCTCGCCTTTCTGATGGTTGTGGTGAGTGGCTCAACTCGAGCGAGCAGTGTTGCACTCGTTTTTGGGTGGAAGTGAGTGGGAGTCACTTTGTCGATGTAACCGAATTGCAAAATCTAATCAGCACAACTTCCTGCTTAGTGTCAGACTTCATAGAGACCGCCAACAGTGGAATATCCTCCCGGCTCTCCAATCTACGCAAAACAGTTTCCAGCCAAACTGGAAGTGCTTTATATGATTCAGAAAGAGTTCTTGAAATAGATCTGGTTATTTTTGGTCCCGCTTGATCTTTTGCCTCAGCACTGGAATTTATTGCTGTTGGATTTGGCATGTTTTTTTTTTTTTTTTTTTTTTTTTGGGGGGGGGGTTGTGCATGGCTTGCTTTTATAACAAATTTTGCTTAATAAAAAAAAAAAGCTTTTTGGTGTTCTGCCCAAAGGCCAAGCCAACAGTGATGTTATCAGCTTCCATCCTGTCCAGGGACTCTGCAGGATGTTGACAGTCTTCTCTATAGTCAAAGTCCCTTTTTTCCCACAATTCCCTAGTCCTGTGTTCAGCTCCCTCCCACTTGGTGGGTCCAGAGGTTCAGTCATCGGTGACTTTGCCACCCCTCCCACAGGCCCTTTTCTCGGTCTCCTTGTGCCTGCAAAATGGGAAGGATTGAGCTCGGCTCTCGGGTCACGTGTGTGTGTAACTGGCTCGGACAATGGCAACACTGTAGCTCTGCTTCCCAGCAGAGGCGCCTGTAGTTCCTCCTGCAGGATCGGAGCAGAGATTCGGGGTGGGAAGGCCGGCTGATCCATATCCCTTTTCTCCCCTGGCTCAATGGCACTCTGTGTGTGGTGAGAAAGGCTGGCCTGGTCTGAATCTGTCTCTCAAGTTTCGGCTCACAAAGGTGAAGACGGACGGTTTTTCGATGCTTCTGAGGCTTTAAGTCTCTTGTTTTCCATCCAGTTTTGAAAGTGGTGCAGTGCTGCATTGTGGATTCTTGACATTGATTGGGGAATGTACATGGTTGGGGTTTTTTTGTGCTCCCTCAAATCCCTAATCTTCACCACACTTTGGCTGCCTAGCATGAGAAGTCTGCAGCAACGTGGGGGGAAAAAGCCATCTGGGGGAAACAGAATATTTTTGGATACAGTCAATCTGAGGAGAAGGAAGCCAGCCCGAAGTATAAATACTCCCTTTGAGAGCTGTGCTTGGAGGCGCACCATGTGACTAGTAGTACATCTCGACATCCTAAATCCCAGGCACAGATCAATGGTTACCCTCTAAAGAACGGATGTTTGGGCCAGGCTTCCGCTGGGTCGCAGACAGTGGTGGTTAACCTGTCTCTAATCCGTCTGACCCCCCCTGCCAGGCAGGAAGGACATTGGCCACTCCATCTTTTTTTCTGTCCCACTACTTTCCTTTAGGCATGTTGGTCCCCCCCCCACACACCTACTAAATCTATCTACAAAGGCCTGGCTTGAGGGGGTAAGATGGTGGTTGTAAATGTAATAAATGTAATTATCGGACCAAAAGGGTAATGGCTGTGTAGTAAAGAGTTTTAGAATATATGACCTCATACTGCCCATAAAGACACAACATAAGCAGTGACGTATTGCTCTGCAAATATCAGAGCACAGCCTGTCTGAAGGGTGGATGATGTCCGGCACACTGTGTATGTGCATAGCAAGCCATTAGTGTTTTGGAGACATGTACTTAAGCCTGCATGGATACCGATACTACCCAAACTATATTGTGTCTAGTGGGCATCTGGGAGTTTCCAGATGCATAAGTAGATACCACCAAGTGTCAATTAAGTTCAAAACGGAGCGCACGCAGTTTTTATCCGTCATTTTTTATTTTTATTTTTTTATGCAGTTTCTATTATAACTAAAAAAAAAGAACGACTGATTTTGCAAAATATAGATGGGTAAAGATATTTGACTTTGAAATGTAGTGAAGATCAAGTCTCCCCAAATGGGAATACTTCAGGAAAGTACAGATACATAAAAAAAGCTACTTACGTACAGTAACAAATTTACATTTACTTTGTTACTGTCCACCATTGGCTCTAAGGATGTTCCACTGCCCTGTCGTGCAGCATGAGCAGCAGTTTAACAAGACCGTTTTGGCCAACTTCACATGTCTGAGAGGACGCACATGTTTATCTTTGACCCTCCCTGATTGGTGGCTGATAGGGAGGTGCTAGCTGGTTGGTGGGAATTGGCAGATGACCAAATTGGGAAGAAAATGGAGGTGGTGTGTATTTGGTCGTTTTTCATTTGAAGGTGGTATGTTTAGTTCACTGCGGCACCGATCCGTCGCAGGTCAGCATCTAGACTCGGGAATTCTTGATATGCGCATTGCTTGGAAAATGCTGAGTTTACTCATGACTGTAGGAATATTTAAGAAATGTGGTTTTGTCTTTCTCCTTGTTAAAAAAAAAAAAAAAAAAGAAAAGAAAAAAAAATACGTTTCCAGCAATCAGTTCGTTCTCCCGCTATGAGATTTGGTTAGATAATTAAACTCGAGTGTGGATGAAATTGCGACCATTATCCAGCTGCTTGAGTGCTAGGTGATATTTGGCATCCTGCAGGCAATAGGGCAATGTGAGTGGCAGTAATGTCATGTCTAAGAGAAAGAGGAAAGATGTTCTTCCCACTTGTGATTGATGGGACGGCTTTGAAGCGTCTGCGTTTTCTGACTGATCCGACACCCTAGGACTTGTCTGAATGCACTTCGAGGTCTTCGGGTCTAACAGTGCCCCGTAAACAGATCCGGCATGGCTCTTTGAGATAAGGCTGATTGATGAGTGGAGTAGCAGCTCTCCGGAAGCAGGGCTCTCCTTACAGTAGGAGTGTCCCAATCAGGCAACAAGAAAGAAAGGGAGGAGGGTTTGGAAGGACTGAGAAGGTTCGAGGCGATAAGGAAAAGTGTGATTAAGAGAGGTTAAAGCCGGGTGATGGCCTGAGCTCCACCTTCCTCTCGCATTAAACGAGGGGGCTGGAGGGCTGGAAATGAGCCGAGAGAACAGCTGCGCACTCTGTCTGCTTCCAAAAACTGACTTGTGTTACAATTATTCCAGTGTTGCGGCTATTATCTTTGGCAGAAGACTTTATTGGAAGGAGTGTTATGGATGCCTTCGGAGCTGCTGGAGTGTCTTCAGTAATCGAAGTCTGATTCTTTCGGCCTGTCTCAAGCGATTGTCGGCGATGCCGGTGATCAAATGCGCAGAGAGATGTCAAAAAAATCAGAAAAAATGGCTCACATGCTTTAGTAAGAAATCAAACTCGTGCTTGTCAGCTCTCTTCGCAGACCTTCATTATGAAGTCTGAAAGCAGTTTATAGTTTCCCACGTTTGTCAGCACACAGACGTGAAACAGAATTTTTAATGTTTGGTGTTCCTCTTATTGAAGGGTCATAAACGTAGTCGTCCTTCGCTTGTGTTTTGCATCTTTTTCGTCAGCTAGCGAATTCGGTGGCAGTTTTCATCTTTTACAAATGAAAGTGGTTTTCAGTTGGGGTTTTTTTTTTTCCAGCTTTGAAGTAGATTTTGTATTTTTATTATTATTTTTTTTAAACCAGCAGCGAGGTTCGGGTGTGCGTTTAGTGAAATGACTAACCATATGATTACACCTAAGCATTTTAGGTGACCTGAAACAATTCCAGCGAATCGAGCAAAATTGACTGGCAGGCAAATTAGTAGCTTTTTGACTAATTTCCTTATGTGTTCACTGACATGACTAGTTTAAAAAAAGAAATCAATAAAAAATGGGCAATTTATTATTTTTTTCTTTTATTTATTTATTTCTACATCAACTCTGCTCGGAGGCATCTTCAAAGTGTTTCTTTTCATTAGCAATTTCCTCCCTTTCTGTTTTCCACGAGGATGAGCATGACTCGATACATGATTCATAGCGCCTGCTTTACAAGAATATAACGGGAAAGAAAAAAATGGGTGAAAACACCTGGCGAAGAAAAGTACGCTTGTTTACACCAAAACCTGCAGCCAATTTTAAAAAGTACAAAACCAAATGATGTCAGAAGAACATCACTTAGTAACAGCCAGAGGCCTTGTTAGCCAAAACTAATACACAATCAACAACATGGGCTGCTGTAGATCATTTGTAATTGTACTTCCAATGCATCTGAATGAAGTATTTCACATATTTTAGTTCGCAGGAAAGAATAAATCTGAGATATTTAATGGTATTATTATATTTAAAAGCATTTCTTTACGTGTAGAGTGACAAGAAAACAGGGGATAAAAAGTCAGCCAGTGTTTAGGCTCTCTAAGTGCGTTTATCCTTCAAATCCAGGCAGAGATTAAGCAGCTTTCGGTTTAGCGAAAACCTGCGGTCGTGGAAACATTTCAGATACACTCTGTTTTACTTTACTCTCTCTCCTCACTCATCCTTTTTTGCGCTACAGCAGTTTGCCGATGCAACTAATTTTCTATGAATATTTATGATGCGACGACAAAATCAGACCCTCAAAATCCTGGAGATTTTCTAGCGGTGAAAAAAACATTTGTAGCTGCAGCTATGGATTATTTTAGTAATCGAGTATTCTACCGATTTATTCCATTGATTTAATCAAGTAATCAAATAAGAACGATTTTTTTTTTTAATTAAAGCGCAATACTAAATATACAAGAGAAAATAAGACTTTTCTCTTGTATAAATAAAATAAGAAAATAAGAATTTTCAAAGAGATAAAAATTTTTATTGCTAAAATTGCAATCGGTGAAAACTAAACCCATTTAATGCATTTAATTGCCATATTACATCAAGATGCAAATACAAATATATAAGTGAAAAATCATAAATAAAAATATACAAATCAATATTAGATTAGTAAAAAAAAACCACACACACACACACACACACACAAAGGTAAAGAAAACACTATACAGTGTCGTTTTCTTTGGCCTGAATCTTCTCCTAGCCCCTCTGTCCCCTGTCCAGAGCGGTCCAGATTTTAGCGGTTGGTGCGTCAGTAATAATGGTCCGTGGGGATCACAATGCTCCCTGTGTAGTTAAATGGACTAAATGAATTGTCGAGGCAAATAATTTTACCTCAGTGATTTTTGGTTTTTTTGTACTTGTTACTTGAGGAAACATTTCAGCCCTAATAGCATTAACACTGACACTGGAGACTCCTTCCATAAATGATTGATTGATCGATCAATAGATAACTATCTATCTACAGATAGAAGCAAACATATAATCCATACTTCAACCCATCAAAATCGAGACTTCAGTATAAAGCAAAGCAACAGTAATATTCCGTGATCGACTGAGTGCTTCCTCTAAATTGTATTACGCTCACATGATCGAGTTCTAATCTCTAAAACATTTAAATTAAAACCGAGACCTCTGCGAACGGCGTTCAGGTAGCGCAAGCGTATACGTGAACTAAGTAGTATTATTATGCACTTCATAGGTATTATAACAATCCGATTAAATCAGGGGGGCAGATATGGCGTCGGGGTAATTTCCCGGCTCCGTCACCCTGGTGTAATCGCGCAGGTGAAAAGTGGTGCGGGAAAGGAGCGCTTGAGTGCCATTAAAAGCGTTTAGCCGATGACTGATGTCTTGAGTGCGGACTGTATTAAGGCTCGGAAGCTGTTTTTATAGTAACTTGAGTGGCTGTGAGTGTGTGTGTGTGTGTGTGTGTGTGTGTGTGTGTGTTAGTTATCTGGGCGTGTAAAATGTTTCAGTAGCCTCTGCGTCACTCAAGAATTCCAAAAATGTTACAAGTTTGTGTTATCAGCAAAGTTCTAATGTTAGCTTTCACACACCCGATCACAACCACAACCCTGTTCTAACTACAGCTAGCTACGACGAGTGTATTCGGGCAGGGAGAGTGTATTAGTGTTTTTAATGCACTGGGCCGAGCGCGAGTCCTCTCAGAGGACTACTGCGCCTCCATTAGCCGCTCGCTAGCTTTTAGAGGGCGAGGGAGGGAGGGAGGGAGCGAGCGAGCACTCGAGTGTGTCTCGAGTGTGTGAGTTCAGGGAGCAGCGCTGTGTTCGGTTATGGTTGCTCGGTGAAGGTCAGACACTTGGAGGAAAATGAAGTCACGGGTGAATTGAAGCGGGGCAAAGGGGTGTGTTCAGCTTTAGGGAATTGTTGTAGGTGTAAATGCTAAATGTGGAACTTTGGTATTGTGTGTGTGTGTGTGTGTGTGTGTGTGTGTGAGGGACTTCTGAGAGAAATTTGCTAATTATGATACTGTGAGGTCTGGGTGTGTGTATGACCCCTGTCATCAGTTTTAAAAAGCAGGATGTGCCGAAGGCCCAACAGGAAGCTGATGTCTAGTATAATTAAAGCTATACACCACTGGTTCTTCTCAAGTTTTTCTATTAAATCACACACTCGGGAGTGTGCCGTTATATCAGAAGATTTGTTGCTTTGAGGAACAAAACGTGAATCCTGTTTTTCCACGCTGAAGCTGTGCTAACCCAACAAGACCACGTTGTTTTGTTTATCAAAGAAGGAACACGTCATCCTTTTTCTAGCTCTGTTTAATGCTGTAATGTGATGGAGCATCAGTAACCGCTGTAACAGTCATTCCATCATCAGCCTCACGCTTGTTCCCTTTACCCCGTTCTATTGAAGTTGAAGTAAAAAAAAAAAACCCAGAGGAAACCACAAAGTCTCCAGTCCTGATGAGTTGTGTGGTGGAAAGGTACAGGTTTATCTCTAACTGTTACAAACTGGAAACTTCTTCGAAAACAATGGCAACCGTTTGTTGTTTTTTTGGCGAAGCGGTAACTCTTGGTTACCGATAGGAAGGTTGGGGGTTTGAGCCCCAGTTTCACCAAAGCGGCCTCTCGGGCTCTTGAGCAAGGCCCTTAAACATCTGTGCTCCAGGGTCGCTGTATCATGGCTGACCCCGGCTTCCGAACATCGCCGATGTATGCGACGAAAGAATTTCGCTGTACTGCATCTATTCTATTCGTTGATTGTGCGAAGTCCTGCTGTAGATCATTTCTGTTAGAAACCTGTGGTAGCTGGAGCTACTGTTCTAGGCTCTGCTACAGGAAATGGCCAATCAGATTTAAGAATTCAACAGGATTTTCTGGACAATATTTTTTTTAGGTCTTTCTGATGAATTCATTGCGGTTGTGATTGCTGGTGTACAGAACACTGCTTTCTCTTAGTAACGCTACTTCAGATTTGTTCACAGAAAATAGCAGACCAGATAAAACTGTCAAGAGAAGAGAAAAAAAAAAAAGAAGAAAAACGTTTTCTGCATACTCGGACGCCGGCCTGACCCACAGAGAGTCAGAGTGACCACGCTGTTTATTATTGCAACGTAATGTACAACTGATTAGAAGGGCTGGCAGTGAGACATGGCCGTGTGTGTGTTCTGAAGCGTGATATTGAAACATAAAGTGAAGCCTTCCATGAAACCATTACAGCAGACAGGCAATTTAGTGCTCATTTTGTGTGTATGTGTGTGTGGGGGGAAATCAGATCTGCTGCTGACCCTCTGCTTATTTATTTGTCTCACACACACTCGACAGAAGTGCTGTGTGGTGAAGTGGCAGATCGAGTAACACTTGACCAAATGTGACTTCATACCTTAATCATCCTCAGTCACTGCAGTGTGTGTGTGTGTGTGTGTGTGTGTGTGTGTGTGTGTGTGTGTGTGTGTGAGAGTCAGAGAGAAAGCAAACTTGTTGAGTTGCGGTCAGCTGGTTAATTATTTGGGTAATTAGGTACAGTGTGTGCGCAGGCATTTGTTTTTCTTTTCCAGAGACTCCCAGCATTTTCGTGGCCCAGATTTCCCAGCATGCATTGCCTGTCACCGTTTTCACCTGCTTTTCTCTTTTTCACTTAATGGACTATTGACTTAGTTCAAGGCCAGGTTCCCCCTCTCTCTCTCTCTTGTGCTCTCTCTCGGTCTCGTGTTTTTCTTTGTCTCTGGTTTTCAATGTCTCTCGCACTTTCCCCCACTATCTTTCTTTCTCCGACTCATGCTTTCTCTTCGTCTTCTGGTTCTCACTCTCATGCTCTCATGCTTTCAATCTTTCTTGTGCTCTCTCTCTGTCTCATGTGTTTTTCTTTGTCTCTCTGGTTTTCAATGTCTCTCTCTCCCTCAGACTCATGGTTTCTGTTCGTCTTTCTGGTTCGTTCTCTCTCTCTCTCTCTCTCACACGCTCTCACTTTTTCTTGTGCTCTATCTTTGCCTCATGCTTTCTCTTCATCTCTCTCTCTCTCTCTCTCTCTCTCTCTCTCTCTCTCTCTCTCTCACACATGCTCTCATTCTTTCTTGCACTTTCTCCGGCTCATGCTTTCTCTTTGTCTCCCTCACTCTAGAGCTCTTTCTCTCTGTCTTTGTCATATGCTCTCTTTCTGTCTTGTGCTCTCTCTGAAAGAGAGCGTGTTCTCTCTATCTCACACCTGCTTGCACTCCGTTTCTAACTTGCACGTGAACGTTAACCGGTCAATGTTTCAAAAATCAACTGTATCTTCATGCAGGACAAATTTCACCCAGTGAGGCCAAATTCCAGAAGGTGCCGTGTTGAGTTTCTCTGGAACAAATGAGAAGCATCGTGACTCTGCATGTTTTGCGATTCGGCCACTGAACATCCCTTCACATGCCTCCGCTCTGAGACGACGTACTTTTAGCATTTGATGATCTTCGATTAGAGAATTGAAAGTCCGGTCAGGTGACCGCGGGAGTCCATTATCGCTCCAGGGTTTGGAATTGTCTTTCGAGGGAATGAGGGTGACATCAAAATGACCTCAAACCTTAAAAAAAAGAAGCATTAAAGAAAAATTCATAATGTGTGTCTCTCTGTGTGTCTCTTCGAGTGAGTCTCTCCTTTGCTGTCTGTCTGTCTTTCTCTCATTCTTTTTCTGTCTCTCTGTCTTTCTTCATGTCGGTCTCTTTGTCTCTAGACCATGAAGATTAGAGCCTGTGAAACATGTTTAATAGGGAGGATATGGTTTAACTGACCAGAGTAGGAAGATGACTGGAGGCAACACTCCCGGTCTGGACGAGTCGTTTATTTGGCGCCAGGCTTGAATCCTCCCTCCCTCTCTCTCTCTCTTTTCCTCCCTCCCTCTCCCTAATATACATTGCAATTCTGATAAGCATGTCCTTGCTTTACCCTTTTTATTGCTTTACTGTTCTCTGTATTGCTCGAGTATTCCTAATCGAGTGTTGTTTCAACACTGTGTAAAGGTGGCACAAGTGACAGAAACCAGTATCCCGAGCCCACACGTCTGTAAAGCATTTCTTCATAGAGTTTGTTCTCTTTCTGTGTCTCATGGAGCTCTGTGTGTGTTCTGTGAACTACAAACTCAATGGACCTTATCTCATGGCCTGGCTGAATGAATGGCTGTTATTCTAATCCCCCCCCCAACAATGTCTATACACACACACACACACACACACACACACACACACACACACACACACA
>JAAIIK010000100.1:243245-265745 GCA_014706435.1 Silurus glanis
CTAGTCTTAAAAAAACAGTATGAATGTTCCTGGGTTTTTATGCTAGTGTTAAAAACCAGTATTAATGTTCCTGGGGTTTTCATGTTAAGTGTTGCACTGTGCTCTTCTATCTGTTTCTGTCACTGCGTGTTCCTGGTTTAATATCAGTGGAAAATGTTCCTAACACTGGCACTCGATTCATATTAACCTTTGTCTGGTATGAAGCAAACTAGCAGATTAGCGTGTCCCTTATTCCCTTCATTCATACTTGATTCTTTTGTTCGCTCTCACTCGCTTCAAAGCACGGCTATGACTGCTGCTTTGTGTACCAGGGTGTCTATATGAACGTGAATCCCATTAAGTCCCCAGAAGATTTGAATAAAGAAATATCTTTATATCTCGCTTTTTTATATATTTTTTTTATATATGTACGTGTCCTTACTTGCCGTAACTCCTGCACCCAGTGGCGCTTTAGTTATGGTAGCTGGGCCTGCACTGGGGGTAGTACAAAGTTCTAAGATGCTGTTGTACCCTTCCTGGTCTTCAGGAGTTCTTCTTTGATCTGGGGTTTGCATCTGCTCAGGCACACTTAACTCTGAGGGAAGCCTGTGGTTGAAACGAATTCGCCTCATGAAGCACTCATTCATCCAGGACTCTCCATGATACCTCACACAAACACACACACAGTCGCCCAACACCCGGTGAAGTGCCAGATCTGCGTCTCTGAAGAGGGCTGAATCGATCTCCAGAGGACTGCACGGGAACAAAAGTACCCAAAATCTGAGACCGAAGAAAGGGCCAAAAAAAAAAAACGCACAACCGTCCAGAGAGAAGCAGATGTCCAGTCCGGCCCCCTTCTGTAAATCCATTCAGCACTGCACACTGTGTGTGTGGGTGGGTGCGTTCGAGTCTCTCAGGTAACATGTACTTACTTATGGGCATAAGGAGAGCCAGTGTGTACGGTTTGTCTGGGCGAGGATCAGCATGCAACACCTGCCTGCAGTCTTACCTGTCATTTAATACCACATGGCAATCTTTAATCAGAGCCCTGAAGACACCATTATTAAAGCAGTGGTGAGAAGGAGTGGGGAGAGGAAGAAAGACAGACAGAATTGGGAGGGGGGTGAATGGAAAGACCAGGCTGGGATTTAAATAAGCACAAAGAGAGTGGGCCGCTGTCGCCACACTGTCAACAACAGCGGCTTTTTTGCTCTCGAGTGCCTTTCTCTGCCTTTCATTAGAGTGGCAGCTCTGCTCAGCCCTAATGAGAGACCCGCTCACTTGGCGCTGTTGTGCCCATCTGTGCTTTACCACTTTTGTGGTCACCATGTGTTTGGTGATGTTCTTGGCTTGGCTACGTCCGATTGAGGAGGTGCCAGAGTCTCCTACACCTGGCCCGGGTGGATAAACAGGAAAGGGAGGAAAGAAGGGGAGTGGTGGGAGTACATCGAGGTCCAGGTGCAAGGGTACCAGGTTTGCAGGGAAAGGCCATGTTGAGGCGGATGAGAGTGATGCAGTGTTTGCGTTCCCAGGCTCCTAAGAGATGCGGATCTTGCGAAAAATTTTGGTTTGTGCCAAAGGCATAACCGGCGTCAGGCATACGTGGTTCCCAATGCACAATTCGAGAACCTTACGCCAAGGGTTTCTTTTGTTTGTCCCTGCTCATTTGTTTGTCCACTTGAAAATTCATTATGATGCTTGTTCGCTCACACTGTGTTGTCAGTGCCAAATCGGTTTCTAGCTTAGTTTGCCAATTTTGTCTCGCGCTTCCCTTGGTGTCCTTCCTCCTCAATTCTGCAGTTGGTTTGTTGTTTTCGCTGATTTTGATGCACTCATTCAAGCAGGCTCGCAGCTATCGCCCATTTCTGTGGCTCCACAATGGCACTATTGATTTTTCTGTAAATCCCTTTGGTGTCACGCATGCTGCATGCCGATCAGTGCGTTGAATAGTGTCGGGAATCGATGCTGGCCACAAAGATGGCGATTAGGCATGATTGCTCACTCTCAGTGGTGTAATGACTTGTGGGTCTGCGAGTAGTATAGGGGGAGGAGTATGTTTGCATGGGGTAGCGTGAGAAACAGAAATCCAGGTATGTCGTTTGATTCCACAATCCTGCTGAGTCACTGCCCGGGTATGGGGATTTTGGCGTCTGAGGATTGCTGAATCAGAGAGCAGAAATGTCCTTCGGTCGAGTGTTTGCATTTCACCGTCAGGGCTACAGGGCTGATCTTTTATTGAATAGAGAGCGAGTGGAGCAGGGTGCATTAAGATTGATACGCCAATGGCTCACTTAAGTGTATTGACGACCAGTGGTGGACAGTAACAAAGTAAATATAATTCTGTACTTTTAGATTTTAAAATCAGATATCTTACTTTTTAGTCAACTACAAAAGTAATAAATGATTAAAGAAACTCCTGACTCGAATTTGCCATAACACCTGTGGCTTTATTTTTTTTTATAGTGAAGAGGAAGGCCCAGGAGGAGGTTTATGGATGTGGTGAGGGAAGGCATGCAGGTAGTTGGTGTGAAAGAGGCAGATGTAGAGGACAGGGGGGTATGGAGACGGATGATCCGCTGTGGCGACCCCTAATGGGTGAAGCCGAAAGAAGTTGTTTCAAATATGGTTTTGGGCTCAAGATAATTGTAAAAAATATCAGTGTTTGACTCATTAATATCATTTTATTAATAGATAAGTGCGCTTAGAGTAACTTTAAACTCTTTTCCCATAAATTGAGTTGATTAACCAAAAGTCTTGTGACAAAAATTATAATAGGAACATTATATCTATAATAAATCATAGTAATTTGGATACTTAAATTTGAAGGCAAACACCTTTTGTACTTTTACTCAAGTACATGGTTTTTGTACATCGTCCAATACTGATTGAGGAGTTGGTTGGTTGGAATCTTGTTCCTTTGTTCAATTTGCAGTCAAAGCTAAATTTTTTTTTCTTTGTGACAATCCAAAAGTGTTATTCATTGTGCCCTCAAAAACGATTTCTTACTTTGTTTTGGTGGCCTGTAGTAATTTATATGAAATGGACAGCATATACTTCAAGTTCTCTCTTGGCACCTTTCTGTTGTTCTATTGTCCCAACAGGCTTGTTACTTTCCCCAGGGCTTGGGAAACATTGGGCAGCCTGGAGCTGGCTCTTTGTCAGCTTGTGGAAGTTATTAGCTAGCTAGTGAATCCAGAGACAAGACCAAGACTAAAAGGCTCGAGTGGTTGCACCTGTCTGAGTTGTGGTGTCTTGTTTCTTCATTAAACCACACAGTCTGTTAGCTCCGTGGCCTATAAACAGTGATGGACATCTTAAAAGGGGACGGGATGACGACACAGATATTTATAGGCCATTTTTTATGCACTTTTTTTTTTTTTTCCATTCGCTTCATCTACCACTTCTCCTCGTTGTCATTCTCACCGTTCTAGGTCGAATTCCAACCACAGGCTTTGCAAATATTTTAAGTGACCGTTCCATAAAGTCAGCAGAACAAAATGCGCGTCCTTCTGTTGTGAAAATATTCAGACGAGGGCACAACAAGATGAGCTAATCAAAAGTGTTCTAGCCCTCAGTGGAGACACTGGAACATGAACTCACTAGGTCATCATTTTTTCGAAAATATGAATTGTGTGCGAACCCAATGATGGAACGAATTTCATATGTTTGAAACGGCTAGGCAGAAAAACGACCAACGTTTCTTGCCACTGACCCCTCACGTTCCCACAGATATTGCGGTACACTGTATTTTAGAAATCCAAATAGGGGTTGCCCCCACGAAGAGCTGAAGATTCAACTTTTGTTCAATTGGTAGACGAATCGGGCTCCTCCTATCTCACAGATGTGTTCTGAAATTAGGTTTCATGCCATTTTGGTTATACCAGGGTGCTCAATGTCTGATTTCACATAGAACCAACATGTTTTCCTCAATAAGTTAATATGCAGCCTATTACGATAATGTTGTAAATAAAAATGTGAAAAGAGGCTTTTAATAAATATCTTTCACGCGCATGAATCAATCCAATCACCCCTTTGACAGATCAAAGTTTCACCTTCCATGAGCCGTGATCGACACAGGAGCATCTTGACGGTTTCAAAATGTGTAACAATGATTGGGAGATTCTTTAAAGGTATATTTCGTTTTAATTTTCTTCTGTAAGTAAATTAGTATTTTTCTGTGCGTCGATGTTGTGCTGTACTCGGAACGCGCTCGCACAGGCAACGTAGCCGATTTAATTTGATTTGCCGGCATGTGGAATGCAAATCCTTTCTGCAGTGATCTATTTATTTAAAAAAAAAATTTTTTTAGGTTTATTTGATCCTCTATCTATCTTAGTGTGATGTTCTGTACATCGTGGCTTTAAAATGTTAGGAGGAATCGTTTTACGAATGTTTACATTTGCGGCATTTAGCAGATGCCCTTATCCAGAACGACGTACAAAAGTGCTTTAAATCTCTAACAATTAATAAATGTACACTGGTACGCAAGATTACAAACTTAATATAAATATAAATCCTGAATTCTACAAAGCAACTTTGTAGAATTCAAATTGTAGATCGACTAAGCAAATCCTTATTCGGGGACACCCCTAAATGGCGTGGTCATGGTGGTAAGCTTGCCATAGCACCTTGATCTCTTACCTAAACAAACCCCTAGATCAATCATTCCATGTCATTACTAAATAGTTACTTAATTACCTTTTTCCCAATCTTTAAGAACTCATTCAGATACACTATTTTACCAACAAAAGTATGCGAGACCCCTCAGTTTTTGCCTGGCATGGGTGATCTTTCTGCTCCCGTCCCCAACGTCCTAGTATGTTGCAATGGGAGGAGGATGGGAAGTAAGGGGTCAGAAAAATGGGGTCATCTCTAGTGGGTCTTGCTTGCTCAGACAGACAGAAAAGCAATAAACACTTCAGCTCTGGCAGCTGTGTTTACATTAAGCATCCACACTCGGCTTCTCCTTGGGGAACGGTGTTAAAGTCGCACTTATTTATTTCCAAGCAGGAGGTCAGCCTTGCTTTCTGGCTTGTCATTACTGCACCAGCAATAAATGTCTGTCTTGGGTTCCTCCGTCTCAGCTTCTACTTTCAGTGCTTCGTTCGATACAGGAATTAGGGTCGGGTTTGTGTTTGCAAACATCACTCACGGCTATTTGTGTTCCTTTGTTTATCCTGCCGATCATTTTGTTCTGGCGTGTGTATCGCGTAAATCCGTTTTATTCAGTGTATCCTTCACTCAAGTAAAAGTACAGATACTCATGTTTTAATGGAAACTGGACCTCACATCAATTTTTAAATGTTACCTAATGAATGTATTCAGGCTGAACAACCACCATATAGAAAACAAATGGAGAAAAAAAATGATCATGTAATCAGGAATGTGTCTGTTCTCAGTCATGTTTACATCACCGACTCCCTCTGTCTCATCCACGTTAACTGCAGACTTCTTGTTGCCTTCTGCCTCGCTTGTTGTTAGCTTTGTATGCTAGCACACGTCAGGAAATGATACACCAGTGGTACATTGCGTGGCTATTTCAATAACAAATAGGATGATGGGATGGGAATGAGAAGAAATAATATCCATCATGTCACCAAATAGATTAAAGCTAATGTGCTGAGGCTGGTTTGAAATTAGAAAGTGACGATTTTTGTAAAAAGAAATGTAATGCGCGAAATTTGTGAAATAGTGAAGGAAAGTACTGATACCAGAAAAATCGACGTTAGTACATTAATGAAGTGCTTGTACTTCATTGCTTTTTTTTTTTCGGTACCCCCGGACTGCTGGATTGCTGTGCACGCGCTTTGCTGGCTGTGTTTTGTGTTCCTGTGAGCCAGCTGCTCAGCACTGGCAGACACTACAGGGAGAGTTTATCATGAACATGTGGCCCATCTGGAGCTGTTTAGCTTTAAGCGGGGAAAAGGAGGAAAGAAAACGAAAAAAGAAAGACGGAGAAAATGAGAGGCAGCAAACTAGGCTGAGAACATCAGCCAGTAGCTGCGAACAAAATTTGTCTCTCTAATCGCTTGAAGACATCGTTGTCTTTTTTTTTTTTTTTCTTCCAGTTTGTTGCGTATCGTGTGTAAACAAATGTCCTGTCTTCCCACGGATGTGGTGGTAATGCGTATTTAACTGCATGTCGACGCAAAGCTAGTGTCATGTTAACCGTACGAAAAGGCTTTTTCTCTTCTCAGGCTCTTACTGTATATGCTGCAAATTGAAAGCTGTTTTGCTGATCCATGCCAGGAGAATCTGATCTATTTTTCAGCAATCATTTACTTCCTAAAGCTTGCACGTTTTGACCATGATAATGACTGACGTGGTACAGATGTGCAGTTTACCCCTCAGATGGACGCATGAGCCGTGTTGATTTTAGGAGGGGGGTGCTCATGTTAACCCTGAGAAAAGAAAATGTTAAATTTTAGCCAATGCCAAGACTTCCTCTCTGAACCTCGAATAGCTTTACCCCCTAGGGTCTATCAGAGCCTGCCCTCTCTTCATCTCATCATCCATCTACTCGCTCCACTCATTCATCTCGCTCTCCCTCCCTCCGAGACTCACCCCTGCTCCTCTCGTCTGCCGCTGAGATTAGGAGCGACTCCTGCCGATAAGGAATGCTTTGATATCCTGGGGGCAGTACTGGAAGGGTCACACTGTTTACTCACGGTGCCTAAGCCGAGCTTTTGTTTGCAGAAGCCCTCCCTACTCGTCTCATGCTCTTCTCAACTAGCGTTCACCACGAACATGCTGGAGTACTTTGCGTTTGTCCTGCATGTGATATTACATCACCTCAGATTTTCAAGTCTATTGCCAGGACCTGTTTGTGACCCCTTCAATTGACTGTCCGTTTTTGTTCGGAATCGCGTTTTAACCCGTTTTGGTAAGAACCAATCAAATCAAGCGTCGAAATGTCCAAAAAATTCCATTGGGAACTTCATCTGGGGAGTTTTTTTTTAATTCAAGATGGAAACTTACCAGGAATGTATGGGAATTAATAAGACATTTGGGGAAATGTATCTAAACTACATCATATGCAAGCAAATGTTAGTTTGGTCATAAGCTGACATGCATCCAAACTGATGCAGAGTTTAGAAAAATGCCATGTCTGACTGATTTAATTGTAAGTTGAATAATTATAGATGATGAGCTTTCAAAAACATTCAATTTTGACCATTAATGTATTTCTGTATGATAATAGAAAAGTGGCTAGCAGAAGGTAGAAGAAAGAAAAGAGCGTCACAGTTTGAGCTAGCTAGCCTCATAAAATGCCAATGAACTAGTGCTAGCTTACACTTAGCATGTCAGATTAACTGCCTGAATGTAATCTGTAGCTCAAGAACTGTAAGAACTATAGCTCAATATTCCTAAGGCCCTGCGGTTGATGAATCTGCGGGGTAGAAATGCAACTGAAATGTAATTAAATCTGGTTGTTTTAACCGAGTTTATCCTTCAAGACTTTTTTATTCAGCTACATTCAAGTTCCCTGCTATCGACTAACCTGCAATTTTGTAAATTCACAGTTTATTCCCATTAATTCCCATATATTCCTGTTAATTCCCATGGAAGTTTTCTTAAATTCCCGGAATTTTGTGACCCGCGTTCGTATTTATAGGTATGGGATTGTGCATGTGTCAGCTAGTGATGTACACCAGTGCTTGCAGTGTACTAGCTTTGGGGGGAAAACCGCAGATCACAGCAGCTGTTGCTTATAAACCGAGGTAACACAAAGGTTATGAAAGCATTTCCTCCCCCCCCTCCGAGCCTACGTTCCGAGCCGAGCGAGACCAGACCGCACCACTGTAGTTTTCCTGCGGGGACGAACTCCTGCTTTTCGCTCCTCTCGTAATGCAGAAGAGCAACACGTGTAGGAACATCAGAGCGGCAGCACTTTGAAGCCTGAGGTAAAGGAGATTAGAGCAGGATGAATAGGGACATCCTGCGGTAATCCCTCCCCTCCATCACCTCCTCTGTAGATGCTCATCCACCTCACTCACCATTTTCTTGTTCGATTTTTTTCCATTGTCAGAATGAGAGACCAAAATGCTACTTGTTCCGTTTCACGCCCCCCCCCCCCCCCCCCCTCCCCACTTTGGAATCTTGGCCAGCTCTTCAGAACTCCAGAGAGCTCCATTAGCCCTCTAACCCCATATCTTATCCTCCTGATAAGGTGTTACTTTCTCAGCCTCACCAATGCAAGATAGTGTGGTGGCAAAAAAAGGCATGTGTATGCTTGCAGAGCTCCTTTGTTTCCATTTCTCTGGTGTAAAGATAAGACCAAGTGCTCCCTCTGCTTTCTTTCGTTGTTTCTCTGCTGTCTTTTACCCAGTGCTGTCATTCTCTTATGCTTTCTTTACCACACAACCCGGTCTGCTTTTTCCAGGACCGATTGGCACGTCAGGGTAAGGGGATCGGTGCCCCTCCCTTCCTCGTGATGATCTCAGCCTATTGTGGGTTTTTATCAGTGTTGAATAATGCATAACCCTGGCCTCCCATTAAACTCGCTCCATTGTGAGAGCCACTATCTGCCCCATTAAGGAGCACAGGGCAGGAAGCTTGGTGGGGTTATTGGGTTTCAGGATCTCTAGCTCAGGATGGAAGGGAGAGAAAAGCTCCAGCGGAAGACAGGCCGTCTAGAGGAGTTCAGTCGTCGGCTCCCTTGGTTCCACGCCGGAGCCGAGTGGGTGATGGAGAAGAGCAGAAGAGGATGTGGTCAAGAAGAGAGTGCACCCTCCTCTTTTTCGTAATCTGATTTATTACAGTGTTTACAGAGCTCCGTCTCCGTCGCACTCTAGCAGCGTTCCCTGGCGGCTTCTCGTCGGTGCCGACTCGCCATCTGCTGACCAATTCATGAGCCTTCTAAACACTGCCAGAGGGAAAAAAAAAACAAAACGCTTGATCAACTCCTTGCGAAGAGTATTGGGTAAATAAGCAGTGCTTCCACATGGCTCCTGCATTTCGGGCCCATGTCGAGTCATCTGCGCTAATCCCTCAGTATCAAACTGACCAGCAGCGTGCCCTCATACTGCTGCATACTTTCTTACAAATCTCTGGTCTCATGGCTTTTCCGAGCTTCGGTTTGAAGCCGCTGGGTTTCTTGCTCCATCTGCTTCGAATACCCTGTGCCTGCTCAGCTTTTGAGTCTTGTAGACGTGGTCAGAGGTCAGAATGGGACGTCACTGGGAAATCCCTCCTCCTGCGGTGTCTCTGCAGGTGCTTGCTTGCTCAATTCTCTATTTCTGTCTATCACCCAGCCACTCCGGGTTGCTGAATGATTGGCCGTTTACTCACCACATCACTGCGATTTGACCACATTTGACTTGTTTACTTGACTAAACACCATAAGCGTTAACTCTCACAGAAAATGCCCTGATGCAGTTCTTTCTTTATTTATGGACAGTATGAATTCTTTCCAATTGCTTGAATAGTTAGGGTGTAAAAAGTATCGATACACGCGAGTATCGTGATATTTTGTTCGGTGATACTTTACCGGTTCTCCAAATAACGCAATATCGATATATTAAAAAAATGTAATATATCAAATTTTACATTTTCCCGCATGAAAAACTAAACGTTATACAAAACGTTATACCCATAATCGTTTTTATAGCCCCCTCATGGTGCTTGTAATGGAGGATGAAAAATTGTTACAAAATAAAAAAAAAAGTGGTCCAATAACGTTGAATGTCACAGGGACCGATTAATGCGAATGCAAATCCCATTGTGGACTGGTTACATTGATTTTTTCATATGGTGGTGTGTTCTTAATGACAGCTTTCCTAAAATGATATCCTGGTCCTAAAATAACCCAATATATCGCCTTGCTTACAGTATCTCAATGTATCACAACGTATCGTATCGCAGCTCCTGTATCGCCCGATTCATGCCGATACACATCTCTACGAGTAATATCTTTAAAATATCAGCGAACGTGTCGTTTTTCATGCAGACACTTTTTCGGAAGAATTGCAAGAAAACGTGCAGCGTTTTTGGTAAGCTTTTATTGACTTTGCTACTCTTAGACCTCCAGTGTAATTGAGATTTGTGTACAATTGGCTTAATTTCTCTCCCAGGACAAGGAAATGTCAGTTTTATGCGTTTGATCATTGCACAATCACGACAGATAAAGTTGGTAGAAGTTGAATTCGACTAAATCCAATGACCGGTTCCTGCCTTGCGGACCCTCACCGTTGCGACTTGAACATGGTTTCGTTTTATTTAATAGCTTTGGATGGGTTTAAAGCTCAGCTCCTTTGATGTCCCTGGAAGAAAAAGAAAAAAAAAAACGTATCCGTAGTACAGTTCGCTCTTGAACGTGGTGCTTAAATTCGATTTTAAACCTCCGTGAATTGCAGTCTTAAATGGTTTTGAGATGGGTGATATTTTATTAAGGCGCTTGGCCTCTGGCCCGGGCTTGTGGGGGTGATTTGTTTTGAAGTGTTTATATGTGTGTGTGTGTTGGCTTGCACTTGCAGCTCAGCTCGATTTCCCCAAAAACGTCTCCGACATTGTGATGAACTGTCAGTCGCTGTGTAATCTCTTGTGAAAAATAGCTGCTGGCTTTGTCCCCAGGGAAGATTTCTGTTCGCTCTTCGCCATTTGTCCACATTCCAGTGTCTGTCAACAGCCCAGGATTCTTCACTTATCCAACCTGCATGGCTGTGAGCGTCTCTCGTTCGCTCTCTCACTCGCTCTCGCTCTCTCACTCCCCCTCTCTTGCTCGTCCTTTCTGTCGCCTTTATAACAAGGCAGCTGAGTGAATGAAGTAAGGCCTCCATTATCAGCTGCATGGAGTCTTTGTGCATGGTTTTCGGTTGTCTCTCGCTGTATTCCCCGGCATGTTTTGACTTTAATTTGTGCTGGTCAGCGCCGCGCCTGAGGCTCATGACGCCCTGCTGTGTTTAGGTGTTCCGACTAAAGCGAAGTGCGAGTGGATTTTTCACAGTAAAGTAATAGTCGGGAGGAATTTGGCATCCAGCAGGTGATAGACGGCGGAATAAAGAGCTGTGTGTGTGTGTGTGTGTGGTGGTACAGCTCGGTCAGGGATGGCGCATCATAAATGAAGCCGTGCAAAATAAAGCCTGGGTGTTTGCGGCCACAAAATTCGTTCTCTCTCTCTTTCTCTTTCTCTCCCACTCTTGCGCTCTCCATCTCCATCCGTCTTTGACCTGGTTCAGTTTGTGAGGCAAGCTCAACCACGGAAAGTGGGAGCTCAATGGTTAATGCATTGTAATTTGGGTTGGAAGGTTATGAGTACAAATCCCAGCACCATCAAGCCGCCATTGCTGGGCCCTCAAGCCTGGCCCATTAAAAAAAAAAAAAAAAAAGGTTATTGTATGAACAAATATCATTAATTCTCAATATCTATCTGTCTGTCTGTAGTCCCAGAGTTACAAGGGTTCGACTTGCGATTTTCCGAACCTTCGATATCTTTTATATCTTTTATTATAATTAGATTTTCGCGCAGCAGGCACAGCAGCAGCGTATATATATACAGTATGATACTACAAACTGCTCACACTGGAGACTCCTTCCAAATAAAAAAAAAAAGGTTTTAAAAATTCACTTTCGCCTCACCAAGTCCATGGGATACAAGAAGCATTTGTGGAGTTTCTGTGACACAAGTCTGTAGAAACAATTCCATAAACTGTACTATAGAAGCAATTCATTATTAGAAAAAGTATATTATTCCCTTTTATACCCTAAAAGATTATTATTCTAAACGGTGTCTAGTGGCTTCACACAGCCGCTGCTGTTTAAAGTGTCGTCCGAGCTGCAGTTATAGATAATTAATCAACATCTTGGAACGAACCTCGATAAAGGATTTCATGTCCGTGTGCTGCGAGACGATGTACTGTATCATGGAATATCTAATAAGCTGCGAGTATTGATTCAGATGCGCACTTCTTTGATATATTCCCAGTAGTTCCTCTTTCCCCTCCCCCTTTCCATCATATTCTCCATTAGGGATCACAGATCCTCTTTATCTCCCTCTGTCTCTGGCTCTTACTTCTCCTCTCTCTCTATTTTCTGTTATTTACTGTCATTTAGTGGTACGCTCGCTCATCAAAGCGGGGCCATGTTTCACCGAGAGCAGCAAGTTTACAGCGGCACATTCTTCTCATTTTCCGCCAGCGCTGGAAATGGCCTTTGAATATTTCATGCTGTTCTCTGATGTTAAAATTCACAGGTCGA
Source organism: Silurus glanis (assembly GCA_014706435.1). Taxonomy (NCBI): domain Eukaryota; kingdom Metazoa; phylum Chordata; class Actinopteri; order Siluriformes; family Siluridae; genus Silurus; species Silurus glanis. The sequence goes on from JAAIIK010000100.1 coordinate 255,420, forward strand.
TTTATTTTCTTTCCTTTGGCGCGAGTGTAGATTTCACTCCTGCCACTCAAGCATATCATGTGACACTTTATAGTGTAAAGGGCCGGGTTGGAACACCGGGGCTGTTCATTAACACGCAGGATGCACACACGGCTTCTGCCTAAACCAGGCACGGTCTCCCTCTCGGCACGTTCGCTCGCCGATTCACACTCGAGTAACACGTTTTCCATCAGTCGCCAATCGACGCGATTCGACACGGCCCACGAGTGCAGCTTTCTGCAGGAACGCTTTGTCTCTTTACCCAGATATTCGTTCTGGTGAGATGAAATCCGAACGCCTTCCCTTCATGCCGTCGACGCGGCAGGGGAGCAGAGCCCGAAAGCCCGAATTGATGCATCTGGTAAAAGAACGGCGCTAGTCAGAATTGATTAGCGACGGCGTCTCTGCCGTGTCAAAGCTGTTGCGCCGGCTGAGAAATCGCGCTAACAGGCGTCTGATTGAATGTGAGATTAATTTGTACAGCAGGAGATGATGTTTGATCTTTTTCTTTCCCCCCCTGCGCTTGTTGGGCACGTGCTCTAAGAGCCGAGGGCAGCTATCGACAGCGCGATGATGAAATGGAGCTGAAAGAAAAACGTCCGTGCAAATATACACGGCACGAACATATCAGTGTGTTTTTATTTAGAACGTTCTAGCAATGATGCATCATATTTAGTTAAGGGGGAGGGGAAAAGTGTAAAAAGTAAAATTGTTGTCTCTGTAGGAATTGTATTAAATTCTTCTGTATCGTGAACTGTACATGCATATATACATGTTCTACATGATGACTTCAGCAGAAAAAAAAAACTTCAGCAGAAAAACGGCAGGACGTTCCGTTTGTCTGGACAAAATGTTTCAAACATATTATTTTTGTGACGATTTTATATGTTTTTATTTATCGTTTTATTTAATTCAACTGTACCTTGAAGAAAAATGGTTTCCATTAATGCAAAGACCTTCATAGTTTTACAAACGACACATTTCAGCATCACTAATCTGTGTGCAATTTCCTTGATAACCAAATCGAGTAGACTCATGAAACCCTTTTATTTCGCATGTCGCAATATTGACCACAGTAATCGCAACATGACCCTTTTTTCCAAATCGTGCACTTGAGAATTTGTTTTACATTTTATTTACACACGACCATTTTATTTATGTCAACTCCTCTAAAAAATATACAACGTTCCTCAACCAGATGGTTTTGGAAACTGCTAATAGAGATCGCTACTTCAGTCATGTTGTTCACACGCTTTCCTGCTAAACGGAGAAAAAAAACACGTGTTAAAAAAAAAAATAAACGACCATAAAACACGTTAACGGGCTGCGATACACTTAAAACTTAGTTGTTCAGAAAGTACATATGAAGGAATCTTCCAGAATGAATCAACAAAGAAAATTCCAGAATTCAGAATTTCATTCCAGAATGAAATTTTATCGTCTTTTTTTTTTTATTAAATTTTTTCATGAATCGATCAAACAATTCTGAAAAGACATTTTAAACATTTTTGCCAAATTGTTAGCCCTAGTTGCTTGTGAGATTCAATCAAATCATATCGCATCATTAGCGAATTTACATTAGCCTAGCTAGTCTAGCTTTTATAATACAGGTATGTGACGCGCTGTGATTGGATGCCGTGGTGTACTTTTAGCTCAGCGCTTGAGATTTTGGACTTCTAAACAAATGATTGCGAGTTCAAATCCCAGCACTACCAAGCTGCCATTGTTGGGCTCCTGACCAAGGCCCTTTAATCCTCGTCGCTCTGGATAAGGGCATCTCCCAAACGCCATAAATATAAATGTATATTGATCAATTTGTTTAGTATAGCTATGCAGAAAGTTGAATTGGATACCATTTTGTACTAATTACCGCAAAAGTTGTTGTTTAGGAAAATTCTCAAAGAAGGAAACATGGCTGAAGTGTATGATGTTCAATTATGAGGGTGGTATCTGTTCCTTTACTGTATCTCACTCAGTGAAGAAAAGCATTTTTATATCTAAATGCTCAATTTTTGAATCTGACTACATTTTCTCCCACTTTTTTTTAACCAGTTACTGCATCTATGATGTGTTCAGGTTGTCATCACTGTCTTACTTGGTCTCGGTTGACAATTTATTTATAGTGTGGAGTGTGAAGAATTTGCCTGAGCAGCAGCGTTTTTGTTTTGTGTGGTAGCGGATCTTCATAAGCTTGACTTTTATTCAACACGTTTGTTATGATTATGCACATTTAATAAAACATCATATTTAGAGCTCAATATAAAGTCAAATATTTACTATTTTTCTGGATCAGATTTTCTAGATCTCTCTCTTTTTTTTTTTTTTTTTTTTTTTCTTTTTTACACATTTGTATGTCTTATACCGCCCACTGCGATTTTCAATAAGTCATTTTGCGATTGTTGCGTGTCAGACTGTACAAACATGCTCTCCATGTCACACTGGAGGATCTCAGTTGTCAAGAAAACAATTTCCGTCATCGACGCGTGACCCATTCAAACCCGCGTTCTCTCTCTAACGCTAGCTAGCATGAAACAAAATCAATCTGTAGCATTCATTTGGTTCATGACCTGCATTAAACTTTTCTTTCGGCTTCTCCCATAAGGGGTCGCCACAGCGGACCATCCGCATGTTTGATTTGGCACATGTTTTTACGCTGGATGCCCTTCCTAACGCAACCCTCCCCATTTATCCGGGCTTGGGACCGGCACTAAGGTTTGTGCAACCCTAATGGCTGGGGTTGGTTCCCTGACCTGCATTAATAATAAAAAATACCATTCAAACACTCCTTTTCTCCTCACAACTCTACGTGTTTTCTTCTTGCTGTAGTGACTCGTTTCCACATTTTTTGCCGAGGTGATTTTGAAGTCGTCGCCTAGTAGGTTTGCATTGTCAGGATCGGCGCTCCTATTGGCTCTCGGGCTCTCGAGAAGACGCACCGAAGGAAAGAGTCTGAAATCTTCCGACCCTGACGCAAAACATTTTCTCTCCAGCTGTCTGTGAACAAACCTGCGATCAAACACTACAGATTTTAGTCTCAGATTATAGAGATCTTTTAGGATTTGCAAAATCGACCAAATCGTAGGCAAAATCGTACAGTGCAAACCCGGCGTTACACGTTTATGCCTTAAACTAGACTCTGTTAGCATTTCCACATGACATGAATTCCAGAGTGTCCTCGAGAAGCACGGTATAACTTTTTCCACATATTCGCTAACGTGACCAGCGAGTTTCTAATCTTAAAATAAAAAAATGGGGGGGGGGGGATTAAAGAGCCGAGGGTTGAGGAAAATCAAAGCTCCGAGCTTTAAAAGTCCGCGTGCAATTTGATGCATCCTTTGTACTTCTTATCGCCAGTCAGCGGCAGCAGACGCCTCGACGGCGTTTAACCGAGAAACTTAATTACATTTCAGGGCTGTGACACGAATCGGGATTCAGTAATTACGAGACGGCCGGACGACAGCTGGCAGGTGCTGCTCTGGAGAAAAAAAAAAAACCCCAGCACCCTCGGCCATTCTCTTTCCACTCTGACACTTTTTGGATAATAATTATACGGAGCGGCGCCGTGGCCCGGGCCATGCCTATCTGATCCAGATTGACTGAATTAGTCGCAGTAAGAGTGAGAGTCACGCTTTAGTTTTTTTCTAGAGGATTTTATAGCCCTCTGTTGCGTTATTCGAGACGCGCCGCTTAAGAGGGGGATTTGTTGACCATAAAGGCTGGGTGTATGTGTAATCCGTGTAGTCTCGCTCGCTCTCTCTGTCTCTCTTTTTTTTTTTCTCTCTCATTCTATCTGTCCATTTCTTTCTCTGGGTCTCTGTTTTGTAAATTAAATTCAGTTTATGCCAGCTTAATGACAAGGACATTATCAAGAGAAATATTACCCACAGAGATGGGCATTTTTATTCCTTGTCTGGCATACACACTAGTATTTTATTTATTTATTTATTTTTAATGTTTGATTCTAAATCAGAATCATCACGAGAAACTATATCCGAACTGATTTCGGCGCTGTGTCAGTCTCAGGCCATGCCCACTCTTGACTGAGGGATTGTTATTTTCTATAAAGAAAGCCTGGGTGCAGGTGAAAGGGGCATTGCCTGGGGGTACATGTTGCTCAAAAAAGGTCTGGAGATTGGAGTGGCTCTGGGGTTTGTCCCTCAATGAAGGAGGTGGAGCTTCTCTTCCTGTCAATCTTGAAAACTGACACTAATAAGTGGCACTGAATGAAGGAGGAAGCTTCACTGTCCCTGTCTGTTTTAGTGAAGGAGGTGGAGCTTCTCTCTGTCAGTCTCAGTGAAAGGGTGTGGCTCTAATGTCTGTCGGTCATTCAAGCAGGTGGAGCTTCTGTCCCCGTCGGTCTCGGAAAAGGGGGTGTGGCTCTATTGTACGTCACACAGTGAAGGCGGTAGTGCTGCTGTGTTTTTCAGTCTGAAAGCATTAAGCGTAGCTTTAGCGTATGTTTTAAATGAAGGGGTAGCTCAGGGAAGTTAAGTGCTAACTCAGAGGTTAGGATGTTGGACTTCTGATCGGAAGGCCGAGCACCACCAAGCTGCTACTGCTGGGCCCTTGAACAAGGCCCTTAACCCATAATTGCTCAGCTGTATAACTGAGATAAGCTGTATAACTCCTCACTCCTTCAAGGAGGAGGAGTTTCTATACCTGTCAGTCTCGAAAAAGGAGGTGTGGCCTTAATGTATGTCACTCGGTAAAGGAGGAGTTTCTATACCCTTTCTTTCTTTCTTTCGGTTTCTCCCATTAGGGGTCGCCACAGCAGAACCTCCGCATGTTTGATTTGGCACATGTTTTTACGCTGGATGCCCTTCCTAACGCAACCCTCCCCAATTTATCCGGGCTTGGGACCGGCACTGAAAGTGGCTGTTGTTGGTTCCCTGACCGGGGATCGAACCCGGGCCGCAGCGGTGAGAGCACTGCATCCTAACCACTAGACCACCAGGGAGTTTCTATACCCTGCCAGTCTCAAAGCAGGAAGTGTGGCTTGAGTGTATATCACTCAGCGAACGGGTGTGTCTTTTGTGTATGCGACTTATTGTAGGGGTGTGCTATCTGTTTTAATGAAGGAGGCGTGGCTTACATCAAGATTATGAGTATGTAAGAAAGTGTATAATTTAAATGTTTTCCTCATATGGTGTGAGTTTGCAATCATTTATTACTGTCATTTATTAAGTGTGTTTCTTCGTCTCCCTCAGACCCAGACTTCAGGCTCAGAGGAAATTCGCTCAGTCTCAGCCCAACTCTCCCAGCAGCACTCCGGTGAAGATGGCCGACCCGTCCCTGCCCACACCAGCCACGCAAATCACCGACCTCTCCAGACGCAAGCCCAAGACCGAGGACTTCCTCACGTTCCTCTGCCTTCGAGGTATGACTTAAACATTTAACATCATATTGTATTGAATCTGATAATAAGAACTAGGTTTTAAGGCCTATATGGAATTCCAGGGTTTGGGATTTTTTTTTTTTGTCCAGCTCTTTTATTTGGGTCCAATAGTCATATTAGGTACCGCTGTTAACCCAGACTGGTTAACATTTGGTTAAAAAGTCATATACAGACAGACACACACACACACACACACACACACACACACACACACACACACACACACGTGCACGCGCAGACATTCCGACACAGATTCCCCCAGATACACACAGGGCTCCAGAGGCTCAGACCACTCTTGCATGCTCATCACACTTCATCACATGACCATAAAAGTGACAGAGGGCTGTTTGGCAGCTCCTCTCTGTATCAAATGCATTTTCATAATGCACTTCTAAATGAGAGAGGCTGGGCCAACACACACACACATACACACACACACACACACACCCTCTTATGCACAAACACATTTCATCTGTCTGTCAGCCCAGGAGGCTGGCTAATCAGCGTGTGTGTGTGTGAGAAAGAGACATAAAGGTAAACTGTACATAAATGTGTCCGTCTGTCTGCCTCTTTTTCTTCATCTGTTGAGCTGTCTCTCTAGGCCTGTCTGTCTCTCTGTTTCCTGGTCTATGTTTTCTTCTTTTTCTTTGTCTGTCTCTATCTATATATCTGTCTCTATCTTTTGGTCATTTCGTCTCTAACTCGAAGTTTCTGTGTCTGTCTTCCCAATTTATTCTGTCTGTATTCATGTCTTTCTGTCCGTCTGTTCGGATGGATATCCGCCTCTGCATTTCACTGTATGTTTCTTTTCCGTCTGTCTGTCTGTCTGTCTGTCTGGCTCCGATTCTGTATACAGCTTTTCCTTTTGTCTGTGTGTATGTACCTCTGTCTGTTTGTGTCCATCTTTCTCTTCGTCTGAAAGTCTCATTGTGTGTGTGTGTCTCTTTTTTCTTTTTCTTCGTGTTCGCCTGTGTGTCTCTCTCTATGTCTCTGTCTGTCTTTCCCTTTCTCTGTGTGTATCTCTTCCTGTCTGCCCGTCTAGCCGTCTGTGTGTGTGTGTGTGTGTGTGTGTGTCTCGGTTTGCGTGTGCGTCTCTCTCGTGTGTGTGTGTTTGTCATAATTGAGTAAGCTGTTATAGTAGTCCAGACTAAACCGCTGTGAGGTCTGCTCAAGGCGTCTCCATGTTCACTGTCTCTCGCTCACACAGTCCTGTGCCTGTACTTTTGCTCAACACACACACGCACACAAACACGGACGTGCTGCCCACTTGGTCGGCAATACACAGAGCTGACTATTTATAGCTGTGTGTGTGTTGTCGTACATCTTGTACAGCTCTAATGCTATTTTCATACAGCTCGTGTGTGTGTTTGTAGTAGAATTACAGCCGAATAGTGTGTTTTTAGGCAGGGTGTGTAACACGGACAGGGTTGCGTTTTAATGGCAAAAGTATTTTCAGCGTGTGAAAGCCTCCAATTAGTATTTTATCTTTCTCGTTTTAGTCTGCAGAGGTGTGCGCGCGTGTGTGTGTGTGTCTGTGCGTGTGTCTAAACTGACTCTGATCTCTTGCTCTCCGACTGTTGATTTTTCAGAGAAAGCGAGTGTGTGAAAGGTGGGTAAATATTTTCCTCTTTTGTGCTACAGATCAATGGCGTCCTGGTGAAGGCCGCTGAGGTCAGAAGGTCATTTGTACAGCAGCGCAGTCACTGCTGACATCCAAGCTGAGCTTTAGCTTCATCTAAAAAAGCCAGTTTAGTCAGATTGCTTTGTGTGTGTGTGAGCAACAGAAACGCGAGGCACTGAGGTTTGTGATTAACGACTCGCTGTAATCATTCACAGGAAACGCAGGGAACGGCGGCGAAGGGTTTCTGCACCGGTGGAGTTTTATTCTCCTGCTGCGTCAAGCTCCAATTTTAGTCCTTAAACGTGAAATGGTTTTAATCTCCTGGGGGAGAGCTTTAATTTATGATGCAATGTACAGTAATGTGACACACACACACACACACACACAAAATCCCTTTATACTGCTTTATTTAAGCTCAGGTGGGTATTTATAGCCCTGTGTATGCACTTGTTTTTATATTCTGGTGGAGATCAAATGTCCCCATAAAGATAGGAATATCAGGTGCGTTCGGCAGGTCTTTCCAAGTAAACCTGTTTCTTGGTTGGCTGGTTGTTTTTGTGTGTGTGTGTGGGGGGGGGGGTCCCTTTAAAAAAGATGTGATTCCTTTTCTGGTGCTGAAATTGAAGTTTGGATTCGATTTAGGTGTAAAATTTCGGGTGCGAATCAGAATCAATTAGCTACACTGATGATTGCAAGTGGAAGGTCCTCACAAGTATTAGCAAACTGTGTGTGTGTGTGTGTGTGTGTGTGTGTGAGTGTGTTGGGGAGTTGTTGTGTATAAGGTTACGGCTTTTTCCTGGAGGTCTTTGTTAGTGATGTATATTCTGCTTTATCGCTGCTTTTGCACTCGCGCGCGTGCGTGTGCAAATTTTCAAGAAATTGAAAATATCGTATAATGCTAGTCAAATTGCCGAGTCATGCTCGAGAGAGTAGATGTGCTGTCAAAGCTCAGCTGAGGAACAAACATGGCCGATGTCAATATAATTGGGCATGTTGATAGGTGCTGTTATACCTCAGGCGCCCGTGTGTGTGTGTGTGTGTGTGTGTGTGTGTGTGTGTGTGCGTTTGTGTAGGCTGATTGAATTTACCCAGCAAGTCCTAAGGCTGAGGGCAAACTGGGTTAATGAATTCGCAGACATTCAGGAATGTAAATTAGAGGAGATTTAATCCGTAATCCTGCCTCACTCTGCAGTAGAGATGATGGTATTAAAAGTAACCCCCTCCCCCGGTGTGACAGGATGCGTGTGTAGATTTCGCTTTCCGACATCTGCGGCCGTGGCCCTTTAACCCCCGGCTGATAGGGGATCGCTTTAACCTGCTGTTCTCGGGTGTGTAATTGGCTCTGTGGCATTCTGTTTTCTCCGATTATTTGACTTTCATTCCTGCTCAGTCGTCGTTTCATGGCTCCGTCGTGTTACGGTGTAGTTTTTGGGATTTGTGAAAGGGTCAGAAACGTTTCCATGAAAATGTGCAATATATATTAATCTACATACATTATATATTCTTTTACCACTTAAATCTTCTCTTAAAGGTATATGGGGGTTGTTTTTTTTTAATCGTGTTACCACTCCAGCGATATTTTCTCTAATATGGAAAAAAGACTCATATGAGCATCCCGTTCCACATCGAGTCTCTGTTCGCTCTTATAACAACCTCCACTCTTCTGGGAAGATCAGACTAGATTTCAGAGTGCGCTTGTAGAGATTTGTACAGTGGCCGCGAAGTGCGAGACGGACGGACGAACGAACGAAACCCGAAAACGAAATTTTTATAAAACAAATTCGAAAACACAATTAATTGTGGTGTTCGGATTCGTTCGTTTGTTTTCGGATTTGTCAATTTGTATTGAACTTCTCGCCCACTGTAGTTTGTAAACTCGGGTTCCGATGTAGGTGAGGTGAGGAGGCCTGGGGTTCAGTCAGTGTTCCAATTTACCCCAAAGCTGTTCAATAGGGTTGAGGTCAAACCTCAAGATCTTCTACTCCAACCCATGTAAAGCAGATCTTCAGAGTTTATCCTGTTGTGAGCCCCTAACTTTGTGAATGAACCACAAAGATGGAGGCACAAAAGATGGGTGTCCCAATACTTTGGTCTGTACAGTGTGTCCGCTTGTGTGTAACATTTGTATGCGCTATATAATCGACTTCCAAGAGAGAAATTTTTTTTTTTTCATATAAAAACTTAATTGCCACATGATCAGATTTAATTGGAAGTGGTTAGTTTTTTTGCCTCAATCACTTTTCAGGATTGCCGACCGAAACGGGTTTCATATGTTAAGAGTTTATATATAGATGTGAGAGTTCAGACGCAGGGCAGCAGCAGATCTCCGTCAGCACTCTTCAGTCTGCGAGGCACGTTCGAAACCCTAATTAAAAGCGCAGAATCCGTCCTGACCGATCGGAGCGCTGCGTTTTAGCTTCCGTTCATGAACCTCGCACCCTCGTTCTTTATCCCATAAAAAAAAACCAAGGCCTATAAGTAGACAGTTTTTGGTTGTAATTATGTCTGCGCTCGGTTTAAAACTGACAATCGGAATGAACGCCTTCGCCCTTAATTATGATTTGCGTCAGCTCCAGGACAATATGAAAGTGTGTGTAATTGGAGCTCGGGGAAAGGCCTGGCTTTTATTTTCCACTCCGTCTCGGAGATGACAGCGCCGCAGCCGGCGCCAGAGAGAGAGCGAGCTAGCGAACAAAGCCTGAGCAAGGCGCGTCTATAAATCTGGCCGATATGCCCATAGGTGGTCTTGTGATCGCAGGACGATATTGCCCTTTGCCTACACGTCTGGCCTTCGAGGCTTTGACCTCTCACCTTGCTCGGAGAAGGAGCTTGTTGTGAAAGCAGCAGTTTCTTCAATTAGCACGATTATTCGCTGCAGATTGCGGGTTTTTGTTTGTAGGCTTTTTACGTCGTTTGTTAAAGGTAAAAAGCCGATACAGATGTGCTCAGCTGCTGAGCCTGGTTAAGATCACCCCTACACCCCCCCACCCCCACCACCACCGACACACACAGCCTGGAGGAACGAGCCCTTGAGACGCGGTATTGTATTGACTCAGAAGCTCAAAGCCTGCTATTAAATCTATAGAGGAGTCATATATCCTTAAGCACATTCCACACCTGCATGTCTCTCTTTCTTTTCTTTTCTTTTCTCTTTTTTTTTCCCCCCTCTGCCGATTGAGCACGAGGCATTTAAAGTATCAGATAGTCAGAGAGTGTGTTTTATTCAGCCACAGTGATCTACTGCTTCTCTAAGGGTTTCTGATATACCTTGTGTCCCATCCCCCGTCCTCTG
>JAAIIK010000100.1:267179-282123 GCA_014706435.1 Silurus glanis
ATATATATATATATATATATATATATATATATATATAATACAATTATATACATACAAAAAAATAATAATAAATGTGGGTCTATGTATGTGTTCTCAATATGTAAAATATATTAATTATTAAAAAATTATCAATATATAATAGATTTATATATAATATATTAATTAGTATATCCTCTGAAGGGATATCATTAATATTATATATATAGCACTTTATTTAAAGCTGTGTCCCTATTCCCAAAACATGAGCTTTAAAATAAGCTCTTTGTTTCCTGTGACCTGTGACCTTTATCCCACAGACTGGTTTCTGACCTCTAGAGGCCACGCTGTGACACTGCACAGTCTCACACTAACGTTCCCGCGGCTGCACTTTTGATCTGCTCTGTTTGAAGTGTTTGAACGAGCAGGACCGTGAGTTCGCATTCGAGGATCTTGTTCAGTTTTAGCATGTTTGTGCTTAAAGACAAGCGTGTTCTGTGTTCGTCCCGATCGTTTACAAGAATCTCTCGGACCTCATAATGGACGTCTTTGAATCTGACGTTTGTGTGTGTTTACTGAACGGATGTGTAAAGTACCTTCTGACCAATAAGATTTGAGTATTCAAACGCAGGCCGTAGTGTTTTGACCCCTTTACATTTTCTCCCACCAGAATCAGAAGTGTAAGCTGGAGCGTCATATGTTCTCTCAGCCCCCTCCTTCTCCCTCGCTCTGTCTCTCTTTAACTCATCTTTCGCTCTCCAATTAGCCGAGCAGACCCCAGACCTGCCAGTCCATATGCTGGGAGAAATGTCTCATTCCCGCTGTAATTCGGTTAGCGCTGAGACGCTGCAGAGGATCCGAAGCGGCTCGGGAGATCTGCCTAGTGTTTTATTGCATGTTCGTTATGGAAATGCACAGCGGCGCACGAGAAGAATTAGTCGTAGCCCGGACGCTTGATCGGCTTCCACGATCTAATGCAAGACGGATGTTTTCGAGGCCACGTGTGTTTGTGGTTTATAAAGCCTTTTATTGTGAGTCTGGTGTCTTTCCAACTGAACTCTGTATCTCATCAACAATCCAGTGCACGAGGTTTATTTACGTCAGTCAACTGAAGGAATGTAATGTGAAGGGATTAATATGTTGATGTTAAATAAAATAAAACTGATAAGACAAAGGCCATGCCTCTTTTTGGCTGTGACTCTTGGGCCACACCTCTTTTTTGCTTTGACTCTGAGGCCACACCTCCTTTTTGCTTTGACTCTGAGGCCACACCTCTTTTTTTTGCTGTGACTCTGAAACCACACCTCTTTTTGCTTTGACTCTGAGGCCACACCTCTTTTGGGCTGTGAATGATAGACAGAAGCCATGCCTCTATTTGCAGTTCTAATACACAGGCCACGCCTCTTTATGCTAATCTGATACAGGGCAATGCCTCTTTTTGCTGTGAATGAGAGGCGCCACGCCTTATTTTGCTGTAACTGATACATAGGTCACGCTTTTTTACTCAATGATTCTTTTTTTCTGTGACGCACCTCTTTTTTTTTATTGCTCAATTCATCTTTATTTCTATAGCACTTTTCATAGTGGACATTGTCTCAAAGCAGCTTAGCAGAACGCCGGAATTATAGAACAAAACATGTGAATATAACTGAATGTGTGTTTATCCCTGATGAGAAGCCTGGGCTTGACTGTGGCGAGGAAAAACTCCCTTAGATGGTATGAGGAAGAAACCTTGAGAGGAACCAGACTCAAAAGGGGAACCATCATCATTTGGGTGATATCAAGAGTGTGATTATAAATCATAATAAACAATTCAAAACAGGAGCGTGAGAAATATCATGAGCGTGCGATTGAGATGTGTCCTTTCTACAGTCTTCTGCAGTGACTGATAGACTTTCACTGGGACTGACAGGAAATACAGAGCATTGTCAAAGGAGAGTGATATGATCAAGTTAAACAAAGTGCACGTTTAATAAGAAAATCAAATTGCTGTGTGGTGTCTGTTGGGGATTAGATGTCATTTTGAAGACAATTTTCTCAACTTCACATCTTTTGTGTTTCCGAGCTAACAGTCTGTCTGTATGTCTGTCTCGTCTCGTCTCTTTCTCTCTCTCCAGGCTCCCCGGCTTTACCCAATAACATGGCCTACTTTGGCAGCTCTCAGGATGAGGACGAGCTGGAGGACGACGAGGAATGCGAGGTGGAGAAGCCGCCCAGCGTCGCATCCACATCCTGCCAGTCCACACCACGGAAAGGCAAACCACCCGGCAAACTCAACGGACACGGTGAGACGAGAGCTCTGGGAGTGGTCGCTTACAGGTGTTACTTTGATACGTCAGAAATAGGGTTGCAAAGGGCCGGAAAATGTTCAGTAAAATTCCAGAAACTTTCGACGGGAACTTCATCTGGGGAATTTTTGGAAATATTAAAAGTTGGAAACTTACCAGTAATTTGTGGGAATTATTCGAAATATGGGCAAAGTTATAAAAACGCTATCATGCACAGTGCATGTAGGGGGGCGTGGCCTCAGTAGCCCTGCAGTAAGTGTGCATGTGATGAATGTGAAGGGTAGAAGTTCAACTGAAATTGCGTTCAATCTGGTTGTTTTAACCAAAACCCAACTACATTTAAGTTCCCAGTTATAGGCTAACCTGCAATTTTGTGAATTCCCAGTTTATTCCCGTTAATTCCCATGGAAAGTTTCCAAACTGGAAAATTCCTGAGATTTTGCAACCCTAGTCAGAAAATTTTGGGCTCCTTTAAGCAACAAACAATCTTGAAAGAGATTTCAGATTTTGCCCATGGTGATGGTGATGATGATGATGATGATGGTTTATAACTGCTCTAAAGCTTAATTCAGTGCCAAAATGGAAGTCATTTCTCAATTCCACCTACAAGCACCACATAGGATCAGCAGTTTTTCAGGGTGCTGCTTGTCACATTAATATGATCTTGCGTTCATCATTGAGCAGTGATTCTAGCTATTAGCTTTGGGTACCGAATTCATACTACACTTTGGTACTGGACCTTTTGGTACTCGATTTCTGAATGTGAAAGCACCGAACTAATGATAGCAAAAAAAACAGTAAAATCATTTAACGGTATGAATGTTGAGGATGAAATACAGACTAACAGATGTGTGTGTGTGTGTGTGTGTGTGTGTGTGTGTGTTTGTGTGTGTGCGTGCGATGACTGGGGAACTCGCGTGGGAGCGCGGCGCGACGCTTCATCTCTCCTCTCCAATTATCACTTAGTGGGAAAAGCGGTAACAAGGTGTTAATGTATTCAGCCGACAGCTGTGCAGAGGGGCGCTGTAGGTTCGACACACACCCCTAAGCGCCTCCTACACACGCACACACTCACGTGCACACACCTTACACATGCTGTCTCTTTGTCTCAGTCTCTGTTATTTATCTCTCTCACACCTGTGTGGTTTCTCACTCAGCTCTCCCACCCTCAGTACTACATGCTGGTGTGTGTGTGTGTGAGTGTGTGTGTGTACGTACGCATCAGGAGGGTGTGTTAATGAAGCTCCATGTTAAGAAGGTACCGGCATGTCAGTAGTAATGAATGCTCCGAGCTGACAGGTCTGTTTAATTGCACCAGCGCGTTATCAGTAGCAGATGCCTCTTTTCGCGTGGTGTGTTTAGTAGCAATAAAAACAGCACTTAGTGGAAAAGGTGGTTTGCCTCTCGCACACACTTTCTCACACACGACGTACACAAACGTCAGTATGCTTTACTGTCACTGGAGTAGGCAGGAGTTTGATCCTTTGGGGGTGCTCTGTATTGTAGGGTAAAACGCCGCATTCTGATTGGTTGATGTGTACGGTGATTTTTACTGTGCATCTGTTACAAGAAAGAAAAAAAAAAGAACAGGGTAGAGCGATGGCCACATGATGGCATGCAGCCTAATGCTTTCGTTCTTCTCCCGTCTTAATAATTAATAAGACAGAAAAACGCCAGTTGTCCTGTTCATGAGGGGACAAGTCCTCCACCGTGAAGAATTTTTCCGTGTTGGACAACTTCGATACAGGTTTATATCTGACTGCTATAAATCACAGGCACTTAGAGACGCCTTCCACAAAGAACACTTCTTGACTTTCAAATTATGTCCTAGAATAGAATAGAATAGAATAGAATAGAATAGAATAGAATACCCTGTGATTTGAAATGCAAGCAGGAAATATGTTTGTCTGGTGTTACAAAAAAATGACCAATCAAGCACTGGACAGCACCCCCTTGTGGCCCCCTTTCTCTAGTTTATGCTGATCGCATTAACTTAAACCACTATGCAACTCCTCACTAAATCATGACATTGTTGTAACACAACCAATTGAGCTCTAAATACAGGAAAGCACAATCCAAAGAATCGTTCACTTTTCTAACCAAATGAACAAACTGGAGCTCTGGAATCAATCAGCAATCAGCCGCTATTATTGCTCCGTATCCGATCTCGTATGGAATCGATCCGATCGGCTACTTCAAGGTGTCTTTTAGTCATAGGATCGTGAATCATTTATCGAGGCGGCCGTCGTGTCATCTTCGAAGGTGAGACACACACCTCTAGTGTGTTAGAACTTCGACTGCGACGTCTGAATGCGTGATCGTGAGGAGAAACTGGGCGTCTGGCCAGTCAGTCACCTGATCTTTGCTTCCCACTGAAACTGTCAGAGGTTTCAAGTTCCTTTGCTAGACTTCCAATCCAGGGTCAGGCATGCAGCTGCTGATTGGCCGAGCTCACCCTGGTGTAACGTCGTCTGGTGCTTCTTAATTTCCACAGCTTTTTTTGTCACTATTTATTGCTACATCCAGTCTAATTTCAGTCACTTGCTCAAGGTGGGTATCGGATCTTTGAATTCTGCTCTTCTGGCCTCATCTTTTTCAGAGGTCTGTATCAAGCAAGGCACTTTACAATGGCACACAGAAGAACCAATATGTGTGTAAGACCCCAATGCTTTAGCTTTCATGTTATGCATAATCCAAGTGCCTCAGTAGCTCCTCCAGATCGTCCACTTTAAGCTCACTTTAGCTTTTTCAGGAACCCAAAATGTCAGGCCAATTTAGACACCTTTTTAGGACTTCAGGAATGCTATTCAAATTTCAACTCCAGAAACGTCTTTAGGGTGCGAGGACCTTTGGGCACGGTGCCCCCGCAGAAACCTTTCCAGTAAGTGTACAACTTTAGGCATTTTGCCAGTTCAGTATCCTTTTTCAGGAACCCAGGAGCCTTGAGCAAGTTGAGCACAGGAATCCTCTCCAGAGCTCATAAACTTGAGATGGATTGCCAGGACAGGCACTTTTTAAATCGCATTCTAGTCTCCACCACAGAGACCTCTTTAGGAGGTCCTGAAGGCACAATTCCACCATATTAGCCAGAATATTGAATTTTCATGAAATCTTTGGGAACTTTGTCAATTCAGACAATTTTTGTGGAACTCAGGAATATCATGCAATTTCTTCCATTGGAAAAGTTTTATGATCTCAGAGACTTTTATTAAATGAACCCTACAGTAGAATTCGATGCACATTTCCACCTCAATCATAACAAAATCCTTCTTGGATATCTGCAACTGCATATAGGTTTAAACTACAGGAACCTTTTCAGGAACATTATTATGTCAGAATCCAGAACCTCAAAATTAAAGCCATTTTCAAAGTAACCACAGAGTTAAGCAGTTGATGGCTAAAGGTTAGCTTGCAGAGATGTTTGTGGAGGACTAAGAAGGTGGTGTTACTTGAAATGGCTGGAGAGTGGACTGAAGATGGTGGTGCTGTACCAACATGTGCATAGTTAGATGTTTTCAAGTAGAGTGTTTTAAATTCTACATATGATGTTTTCTCCATCATTGAACATTTAAAGGCTCTGGTGTGGGAGGAGTGTTGAATCTATGATGATCTCAGATGTTGGGCTGATTAATGAGTTGTTTAGGAGCACCAGGTTCCACAACTTCAACTCACTGTATAAGACTGTAGAAAGTACATTACTCATAATCACACACTCCAGTGCTCATAATATATATTTTTTAATGTTTTATTGATCACACTCTTGGTGTCAGCCAAATGAGGATAAGGTTCATCTTTTGAGTCCGGTTCCTCTCAAGGTTCTTCCTCATACCATCTAAGCAAGTATTTTCTTTCCACTGTAGACCATGGCTTGCTCATCGGGGATAAATACACATACATCTAAATATAAGTTAACTTTCTATCGTTCTTAAAGCTGCTTTAAAAAGAGGTCCAATGTGAAAAGCGTTATAGAAATAAAATTAACCCTGAGTCAGCACTTCCAGCCAGGAATCCTAAATTATTCACGACCCGGCATTGACTTGAGCCTGCTCTTTAGATTGTGGCTTCCTGTGTTTAGAGCTCACCTGGTGGTGTTACACATGAAGTATGAACCCGAGCGTGATGTTCTTCTTTGCTCTTTTCCTTGTGTAGTGTTTAATGGCCACTCTAAGCTGGGGAAGTTGAGGGACACCAAAATCAGAGAGATGATGTTGGGGAAGGAAAGGGTGGACGAGTGGAGTGATGTCCTTCAAGCCCCCACAACCAGAGCTCACACCTTCAACGGAACACACATTAAAGGAATCCCAGAGGAACTACGCAAGCAGGTAAGCTCTTGGCTTTCCTCTCCTCTCCTGTTCTTCTCTTTTCTCTTCTTCACTCCACTCCTTTTTCTTTTTAGCGTTTCCTTTGTGGAGATGAAACATGACTGCAGCATCATCAGGCCTCTGGTTCTGTTTAAGAGCTTCATTAAAACGAACAAGTCTTGCTGATCAGTAAAGCAGCAAAGACAGCTCATCATCCTTTTGTTCCGTCCTCTGATTCTCACTGCTGTAATATAATTGGCTGTTCTTTAGTCTCGCTGTTTAGCGGGACATGGCTAGGTTTTTAATTTGTCGGTTGCCCCATTCGACTTCCTGGCCCATTCAACTTCTGACAGGAAATGGACGTTAGAGGTCGACTGATTGATCAGCATCGACTGATTAATCCAGCCCCCTTTTGCCATTTTCTAAGTTATCATCGTTGGCCGATTGTGCTGCAGATTAGGTGCATCTGACATACCAAACCATACGTGTCTGCGTACTGCCATACCAGCAGGTGGCAGTAATCCGTATTTGGCATCCGATCATAGAAGACATGATTGGAAAAAAGCTATACAAATCTGTTTCTAAGTTGCAAAGACAAGAGCAAGAATGACTGCATGTCTGTGCTTCCTTCTTTACCCCCTCATTCTTTGCTTTCGTCCATTCCGTTTTTCGCTAAGCTAAACAGCCAATCGGACTTCTCTTTCTCGTCGACGAGCTCCGCCGGCCATTTTTGACAGGCAGAATCAACCGGGCAAACGGCTGATACCATCCGACTAGAGGCAACGGCGCAGAAAAAAAAAACGAAAGCCAACTGACGTTTAAAAACCACCTGACATTTCCATATATAATTACTTTCTTTCGGCTTCTCCCGTTAGGGGTCGCCACAGCGGATCCTCCGCACGTTTGATTTGGCACACGTTTTTACGCTGGATGCCCTTCCTAACGCAACCCTCCCCAATTTATCCGGGCTTGGGACCGGCACTGAGAGTGGCTGGGGTTGGTTCCCTGACCGGGGATCGAACCCGGGCCGCAGCGGTGAGAGCGCCGCATCCTAACCACTAGACCACCAGGGGACCTACATTTCCATATATAATTAATTGGTTAAATATGATGCTACATTTGGAGAGAAATTGAGAACATTTAGAGAGAGAACGTGAGTAACTTTTTGGAAATGTATTGTTTTTGATCCTTCAACTAGCTGTAGTTTAGGCTACTGGTAGAATCGGGTACCAAAACCTGCTAACAAGCGCACAAGAGGCACTTGTGTTGTTCAATAAATGTTTTTAGTTTGAGCAATTTTCTGTTTCACTTCTCATTACTTAACTGTTTGAGATGAAGGAGGGAACAATAGATCGGCCAAACAAACAGGCCAAAAAAATCACCATCATATATCATGCTGGCCTGATCGGCATTGGCCAGAGAAAAACTCGGTCGACCTCTAATGGATGTCTATTACCTTCACATTGATGACTTGAAGAAAACAGAAAATGAAGTCATGTAGAAGAAGCAAAGTCTCTCGAAGAGGTCAGGATTTAATAGGCAGGATTTCATTTGAAAGGGTGTGTGCAGTTCTGCAGATGCTCCCTGTCAAGTCTTTGTGCTTTCATCCTGCAAGTCTACACTAACATTGCACACTTATGCCCATGCAGACCTCTTGCCCACTTCAAAAACCTGTACTTATCAAAATCCTTCTCTCTCTCGCTCTCTCTCTCTCTCTCTCTCTTTTTTCTCTCACCACAGTTGTTTAAGAAGTCTGTCACACCTTCGATTAATCTTAGTACTTCATGTATTCCCCTTTGCCTTCTTTCTTTTTCTGCTTTCTCTCTCTCTCTCTCTCCCTTTACTTGTTCCTGTCTTCTCTTTCGGTTAGCCGTTTTGCTCGACTGGGCACAGTGTGGTAACGGGCATCGCCACTGCGGTGACTTTGCTCTTGCACTGTCTCTCTCTCTCTCGGTCTCTTTCTAAGTCTTGCTTGCTCACTCGCTACACCCCAGCCCCCCCCCCCTTCGCCGTCTCTTCGAGCAGACTAAACAATCCCAGACAGAGCGAGTTTGCTCTCACGTGTGTGGCGCCTCAACAGATTTGAGTAATGGAGCCTGTGAGCCCTCTAGTGGTCATGACACTCACTACAGATGCAAGTTAATCTCGGATCATGTGAGAACACACATACGTGAAGCACACAAGGGAATGAACGCTAAGTGGAATTGGCATCACACGTGCGCGCGCACACACACACACACACACACACACACACACACACACACACACACTGCACTCTCGCAGCCTGCTGGCCATCAGCCTCGTTTTAAATGGAGGTGCTGTTTCCGAAGGAGCTTGGCGCTTTGAACAGGCATGGCGTGTGGGTGGAAGAGGGTGGTGCTGCTTTTATTAAAAGATGAAAGCAAGAGGTTGGTGGATGCTGAAGGTGGCTCTTCACAGTGGACGATCTGTTTCAGCTGGATGAGAAGGTGCTGTTTTAGAGGGCGGTGCCGCTTTTATCAGGGCAACCACGAGGAAAACAAGGGGTGTTCTCAGGAGACCTGAGAAAAGCACTGGCCTCTTAAAAGCTAGAGGGTTGTTTGGAGATGGATGTTTTTGACGGGGAGGTCAGTGGGAAAACAGATTGGTGCTGGTTCATAGGGTGAAAAGATGGGGGGGGTTGAGTAGAAGGTGGTTGCATATTTAGATGGAGGAAGCAGGTCGTTTCTCAAAAGGATGCAAGTTCAAATTCCAGCGCCACCACTGTTAGCAAGGTCCTTAACCCTCAGGTGCTTGTCTGTATAAATAAGATAATTGTAAGTCGCTCTGGATAAGGGCATATGCCAAATGCTGTAAATGTGAGGGGGTGGTGTCTTATGGCATTTCCAGGGGTGGTGTTTTGGTTTTATCTAGATAAATGCTGGTTAGGAGAGGGTGTGTGGACTGGAGATGGTGGTGCGTGGTCATGATGGGTGGTGCTGTTCCAAATAAACATTTAAATAAAGTGTTGTACAGGGCGTGTTGTCTTAATGGCTAGAGAATCAGCTGAAGAGAGGTTAGTGCTTTGTCAAATCGAGAACAGAGGGTGGCGTAATTTCTTTCACGAGACGTTAAGTGATGGTGCGGTTCATCCAGACGAAGAGTCCCAACAAAGTGTCCGCACACCTGCCGTGAGCAGCAATCACCGCGCTTTGTATAGAAACGCTCTCTATAGGGATCCTCTCTCCCCCCCCTCTGACCATGCCTTTCCTTTCTTCCTCCTCTCCCTCAGCTTCTCCTTGTGTTACGAAGGCGGAGCGACAGATGAAGGCGATCACGTTTCAGTCCCCCTTATCATTTAATAGCCTCTTCTTATGTTTGGCTGAGCCTGATAGGAATACAATTCGGGCCGTGTCGACCGGCTCGGCACACTGATGGATCGCAGTGGCTCAGGTGCATTTCATTTAATAGTACCTCCTGTGTGGACCCCCCACACACATACATACATCTCCATACGTGGGAATATAGCTTGAGGATGCCCTGAAGGTTTTGCACCCGAGGGACTTTGAGCAGGCCAATATATATATATATAGTGACACTGTGCTAACTATAGTTTCTTTCTATACCCCTGGCATTGTTGCATATGTTTTCAAGGTGGAAAAAAAATGAACAATATTTAAAAAAGTGACACTGCGCTTGAAGTGCAAGGCAGAGACTAAACAAAATTGCGGTCCGCCACTCAATATGTTCGTGAGGGAACTCAGATGTTCTGTTGAAATTTCATAGTGCTTTTGCGAAACGGTATCCGTGTTGGTAACAGAAGACGTGAAGTAAACCGGAATTAAAGTGGAGGCCTGGTGAGAAGAGAAGACTCGGCCTAATATTCCCATAACTGCGCTTTAACCCATACGAGTTTATGTGTAACTGAAGCGTCGCCCGCGGCAGCAGGAATCTGCGGGGGCTCTCAGATCTGCCGAGGAACACCAGACTTTTATTTGAAGCGTTTAGGCTGAATTACCAAGCTTAACGACACCACTCCATATCAGACTGATTATAATGTGCTTTCGCTATAAACTATATTCCGGGAGTCATTTTACCACCAGTAGCTGGCACCAAGTACCTTTCTCCCCATTAGTTCCTCTCTGTGATTTCTGTCTGTTCTCATTTTTTTCCCTGTGTTAATTATGCCCTGCTGTAGCCAGGGCTTTTGGAGTACATAATACAGATTAGGATAGCTGAGTGAGGCTTGCTAATGGAGCCACCAATCCCAAGAAGTTGCACCCGTAGCTTTGCAGATACACCGGCATGATTTTAAAAGCAACGAAATAAAATTTTCGTACAGAAAATTTCTTGGGTCAAAGAATTAAGGTCAAGAAGGATCATGTGGTTGAAATAAAGGTCTCAGTCGGAAGTGGGATCCTGTGCAATGCTATGCATAGTCTCATGTTCAAGAGGTTTTTTTGTTTCTTGGAACAGTCAGGTTTCCTGTTTAGGCCACACCCACACTTCAGATTGATATCTGAATGTTGATACCTGTGTTTGAGGAATGGAATGGATACTTAAAGTAGTGTTGTGTTACACTACCTACTGTGCAGATTTATGGATTCAAAGCATATTTATTTCTTGTTTTTGCTCCGAATGTCTCTTCGTATCTTCTCATATGATTGGTCGCTCCATTGCTTGTGACTGAAAGCTGTATATCAAATGTTCCGAATGACTTCATTTTTTTTTTCTCCCTAACCCCTGCTTCTGTTTAGGTGTCGAAAGTGAACGGCTTCTCGTTGAACGCGGCTGCTGCCAAAAAGTCGAAAGACTGCCGCCTACCCTCCAGAACTGTGAAGTACACGGCCACCGTGACCAAGGGCCACGTCACATACACCAAAGCGAAAGGAGAGCTGGTAAAGAAAGCCAAACTGAACCACAGCAAACATGCTGCTGCTGCTGGCGGCAATCAGCATCCAGCCAGCAACGGGCTTCGTGCCCAGCCCCCTCACTCAGGGAAAGTCCCAAGTGGCAATGCAAAAACCCGCAAACAGGTGCTGTTAACAAATGGGCTGCATGGCACAGCCAATGGGGGCGCCAATGTTCGCTTCAACGGGAGGATTAACGGACTCCATATCTTGAAAGACGACGAAATAGAGGACGACAGTCGGCAAGGGCGGCACGGTCTGCGCAATTCCAAACGCAGGATGGATTCAGGGCCGGAGGTTATAGAGCCCAAGTCCAAGGGTTTGTTCTCAGAGGCTAAAAAACCTAAATTGGCATCACTTCCTGTAGTGGAAACACGCAGCAAGAAGGTGCTAAACCAGGACAAGGCTTCGACTGCTCTTGCTAATGGGCACAGCATCACTGAAACGGCTGCCTCACCTACACCAAAAACAGGCCCCACGCCTGCTCCGGCCTCCCCAGCTGCCCCAGGCTCCGCCCACCAGAGCCCAGCCAATCCCGAGCCGGCAAGGCAACGGCCCAAACGGGCCTCCGCCGGGAGGCTGATGTTCATCCACAGGGCGCAGCAGAGGGTCAAGAGCTGGCACGCTAACTCTAATGCTAACACTACCTCAACCAGCAGACTCTTGAGAGGGTCAGAGCCTCAGACCACACCTCAGCGGGTGGAGCGTGAGCGTGAGAGGGAAAAGGAGAGAGAGAAGGAGCGTGAGAGAAGCCGGGCAGGCCTGGCAGCGCTGCCGGAGGCTCCAGTTTTTCGCCCTAACTCACGGGAGTTTCAGGACCCTCTGGTGTACTTGGACACGGTGCGAGAATGTGCGGAAGTGAGCGGGCTGTGCCAAGTTGTCCCGCCTCCTGACTGGCGTCCTGAGTGCAAGCTAAACGACGACATGCGCTTCATCACGCAGGTGCAGCGAGTGCACAAGCTCGGCCGCCGCTGGGGCCCCAATGTTCAGAAGCTTTCCTGCATCAAGAAACACCTCAAATCTCAGGGCATCAGCATGGAGGAACCACCAGTCATCGGTGAGTTTTCACAACAACTTTTTTCCTAAAAAGGGTATCCCCTGTTCTAAAGTTACCTGAGCGCTGTGAATATAAATATATTAATTTAAAATAGTGTTGCTTTGTAATCGTACACCACATAAGGAACATCACAAGGCAATCATGCGACTTTACCCCAGCAACCACACGTTAAATACAAGACTGCTGTCACCTCTTGTTGGGAAGCAGTAGCTCACTTAAATTGCCTGTCTTTTTTTTATTTGCCCCTCGGCATGGCTGAGCATTTATATGCTCCAGAAAGCTGCCCTGAGACTTACAGTAACCTACTACTGTGTTTTCTCCAGGGCTTGCTGGTTATTATAGGTAGGATTTGGAGCCCTACAAATTCAGCTGTAATGTTGGAGGTGTTCCAGGTGGAAAATTAAACTGTAGGGTGTAGACTTAGACTTCTGTTTAATATCACTTCTAAAGGTTTAAAAAAAATTTATATTTGCATGAAGCGTTATAGGAAATGAGTTCTATCTTTACCTCTTAAACTGGAGACTCCTTTGAAAAAGGGAAGGATTACTATTAGTATACGTGGCATGCAAGAGTTTTTCGCGTTCTAACAGGGTTTCCTGGTATCGGGTTTGTTTGAATGATTAATATCCGTTGCTCATGAATAAGCAAACACTCCAGCGTAATGAAAGTCATGGTGACCAATTTTAATCACAAGAATGCTTTGGGGCAGGAGTTTCGTTGATTTTGCAGAGCATCGACGTTTACTTAAAAAGGCTAAAGTAATGTAGGTTTTGTTCAGCTTTCAAAAGCTTATTTGTAATAAAAGCTCAAGGAAATTGGACTTGGCTCTTATTAGTAATATTATTTAGAGGTCGACAGATTCATCGTTTTTTTCCGATTAATTGGCACCGATTGTTTGTTTGCTGAAAATATCCTTAAAATCCATACCGATTTCCGGCTTAAGGTCGTCATTACAAGAGCGGCCTCTTGGGGGCGAATCACTAACTCCACGTGCTGTTTGTTTTTACACACGAGACTGCACGCTGCACGGAGAGCGCTATATTATATTTACTAAATATAATTTATTATTTATTAATTATAACATGATCAATTATATAATCATATTTATTAATATAATTAATATATTCATATTTATTTTATTAGTATGAATATATTAATTATATTAATAAATAGAATTAATATATTTACATTAATAGAATTAATATATTAATTTTAATAGAATTAATATGAATATATTAATTATATTAAATAATATAATGAATATATATATTTTTTTTTTATTTAGCGCATTTTCATGATTCTGCACTTAAATTTTTTTTCCGTAATAAAGTTTAGTATTATGCAAATGTTATTTTTGTTTTTTTATCCAGTATTGACTGACTAATCGGTTATCGGAAAGTACGATCCAGCCTAGCTATCAGTATCGGTCGACCTCTATTATTATTAATGGACGATCATGTCATCAATTCTAGGATTAAAGAGCTTCAAGGTGATTGATTCTATAATTTAAAAAGAAAAAGATTGGGATTAAAAAAACTATGTTTTAAAGGAGTTATCATGTTGAATCGAGGGTGAAACCACATATCTACAAAATATACTGCGCGATTAGGAAAAACACACCACTGTTTCTATACAGGAGGCTGCGAGGTAGATCTGGCACGCTTCTCCGAACTGGTCAGCGACATGGGTGGCATGCAGCGCGTGATGGATCTAAAGAAGTGGAGCCGTTTAGCCGATCTGCTCCGGATCCCGCGATCGGCTCAGGAACGGCTGGCTAAACTCCAGGAGGCCTACCTGCAGTTCCTTCTTTCCTACGACCAGCTGTCTCCACACGAGCAGCGTCGCCTCGAGCACGACGTCCAGGCCGAGAAGGAGACTCTGGAGCGCCGCCGGGGGCCCCTGGAGGGCCACTCCGAGAGTGGGAACGGCCACGCCCTGGCTCTTCCGCGATACGAGCCCAAAAACGGCCTTCACAGACCAGGCAAGGAGGCGGAGACGCAACGTAACCCTGGACGCCGACGACTCTTCAACCACGAGAAGAAGGAGGGATGTGTGGAAGAGAAAGGAAATGAAGGGGTTCTCAGTGACCAGCACAAGTGTATATATAAGGTGAGAGACACTGCTTTTGGAAAAGCTGCTGTTGTAAAACTGGAGCTTTTCTAAAATCCAGGGCACGAATAGAATGTAAAGTAGACCATTTCTGTGAAATATATTTGTTTGGCTTAGTCTGAATTTGGTCTGGAAAACCGAATCTGGTCAAAAGCGTGTATATTTTAATGATTTAGGTTTTTCTTTTTGTTTTATTGCCACTTTGCTGAAATCCAGCTGCAGCAGCCCCCAGGCCACCAAACAAACTGTACACCAAACCTACATCTATACAGCACATAAAAAGGCTGTAGTTCGTGTGTGTGTGTGTGTGTGTGTGTGTGTGTGTGTGTGTGTGTGTGTGTGTGT
>JAAIIK010000100.1:286258-296707 GCA_014706435.1 Silurus glanis
ACACACACACACACACACACACACACACACACACACACACACACACAGAGCTAACGTAGGGTTTCTTGCTGTGCTGTGCAGGTATTCGATCCCTGCTGAGGAGAAGGCTAAGCTTGATAAAGTAGTGCACACGCTGCTGCAGGCCAACGGCACACCGGGACTTGAGATGCTGGAGAAGAACATAATGGTGAGAGAATCGTACACACACACACACACACATTTACACACACGCGCACACATGCCACACGCATGAAATACACAAAAACACACAAACCCGATCCAATTTGCACATTATACCAAGTGCACTGTTGATGGACAGTATTAATCCATTAATAAATAATAATATAATGCCAAATACAACAATAATACCCCTGAATAATGATGAATAAAAAGTAAATAAATGCATTACAGGTAAAATGTAACCAACAGAATATTGTAGTGCCGTGTGTGTGTGTGCGCGTGTGCGCGCGTGTGTGTGTGTGTGTGTGTGTGTGTGTGTATATAGATAAACCGACATTTCTATATCGTTATACTGATAATACAGATTATATTGTAGAAATAAATATACCACTTTTTATAGATAAATTCACATTTTATAGTTTTGCGTTGTCCGTCACTACAGAAAAAAGAAACGGCGAAAGCGGAGACTTCTTCCAAGCCCTCGCACTCTTTTATTTAGATAAATATTATTTGTTCATATTTTGTCAAACAGTAACGAACCAATAAACCATAGCCAATCACAATATTTGTTCTTTCTACCCAAATACACTATAAAGACAAAAGTTTGTGGACACCCAAGTATAAGATTCCTACTGTATGTGATCAATATTGATAATCAATATTCTTGTATGTGTGTGTAAGATCTCTCCCGAGCTTCTGAGTCGTGAGGGGATTAAAGTGCACCGTACGGTGCAGCAGAGCGGACAGTTCGTGGTGGTTTTTCCCGGCACGTTCGTCTCCAGAGTGTGTTGCGGCTACAGCGTGTCGGAGACGGTGCACTTCGCCACGCCGCAGTGGATGAACCTGGGCTACGAGGCTGCCAAGGTAAGACTCATCTCTCTGCCCTCTGCTGCCACCTGCTGGACTGATGCAGTTATAACAGTTATAACTGCCTGCTGCTTTAACTTCCTGCCCCTGTTTTTAACTTGTTTTTTTTTTTTGTCCCCCTGGGTCAGGATTTAAAATGCAGGCGCATCGCTAAGCCCTTCTCCATGGAGAAACTGCTGTACCAGATCGCCACGGCCGAGGCCAAACGAGAGAATGCACTTCTGCTAAGTGCAATCTCCTCTCTTCTCAAAGATCTCAGGTCAGTACCTTATTGGTCAGGGGGTCCACTGGTGGATGGAATCGCTTCAGTGTTTTACTGAAAAATGATAAAGGAGATGGATGATAGCAGGAAAGAAGTTTTTTGATTGAAAATATTAAATTAAAGTGCAAATCCGGAGACCACAAGCTCCCATAGACTTCCTGTTTGTCTGTTTTATACTTGTGAATAATTGGATTGAATGTGTGTGTGTGTGTGTGTGTGCAGGAACATAGAGATGAAGCAGAGGCAGGATCTCTACGAGGCTGGTCTGCTCTCCTCTGCCCGATATGGCACTCACGACAATGGCCATACAGACAACAGGAAGAAAGCACGCAAATGGCCGGCTCTCGAGTCGTCCGAGAGACGCTGCCAGATGTGCCAACACCTCTGTTACCTGTCTATGGTAAGACTGCAGTTTCATTTCCGCAAAGACATATGTACATTCTACACTCTCATTTAAAGGGTTGGAATGAAAAAAATAATATCTAGATTCAGGTTCATATATAAAATGACGAAAAACAATGCGGTGGTGAGGTGAATCCAGAGATGCACCCAAATGGTGTTTTTGAATGGCAGATAATTCAGTTAGTATTATTATTTGCTTAATATATGACATCGCTGTTGAATTCTGATTGGTCAGGAAGTCCAGTCATGTTCTAGAAGCTTCTGTGAGGGCATCCCAGAATTTATAGAAATGTGTTCGTTCTATAATGGCCATTAACGAGTAACAGCGTAGACGGCTATTGACCAGCTATAGCCTACAGTTCACATCATCATCATCATCATCATCATCACCGCCTAACCGACACCTGCAGCACAGGGCCAAGAAGAACTCGCATATTCGAGTTTTCATTATTTTCCGTAGTATATAAGGATATTACAATAATATATAGGATACATTCGAAAAGCACATTCCGAAAGCACGTTCAGTTCTTGCCTTTTCCTTTTGAAGTAAATAATTCAGTGCCACATTCAGGTTAAGGCCAAACTGGTTTATTTACCATTTGGGCCCTCGTATGGCTGCAACAATTTTGGCCCCATTGTCAGTAACGATGCAGAAAAGTATCAGTAATGATGTTTTTTCCCGGATGAATGTTTCGAAACATTTTGCGTTCAGTTTCCAGTCCTCCAGGATATAATGTAACTGTAACACAGGAGTCATATTTACGCTTAAACACTTCGGTCTGTGGTCAGCGACAGTCAGCCGCTTTCAAATGTTTAGAGACGATCTCCCTCGTTGTATTGCTCGTACTTCCAGGCAGCTGTTTGTCAAACGTCTGAAGCAGTTCTCTAAAACTTTCCCTTTGAACGGTGTGAAAGAAAACCATCTCCTTCACGATATCCTTAGAAACAGCTGCCGTGTCCCACGGGTTTGCGCTCGTTTTAACCCACTCCATCTTTATCTACAGAATAATGGTCAAGGAGTCGAATTTCCGTTGCGTCATTTCCCGAGATGAAGCCTAAACGAAGTAGATGATTAAATAAGTAAAATATGCAGACGTGTAAATAAATCGGATGAAAAATGGTTAAATACGTTTAGAAATAATACTAAATTAAATGTATGAGCAATCTCGCAGGTGGACCGATCCGAAAATTACGTATATCGCCCAACACTCGATTCAACACGACACGATTCATTATAAAAACACAGAGTTCACTTTTATTACTTTGGTTCAGACGGACAGCAAATCATTTCCTTTTTCTTTTAAAGCATCTCCCTTTCACAAATAGGCCACTGAAGTGCAAAAAAAAAATAAATAAAAAAAAAAAAAAGACGACGCTTTTCTGTTGTCTGCAGGAAGACGCAGCTCTACCTCTGCCATGTGAATCTGTATTCTGTGTGACTCTCAATGGATCTACAAATTATTATATAGAAATAAATCGTTTTTTGCTGATGTGAATATGTTAAAAACGATGCCTAGCTATAAAAAAAAAAGGCCTCTTTTGCATTTTTGTGTGGTAAATCTGTAGGTTTACTGGGTTTCTAACAGATTTGACTGTTTTGTCTCTAGTGGGCTGCGTTTATTATATACAACAGATTGTATTAGTGTACTAGGTGCACCGTATGACCAAAAGTATTGCGACTTTTTCCGGCCATATGTGGTTCTTTTCCGTACTTTTACACCAAAGCTGGAGGCGAACAATTCTGGCCGACGTCACACACAATCTAGTGGCACATCTTCCCAGAAGAGTGGAGGTTATTATAACAGCAAGCGGACGAAACTGTGCGTTCAAAAAGCACGTATGCTCAGGTGTCCACAAACCAGTGTACAGAAAGAACTGAGTAGTGAACGTCGCGTGTGTTTCAGGTGGTGCAGGAGAACGAGAATGTGGTGTTCTGTCTGGAGTGTGCGCTGCGCTACGTGGAGAGAAACAAATCCTGCCGTGGACTGAAGATGATGTACCGCTACGACGAGGTAAAGCTCACCAGTCTCCTGAGTAAAAGAGAGCCTGCAGGGGGCAGCGCTGAGACACGTTTGGTGATGATCGCAGTAGTGGTGCCCTTCGTGCTCGCTCAGGGTTTTTTTTTTTTTTTTTTTCCAACAGCTTCTGAGATCATCCAGACGTGTGCTTCTTTTAAATTCAGAATTTGGTTACCCATTGGATGAGTAAATATAAAAAAAAATAAAATAAAAATGTTTGTTTTGTGTGTGGTTTAAGAAAACATACATCCTTAACTAATCCATGTTAAGAAAACATCCTCTAATGCAGATGTGGCTCAGATGTGACCTTCTGACTCTGCATTGTGTCTCTCTTTTTTTTTTTTTCCCCCACTAAGGAGAAAAAGTATTGCCCCCCTTATGTCACTTTTGGTTAACTTTTGCCTTCACTGCTATACATTACTGTGTGTGTGTGGTGATGGTAACGAGCAGTGAAGCACGTGGGGGAGCGAAGGCTGGTCCGTGTGGTCCGATCCAACAGACAAGCTCCTGTAGCTCAAACTGCTGAAGAAGTTCATGCTGTTAATGCTCGAGGGGTCACAACTGTTTTGGCAGGAAAAGGGGGACTGACACAATATTAGGCAGTTGTCCATAATGTTCTGCTTGATTGTTTTATATTTATATATATATATATATATATATATATATATATATATATATATATATATATGTTTTCCTCTTTCGTTGCAGGAGCAGATCAACAGTTTGGTGAATCTGGTGTGCTGCAAAGCCACGAAGAGCTCGGCACAAAGCTGCAACAGCTCCAGTCCGAACAAAACCCCGAACAAGCGTCGCCCGAGGAAGAGCGCCTCCTTAGAGCTGACTCTCACCCAATTGGGCAAAAACACCACGATGGCCATCTCATAAAAGAGAGAGATCGACTCTGCTCTGAGCTTCTGAGATCTGCTTTATCCCAATCACACCTCTCTTTCTCTCAGTCACGCGTATCTCTGAATCGCGGATCTTCTGCCTCCTACAGTACGGCGACACTTGCTGCATGTGAGCGAGCGAGCTGCCTTTTTTGCACTAGAGCGAAAGAAGGTTTTTTTGTTCCTTTGGATTTTTTTTTTTTTTTTTTTTGTTAGCATTAAGCAGCATGCTCTCTGGTCCGGTTAAAAAAGTGAGACAATTGTCGTCCTCTCTTCCGGACCCTTGTTTTTTTTTTTTTTTGTTTTTTTGTCCTCCCTCATCCTTGGCCCTGTCGACTGCATACACACACTCAGCCTGAACTGTGAATCGAGACATGTTGGTGCTCCTGTTTTTCTTTCTTTTTGTCTACTTTGTGTCACGATTCCAGAGACACGATGGCCGTTCGGCCGACCTGGACTGCTCCAATTTTGTTTCGTTTTTTTATTAATAAATGAACACATTTGACCTCTTTGAATTAGTTGCTAAGACGAGGTAACACTTGAAAGCGGGATTTTTTTTGTTTGTTTTTAATTTGAAATATCGGACGCTTTGAACTGGACTGGGTGAGACGAGACGGTCATGACGAGCTCCTGCGCTGACACTAGCGACTCCCCCTTTAACTGTGCCTGATCTTCAGATCTTCAGCTAAAGGAGCTTCGTCTGATTCTTTGGTGCTGTTTTATTCGATATGATTTTTATTGTTGTTGTTGTTGTTGTTATTATTATTATTATTATTATTATTATTATTATTATTATTTCATTTTTCGCATCAATTCACAAAAGGTTCAACGAAAACGAGTGCTATCTGCTTTCGGAGGCTTTCAGCTTCGACATGTGCAATCGTGTTAACATTCCACACTTCCTGTTTAATTCATCTGTACCAGTTAACATTAATTTTATTCATTGTTTTATTATTGTAATTATTATTAGTAGTCATTTTTTTGGTTATTTTCCCCAATTCATTTCGAATGATTTTAATTTAGAGCCGCTAGGCAGAGGGGGTATAATGTGAAATAGTTTTGTTCTCTTTTTTTTTTTCTTTCTTACTTAATTTTTTTAATAATCGATTTCTCAAAAAAACCCATCGACAACTTGTTTTTTTTAGTTTTTTTTGTACATAATCTTGTAAATGTCTTTAAATACTTGAGCCTCTGCGTCGAGGTGCCAGGAAGAGGAAACCAGATGAAAAACACATGATGAAGAAACAGCCTTACTTTTTTCAGTTTCTTCATTCGACCGGAGAGCGTGTGCGCTCGTTGGTCGGTCGTGAGAGAGACACCTACAGGGTTCCTCTGGCATTGTGCAGAAAATCTGAAGTGCTGCTTATATCACTGATAAAAAAATAAAAAATAAGATATGGAGTAGCGATGCCCCTCCCACCTGTTTCCAGGTTACTTTTTCTTTCTTTTTTTTTTTTAAGCTTTACTTTTTTTAAGAAAAGGGAGAAAAAAACATCGTTTAAAAAAAAAAAAGTTTTTTTTACATTTTCATTTCTGAAAATTCAACAATGTAGTAGCTACTCATGTTGCACTGAGCTTGCCAGTGGTGACTGTCAAGGAAAAAAAAAAAGGAAAAAAACAACAACCCTATAATCTAGTTTGATGGTTGTCTCTCCTTTCCAGAAGACTGAACTGTTTTAGGATTATTTAATAAAAAAACCAATTCAGGTTTTCCTTTGGTTTTGTTTTTAACAGGAATTATAAACTGTGTTGAGTTGTCAAGTTTTTATGGCCTTACTATGTATTTTTGCAATTTTTTCGGGGTTTTTATTTGTTTCCTGATAGGTTGTATGAAAGATTTGCTCAACGTCTGGCAAAGTTAATTTATTCGCACTGCATCTCAGCTTTTCCACACACACGGAAAGATTTCATGTTTGTTCTATTGCTGGTTTTTCTCTCTTTTTTTTTTTTTTTTTTTTTTTTTTTTTTTTTTTTTACTTTTCAAGTTTGTACTCGAGGTTTAATAAAAACTTATTGACAATTTGTAGCCTTTTCAGTTTGTCTGTGGAATGTTTTAGATACGATCCTGACCTTTACTAAGAGTCATAGTTGAAGGGCTTCCCAATTTGTACCTCAGTTTTCATGAATGAACTGTCATTTTTAATAAATCATTTGCTATTATATAAACCTGTATATCATTTTAAATGAAATAGTCTGGGGTTTGGTCGGTGTTTCAGTTCATCCCAGTGGCGTTCGGTTGTGTTGAGGAGGTCCATGTTCTGTGCAAACCAATCGAGATCCTCCACTCCAACCTTCACACATCATAGCTTGATTAAACTCCCTTTGTTCATTGAGCATTCATGAATGAACATTGCGCTCTTTAATTAATAATTGAATCATTGGACATTATTTGTTTGTATTGTTCAAGCTTGGGGAAGAATTGGTGAGTGTTGTGGTAGTGGTGGGGAACAGTTATGGCCACCTGGGTTACATTTACATTCAAATTTCCTTGTATTTGGCAGACATCCTCATCCACAGAGACTTACATGTATCTTATTTA
The DNA here is from genome assembly GCA_014706435.1 of Silurus glanis. Lineage (NCBI taxonomy): Eukaryota > Metazoa > Chordata > Actinopteri > Siluriformes > Siluridae > Silurus > Silurus glanis. The sequence goes on from JAAIIK010000100.1 coordinate 293,414, forward strand.
AACAACTGAGCAGTTAAGGGGGCCCAGATGTGGCAGCATGGTGCTGCTGGGATTTGAACTCATGACCTTCTGATCAGAAGTCCAAAATCTTAACAATTGCAAATCACTTCCCTTAAACTGAACAGAATATTAGAGATGCAATACCCTAACTGACCAATAGAGGTGCTTGAGCACGGTTCTTCCTGCACCCCAAAATACCTTTTAAGCTGGAATATCTGAAATATCTGACTGTGCTGTAGTGTATGTACACCAATCAGGCATAACATTATGACCACCTGCCTAATATTGTGTTGGTCCCCCTTTTGCTGCTAAAACAGTCTTGACCCGTCGAGCATCAACAGCATGAACGTCTTCAGCAGTTTGAGCTACAGGAGCTCGTCCCCACGTGCATTAATGAGCCTCGGACGAGCACGACCCTGTCGCCGGTTCACCACTGTTCCTTCCTTGGAGCACTTTTGATAGACTCTGACCACTACAGACCAGAACACCACACAAGAGCTGCAGTTTTGGAGATGCTCTGACCCAGTCGTCTAGACGTCACAATTTGTCAAACTCACTCAAATCCTTACACTCGCCCATTTTTCCTGCTTCTGACATCAACTTTGAGGACATCAATGTTATTCATTTCATCAGTCATAATGTCATGATGTGCCTGATTGGTGTTTGTGACAAATAAGGGATGTTTTTTCTAATGAAAGTTATTTTTAAAGGTGTGTAAAAACAAAACAAAACAAAACAAAAAAAAAACAAAAAAAAAAAAAACAGGGTTTTTTTTTCCATATCTGTTGCAAGTACGTATATAGTTTTAATTCTGAATATCCTGAAACCTAACATTTGTGGGAAAATGTTTCGATTTTCACAACACTATAACTAAAGGTGCATTTCTGTGCATTTCATGCATATTCTAGCATATATGGCAATTTCCTGCGACTTCATGGACAAGACACAAGGTCACACTAGTTCCAGTAGATTGTTTTTTTTTCTTCCTTTTTTAATAATGAACACTCAGGAAAATCAGACCGACAGCGCTAGTGATTGTAGCTTTCTATAAACCGAGTATAACTTGGATTTGATATAATAAGAGGATCAGATAAATGGTATGTACCAGGGGATTTCTATACAAAACCTCATGAGATCATAAAATACCATTTACACACACACACACACACACACACAAAACACTTTATATTTTCACACATACACACACTGGGGACGGAGTGTACAGTTTGGAAAAACCCTGTACTCTATGTAGAAGAGTCACGATTTACAGAGTTCTTGGAGGAATTCTCCTGTCCTGCTTGTACATCAGCATGGATCTTCTCCCTCTCGTGCCTGACTCCGCCTCTCTCGAATTCATCGTCACCTTCCTCTTCCTGGGTGTCCTGGCTGGCCGAGTCGGTGCAGGTGGATGAAAGCGAGGCGAGTTTGTGCCTCAGCTCGGCCTGCGTCGGGACCTGGAGCCTGATTTCGGTTCCGAACGACTCCACGTCGGGTTCTAACACACACACACACACACACACACACACATCAAACAAGATGAAAAGAACATTTAGAAGGAAAATACTCAAGTCACTCTCTGGAGGCCTTGTTTTGTCCATGGTAATCCTGTAATGTAATTGCGACTAATTGAAAAGCTGTTTTTGGAGCCCCCTATTGTTCATGAGACACATTACAATAATGAACATAGACTTGTTCTTACTTTTTTCTTGTTGACTACATAAACCAGCCTTTTATTTCTCCAGTAAAACTTTAAGGATTCACCTGGTGAATTACATTTACAATTACTTTCACCTGAGCATAAGATTAGTATTTGCTTTTTGGACATCTCATTCCATTTGCTGTTAAAATTCCCTTCCACTCTTCTGAGATGATGTTTCACTAGATTTTGGAGTGTGCCTGTGAAGATTTGTGCTCATTCAGACATAAAGGTAGTGATGTAGGTGATATGAGGAGGCCTGAGGTGCAGTGTTCACATTCATCCCAAAGGTGTTCAGTATGGTTGGGGTCAGAGCTCTATAGCTACTTATAGAGATAATATTATATAAGAAATACTTATAGCTGGAAAAAAAAGTGTCAGGTGTCACAACACGTGTAAAGAAAATGAAATTTGTATATGTGTGTAAGTGTGTGTAAGTGTGTGTATACCCAGTATAGGAGAAGCCACACTGTTGTCCTCTGCACCTGAGTTGAGGAAGACGTCCAATGCTTCATGGTCAGACATGTCCATCAGGTCCATCTGCTCAAGCATGTCCACATTTACCTCCATGGAAGACATGCTTCCTATTGGCTCTGCAAACCACATGAAAGGGGAAATATCACTTCTTCTTCCCTTGTTTGAAACTATCCCATTACTCCATCAGGAATATACGTCTACAAGGAAGCGTTCTCCAAAAATGAATTTGTTGCGAAGTAACCCTTGCATTTTTATTTTTTTTTTGCAGTGTTTGAGTTTTGCAGCACAGTATGTAAAGTAAATAAAATCATTATAGCTATAGTGTATTATGGCTGTCCATGCTGTGTTACACCATATTTCACCACTAGATGGCGTATAGCATTTAAAATGTTGAATTTTCTAATCAAACTAATGTGACATTTCCAAAAGAAAAGGCGAGTAGCAATTTTACGACCTGTGAAAGTTTGAACCAAATGTAATGTTCAGTCATTAATTAGATGTATCTGAATAGAAAGATGTCTGTTTTAATCCTGAGTGGTTTTTATCACTGTTAATAATGACACCTGTTTAGACTCACAGGAAACGTGTGAAAGTGGGTTTTTCACATTTTAAATCTTGGTGACTTCAATGTGATCAATTCAATGCACTTTAAGTGCTAAACTATGATTTCATCACTTGTGTCCTATTATAGATGTAATAGTGTTTTGTTTCCCTATGGAAGAAGCAGAGAGAGAGAGAGAGAGAGAGAGAGAGAGAGAGAGAGAGAGAGAGAGAGAGAGAAGCAGAGAGGCAGAGAGAGAAGCAGAGAGGCAGAGAGAGAGAGAGAATGAGAGCATGATATAGACAAATAGGGAGTAAGAGAAGTAAAAACAAAGGAAGAAAAGTAGAGAGAGAGAGACAGAGAGAGAGAGAGAGAGAGACTCTAAAGACCAGCCAATGAAAAAACTATTAGAAACTGTCTGGTCTCTCTCTCTCTCTCTCTCTCTCTCTCTCTTTCTCAGATTTTCAGGTGCTTTATTGACAAGACAAATAAATGGACTTTTGTATTGCCAAAGCATGTCAAACTCTCTCTTTTCTCTCTCTCTCTCTCTCTCTCTCTCTCTCTCTCTCTCTCTCTCTCT
>JAAIIK010000100.1:312373-358282 GCA_014706435.1 Silurus glanis
ACACTAACATCAACTCCAGCAACACCACCATTATCACCATCACCAACCCCAACCGGGGGGGGGGGATGAAAAGAGAACAAAAGAACTTTACATTCCTCTACTGTACATCAACAAAGTCTTTTCAAAGGTCAGCATTGTATTGCTGTCTGTTTTTTTAACCAAACACATTTCCTTTAGTTATACTGCAACCACAAGGATCATTTGTAGTTGTAGTTACATAATAATACGCTTTAAGACAAATCATTGGATTAGCACAAAAGGTGTGGGTTCTTTTTATGGAAGGTATGGCCCTTAGGACAGAGGGATTTGCAGGTTCTCGGGAATATGACACAGACAGAGAACATTATATCAGAAGGCGGACGCGTGTGCAGATAGTTTAATTTACAGTGTGAATATACCAAAAACAATGACAATACAACAAAGAAACAAAACACACAAGAAAGTCTGGGAATAAATATAGTTTGGATCAAGTAACAATAACAACAACATTAAAACATCATCACCACCAACCGCGCTCACACCAGCTACAACTCCAGCAACACCACCATTATCACCATCACCAACAGCTCCAGCACAGCAATCACCACCAACAATAACACCACCACCATCACCATGACTTCCAACAACTCCAGCACCACAAACACTAACATCAACTCCAGCAACACCACCATTATCACCATCACCAACCCCAACCGGGGGGGGGGGATGAAAAGAGAACAAAAGAACTTTACATTCCTCTACTGTACATCAACAAAGTCTTTTCAAAGGTCAGCATTGTATTGCTGTCTGTTTTTTTAACCAAACACATTTCCTTTAGTTATACTGCAACCACAAGGATCATTTGTAGTTGTAGTTACATAATAATACGCTTTAAGACAAATCATTGGATTAGCACAAAAGGTGTGGGTTCTTTTTATGGAAGGTATGGCCCTTAGGACAGAGGGATTTGCAGGTTCTCGGGAATATGACACAGACAGAGAACATTATATCAGAAGGCGGACGCGTGTGCAGATAGTTTAATTTACAGTGTGAATATACCAAAAACAATGACAATACAACAAAGAAACAAAACACACAAGAAAGTCTGGGAATAAATATAGTTTGGATCAAGTAACAATAACAACAACATTAAAACATCATCACCACCAACCGCGCTCACACCAGCTACAACTCCAGCAACACCACCATTATCACCATCACCAACAGCTCCAGCACAGCAATCACCACCAACAATAACACCACCACCATCACCATGACTTCCAACAACTCCAGCACCACAAACACTAACATCAACTCCAGCAACACCACCATTATCACCAACAGCAACCCGAACACCACCAACAGCTCCAGCACAGCAATCACCACCAACAATAACACCATGAACATCAACTCCAGCAACACCACCATTATCACCACCTACAAACAACTCCAGTGATTTTGGAGTGTGCTTGTGGTGATTTTGGATCATTCAGCTACAAGAGTGTTAGTAAAGTCAGGTACTGATGTAGGTGAGGTGAGGAGGCCTTCAAGGAGGTGTTTAATAGGGTTAAGGCCAGAGTTTTATAGCAGATCTTCCTGCTTGGTTTGGGTCTCCTATTTTAAGTGAAGGAAGAATTTCATGCTCCTGCATTCATAAACATTCTGTGTGCCTCCAATTTTGTGGTAACAGTTCAGAGAGGAACTATACATGGCTGGAAAGGTAAGGTGTTCCAATACTTTAGTCAAAGTGTAAATAATAAGAAGACACCTACTACACCAGGTTTTGATTTGAAAAAATAAATTCAAATACACAGTGGCAAAACTGTGGAATCCCAGTTCCTTTTGATCATCTTAATAATGTTGACTTTTGTGTTACAACACAACAATTTCTAAGTATCTTTAGCACTTAAAAATATAAGGGTTTTAAACTCCTGTCATGGAATTCGCATGGAATACATACGAAATAAAGAATTTAATATGATACGGAATCAATGCTCGCAGCTGATGAGCATTCATTCGAGTTCACAGAGTAATGACTGCTTCCTGTGCATCTGCATCTGCAAATGAGCTCTAGTCTGTCCATATTAAGCAGTGTGTGTGTGTGTGTATGTGTGTGTATTAGGGACGATAAGATTCAGCAATTCGCATCGGAGCATCGGCATAAAAGTTAATGTGATGTGATGCAGTGATTAAACAAAAAGTGCATCGGTTACAAGTTGGCATGCATCTTTTTAAACATATTTGCAACTGTAAAAATATTTGATATGTAGATCGATTTCTCCTCACTAAACATGTTCTCGAGCGCGTTCTCTCAGCACCGCCGCTGCTACGTGAATATGACGTGTCACAACACTACGGAGACCGAGGCGTGTCCTGAGAGTCTCATAAAATATAGATTAACATGGCAGAGGTAGAGGTGCATCTTCCTGGAGATTTGCTGTTTGTCTGAACCAAAGAAATAAAAACAGTAAACTATCTGCACCATACTGAATTGCATAGCATATTTTTCCTATTGCATCGTATTGTATTTAATCGCATCGTGTTGAATCGAATTGAAATCGGATCGCACTGCATCGTAATAGGGGTGAATCATATCGTATCGCATCGGTAGCTGCTTTATATGTATCTTTAATGTATCGTATCGTTGGCTATGCTTCAAGATCCTTAGTGTGTGTGTGTGTGTGTGTGTGTGTGTGTGCGTGTGCGTGTGTATGTGTGTGTGTGTTTGAGTGTGTGTGAGTATGCATGTGCTGAGATTGCAGGACACATTGCATTGCGTTGCATGTCTGAGAGATAGACAGGCATCTGTAGAGTTTGATCGGCAAGTGTGTATGCGCATGGGTTTGCACATGCTGCTTGTCAAGAAGGGGGTGTATGTTCAAGACAGATGTTGCTTTTTGGGCTTTAATGACAGCGCCTGTAGAACCTGTAGAATTTACGATCAGAATCTTTGAATTTGTTTTATTTATTAATTTATTGGTTAGTTTATTTGCTTGTTTGTTTGTTTATTTGGAGGCACTTGTATGCCATATATACGGCTTCAATACTTACTATGCACACACATATCTGATGAAATCCGATTTGCGAACGGGCTTCGAATTCAAATAAAAAAAGAAACGATTCAAATTAAAAAAAAAACGGAAATATATCGGTAAGCGCTGTGTGTTTCAGCCCGAGCTCAGTTATATAAGAACACAGTTATCCTCAAGGTCTTCCATTCTCTAAACTGAGAAGCGTGCCATTGTGTGCAACAGTCTTTCATGCACTGTGCATAAATTCGTCTGGATTTCTCTGTACTGATAGCTCTGGCTCATCACATCGCCCCATGGTCAGTGAGTGGGCGAGTCCCAGGTGCTCATATCCATGTCTTTACACATTCTTATGACTCATTATCAACATTACAGCTCTATGTTTACTTCCCCAAGCTTGCCGCTTTCAAGCAGAAGGTTAATAACGGGGGGGGGGGGGGGGGGTGCTATTATTTTCGAAACAGGTATGAGGTATTCAGTGCTATCTCAGGAGTTAAGGTCAGGTCATTGAGTACACTTGGGGCTCCACGGTTTGTGGACTGTACACTGAATAAAGAAAAAAGTATTCACTTGTGATTTTATTTCAAGTACATGCAGAATCACTCACGGCTTCTAATGTGAAATTACTCAAACATGCCATGCCATGCCAATTGTTAAAACAGAAAAAATGAAACCAGACCACTAGTGTGCCAGATATGCAGATCTGAAGGATCTCAGCTTTAAGCACTATATGTTATATTTTATTATTATTTGAACCAGTCAGTAAAACAGAAAACCTCACAGAGATTTTATATATGGTATAACATTGGCTGAGCCTTTAAAAGACCTGCATTACCACAGTATCTGTCTGTATTTGCTGGTGGTGCAAATTTCTTAAAACAAAATAATGATGATGAACTAAGAAGATGGTTCAATTTAAATGTATTGTTACAAAAGTCTGAAAAATATTTTTTTTCTTGAAAAAATTTATTCACCATTCATCCAACCATCAATCCATCCAAACTTCCATTTATTCTTCCTTCCTTACCTCCATACATCCATCCATTCATCAAGCATATTTCCTTCAATGAAACAATTTCATTCATTCAACAATCCATCTCTACATTCACCCCTCTGTTTATCCTGTTTATCCATCCATCCATCCATCCGTTTAAGCATGCAATAGTTTTAGTAGATACACTGAACTGTCTTTCATTTCTCACTGCTACCAACTGCATTCTTGTGATAAAGAGAAGAAAGTGCAATTTGCCAGTTAATTAAGACAATCCCAGTAAGGAAGCAAGACTCAGACAACCACAGATGGGTTCCCATGTAAACAAATAAGTTATTGCTTGCCATTTTTCTTGTGTGTTTAGTACCCAAAGTGTTTCTTTTACAGCATTTAGGTTAGTTATAATATTTTATTTATTTATTTTTATATCAAAGTGATGGAAGGATCTAGGACCAGATGAAACCAAATTGATTAGAATTCATTAAAAAAATGTCCATTTTGAGCTAATTCTAATATGTTTTCTAATTTTTTGTGCATTGTTGGCTTTTAAATGTCTATGAACCACCACTATTTTTGTTTTATTTTTGTTTGTTTTGTACATTTCCAAGAATCTTCAGCCAAACAACTAACTATGACCACTGGTCACATGACTGTCACATGATCCACCACCTAGTTCAACTTGCCCAGATTTTTAATCACAACCACCTGTTAGCAATAAGCACGCTGCTCAGAAATAACCCTCATATTCATGGGCTATTTGGGCCATCTTTTTACTTGCACACAACGTTTATTTATGCCACGTGGATGCAAGTGCAGACAATTCTAAATCGTAATTTTCCAGATGCTTCTTGTCCAGAAGGGCAAAAACAGAATACAAAAGTCAAACTAACACAACATGATATCCAAGGTACAAATGGTTTGATCAGGTATAAGAACAAGTCACTGAGAATAACAATAAACGAGTGTGTAGACTGTGATGGTGGTTGCTGGGAAGTCTTGACAATTTAACAGATTTCCCGTATGCACTTAATTCAATTAGCTGTATTTTTTATTTTATTGTCTATCATTAAATCTGTGTTTGTAAAATGGATACTATGGACTAGCTAGCTAACCTAGCAAATGCTACATCTGCAAAATTTGACAAAGTGATTGTGCATGACGTTTCGCATCAGATTACACTCATTACAATACAATGTCCAGCATGGCGATGTCTTTTAAGGATGAAGTACTGTATTACTCGGCTTGTACTTTTTATTTCTGTGAAAACATTTTCAGACCGTGTTGTTTCTGTGACAGGGTGACTGTGAGTTTGGTCCATACTGTCCATCACGCCACACGCACAAAACAAAAACTCTGACTTGTAACCTCTCCTAGCCTACTGAGAGTGCCCAAGCACAATTCCGGATCATTCCGGGTCACTCTAACTCCATTTTCTTTGTCAGTACAGATATTCATGTGAGCTCCGAATCTTCTCAGTACTCTACCAAAAGACCACACTGTCGTGTGCTGCTATCTCCGAAAAACCACAGCAGACGCACCATCTGTGCAGAACCATGTGTACATGATGTTCGCATCCACATTCAAACATTACTATGTTTAATATCATGTCTGAATTACTGTAATTACCAGACGGCACCTCCGAGATTCAATACTGTTTATCAGTTCGGACACTGAAATGAGTTGTTTCTATGGCAACACACAGACACGCCAGCCAAAACTCATACTGATCAGACTCACACTGATCGCTACGATAGCCTGCAGTTAACTCAAGTGTAAAGTGTATATTACACATTGCATATAATGCAAAGCTCTTCAAAAAACGCTCAACTGCAATACAGTTTTTGATGAAGAGATAAAAGCTTGATGATAACTCCATCAGATTTTATAAAGTCAAAAATATTTTAAATCCAACATCAACTACAACAGGGTCAAACATTCAGGTCCTTGTAGTAGCAGGAATCAAAAATCGGCCATGTAAATGCTTTATGAACTTTAATCAAAATGATATTATAGCATTTTCTAGCAAACCTTTTTCAACCAAAAAGATTGGAATTACTCTTCTATGTAAAATTAAAAAAAAAACATGTAAATATAACAAAGAAACGTTGCCATTTAAATTTTTTAGGAAATTGTCAGCCGTACTCATAATTAGCTAGCATTTCAAACTAGCTTGTTTGTTTCATACTTGTAAATTGTACTTCACTCTATATTTTAGTAACAATGCTTTATAAGCCCCATATTGGCATTAATACAAGTCAATGGCTATTACTGATTATCAGACTGATCAGAATGTAATGTATTTTTGTCTATAAATATGTATTTAATTATTCCCAAAAGTCCATTCTTTCCATTTTATTCGGTTGTAATTTTACGTTGGAGTTTTTATCCAATCAGATATTAGCCATCACATCAGGTGTTGCTGTAAGACCAGCAGAAATGAACAACACAGGCTTTCTGTAGCTTCAAATCCATGTTGCTGTTGCTTTAACCAATCAGATTGTGATTTGGTCACTCCAAGGCCCCCTAGCTGGTGTCCAGTCACTTTGGCATTTTCACGTCCTTTGACTGGACGGTTTGAAAGCGCACTATTCAGACTCGTATACCACATCTGTAGCAAACTGCACAAGCTCAAATATATGTTTTAATAGCTGTTTTTTTCATTCCACAATGACTGACAGTAGAGAAAAATTCGATTTGTTTGCTGACTTACACACTTACAAGGACAAAATAGACTTTTGAAGAACAGCTGGACATCATGAGAAAAGGTAAGCCTTCAAAACAGTTGTTAAGGTTTTCATGACCCATTTATACTTTCGTGTTTTCTTTCCTGTAGAATTTGCACGAAAACACACAATTTGCCTTCATTTCCAATCCCCAGGAAAATCATTATGTACAGAAAAATGCACAACATTACACAGAGAACCCAGGGTCATTTTATGAGGTTAATATCGATGCTTCTGCTAGAGATGATGTATGCAGGGGCTTCAGTGAAAGGAGACTTGTTGAATTGTGTTTATTGGGTTTTTTGATTTAGTAATGGCTTCATTATGCACGGCACGTCGCTGTTCATATGCATGGCAGGGCATAACGCTTATAATATTAAGCAACAATTATGTATAATGAGACTCACTTAATTCTTCTGATTTGGTAAGAATCGGCAGATGAAAAATTCATTCCGTATCTTCTGCCTAAGGCAATTCTAAATAAACGATTGCTTTGGTACATGAAAGAAAAATTCTGTGTTCAAAATAATGTCTCATTTTTTTAAAGGGTGATTGTCCTTTAAAAAAAAATCCTTTAACTTGTTAATAAACATCGCTTCCTCTCATTTCTCCACACCAATTTTTTTTTTGTTGGCGTGCATGAACAAATTACCAGCCTCTGAGCGAATTTCATGCCCCCCCGCTGTCAGCACTGTGAAATAATTACGGTGTGAAGAACACAGTGTAATGTAGGAGACCAAGATGGCAGGGGAGCAAAAAAGAGAGACAAAGACATGGAGAAAGAACATAAACAGATGACTCAGAACCCAGTCTTTATCTATACACTGCTCAAGATGAGAATGTATGAGGTGTTTCCTGGACCCCTGTTTCATAGCACTAATTTGGCCAGGTCTTGGCAGATTGTCATACTCTGTCATGAGTTGACATAAGCTGTTTCATTCACATATTTCATATTAATGTCATGTCATACTCTTTTATGTGTCATGACAGTTTATGCCAAAAAGTGTCATGGTGTACCTTGTTTTCATTACAATTCACTTCCAGTCATAGGTCTTTCCATGTTACAAGAGTCATGACTGTTTTCCTGAGTATAATGTCACACCCCTATACAAGTGGTCATGACGGTCTTCCTGAGTCTCATGTCACGCCCCCTTACAAGTAGTTATGGCGGTTTCCTTGAGTGTAATTTCACACTCTGTAACAAGTGGTCATGACGGTTTTCTTATCAGTCATGTCATACCCTATTACAAGTGACGGTTTTCTTGAGTATAATATCACGGCATATTACAAGTGGTCATTACTGTTTTCTTGAGTGTCAAGTCACGCCCCATTACAAGGGGTATTGATGGTTTTATTGTCAGTCATGTCACACCCCTTTATAAGTGGTTATGACCATTTTATTGAGTCTAATATCAAGTTACAAATGGTCATGGCGTTTTCTTGAGTCATTTTACGCCCGGATTACAAGTGGTCACGACGGTCTTCTTGAGTTTCATGCCACGCCCCCTTACAATTAGTCATGGCAGTTTTCTTGAGTGTCATGTCATACCCAGTGTCATTTCATCACTTGTTATGAGTTGTCATAGCAGTTTGCATCCAGTCAGTTAGGAATCTCAATTCATAACCTGCTATGAGTTGCCATGACAGTTTATCAACAAGTGTCATGGTACACCCTAATAATGAGTAGTCATTACAGTTCACGTCCAATGTTTCATGTTATATGTCATGACCATTTACATACAATTGCATGATTGTCATGTCACACGCTGTAACAAACTGTCATGACCTTTAGGTAAACCTTGCTACAGTTTACTTGCAGGGACATGAGTTATGGTTACAGTTCTGGGTTACTGATCAGAAGGTCAGAGGTTCTCAGTACTGTCCCAGTACCACCAAGCTGCCACTCTTGGGCCCTTGAGCAAGGCCCTTAGCACACTGTGCTCCTGGGGCTCTGTATCATGGCTGACCCTGTGCTCTGCCCCCAGCTTCCTAACATCATTGGGCAAAGAAAGAGTTTCACTGTGCTGTAATGTACATGTAACAAGTTTGCAACCAAAAACATGACTTTCACATCACACCCTGTTATGAGATGTCATGACGGTTTACATCTAGTGATAGGAGTATCATGCCATGTCATCTTATAGTTGTCAGGATATTTTATATCCAGTCAAGGTATGCCACAAGTTGTCATGGCAGGTTAAGGTAAAGGTTTTTACTTGTCACATGTACACTAATCAGGCATAACATTATGACCACCTGCCTAATATTATGTTGGTCTCCCTTTGCTGCCAAACCAATTTGAGTTACAGTGCAGCTTCAAACAAGCCCCACTAGAGCTGCTGTTTTGGAGATCCTCTGACCCAGTCGTCTAGCCATCACAATTAGTCAAACTCGCTCAAATCCTTACGCTTGCCCATTTTTCCTGCTTCTAACATCATGACAACAACTTTAAGAGGAAAATGTTCACTTGGTGCCTAATATATAACATCCACTAACAGGTGCCATGATGACATAATCAGTGCAATTCACTTCACCATTCATAATGTTATGAATGATTGGTGTATATTATAGCACAGTGAAATAATTTCTTCACATGTCCTAGTGATGTTAGGAAGCTGGGGTCAGAGTGCAGGGTCAGCCATGACACAGCACCTCTGGAAGAGGGTTAAGGGCCTCACTCAAGGGCCCAAATGTGGCAGCTTGATGATACTAAGGCTCGAACCCCTAACCTTCCGAATAGTTTTCCCTTTACATCCAATAAAATCAGTGTCGGGTCACGTCCTGTAACAACCTGTCATGACAGTTTACACAGGCTCATGCCGTATCGTCATGAAGATGTCATGACTGTTCACATCACTCCTAGGATATACTGGAATGTTATACCATACTCTGTCATGATGTATTTCATGTGGTGAACATCCTGTCATGGAGTGTCATGACAACTTCTATCCAGTCACATAAGAGGATCAGTTCAGACCCTGTCATTAGTTGTCATGACAGTTGTACTATGTATACATTCGTAACTAAGGTGTTCTGGTTCCATGAAAGCTCACTCCACAACTGAAACCTCCATCATGAGACAGCAACTATCTGGCAATCAGACCTGTTTACTTGTGTTCTTCTATTTTCCATAAACCTGCTGGCGCACACACATGAAACTTCTCAGAGTGTGTGGTGATGTTGCTGAGATCAGAACGTTCGAAGCATCACAAGTAGCTCTTAAATCACAGTCTGACATTCTGATCACAAGTGGCTCACACACACCCATACACACACACACACACACACACACACACACACATACACACACACACACACACACACAAATCAATCACACCCATAGAGCATTTTATTGCGTTCAGACAGCACACAAGCCCACGTTCACTCCCACACCCACACCCACACACACACACACACACACACACACACACACCCCCACACACACACACACACACACCCACACGCACACACAGCTGAGTTGAACTGAGAGAGAAGTCATATGGAGGAGACACTTACAGGAATTCCTCTTGCTGCTGCTGGATCGTGGAGAAGACATGTGGCTGGAAGATGAATCGCGCTGAGCTCGCAGTGATGTGATGTACAGGGAGGGAATCCACTCACAGCACGACTCTGCTGCCGCTCATCCTGACACACACACCCGCTGACCGCCACACACACGCCTTCCGTCAGGAAGCGATGCTGCAGCGTGAGGTGCTGTCAGAGACGGCGTGTCTCACTGTGTGTGTCTGTGTGTGTGTGTGAACTGCTCAGGCTGTCTGATTGACTGGGATGCAAACCTAAGAGTGTGTAGTAGCTGGGAACATACCACTCAGGATCATGGTGAAGGGGAGCAGAAGGGATGATGAGAAATGGGAGGCGTGGAGCGAGAAACAAGAAAACAGAGTTACAGAGCAGAGAGAGAAAATAGAAAAGGGGAACAGAATAGATGAGATATCTCAGATAAGAGATTTACAGTGGGAATGTGAAAAAGAAGAATGACAAAGAGAATGAGAGAGAGAGAGAGAGAGAGAGAGAGAGAGAGAGAGAGAGAGACTGTAGTTAGCCGTTTTCTTCATTTGTCACTGCAAATGTCATAGGCAGTCATAACTGTTCATGCCTCCTCGTTTGGTGGTGTCTTTAACATTAACATAACCAGACGAACTGATTTACGCCTTTTACAAACTACCGATCTACTGACCTCAGAAGTTTACACAGACTGGTGCAGAAAACTGAAAACATCCAGCCGGAGAGTCCAAGGAAGAACAGCCAGACTGGTGCTTTTTTACCTGTCACATGTACATTACAACAAAGTGAAAATTTTTCACTTGAGAAGGTATAATACAACTTTAGTTGGTCCAGAACTCAGCTGTTTAATTTAATTACTAAAACCTCCTCCATCATACATATCTCCCCTGTTGTCTATCATCGACACTGACTTCATGGGAAATATTGAGTAGAATACAAGATTCTGCTTTTCACATTTAAAGCTCTGCATAATCTTGCACCCTCATATCTCTCTGACTTCCATCCTGAAGCTTACTTTCAGATCTTCTTCATCTGTTTCCCTTGTTGTACCTTCTGTTCTGTTAGTCACTATGGGGTTTAGAGCATTTAGCTGAGCTGCTTCTCATCTTAGGAATTTTCTTCCACATTCTATATGAGAAAGTGTCTGTTTCACCACTTTGAAATCATGTCTTAAAACTCATTTGCTTAGATTAGGTTTTTCTCATCAATTTTAACAGGTACAATGCTGTTGTTTGTTGTATTGTTTTTTTGATTCATAATTTTTCCCAAATAGAAATGTCATCATCAGCAAGATGCAGGCCGTCGCTCGAACAATGATACACAGAATTACAGGGATTACAGTAAGAAGATAATGTGATGGGGTTCGGCAATGCGCTCTGTAATTGCACTCATTGGCTAATGAAGGTGAATAATAAGGACAACATTAAGCTCCATATCACAATATGTGGACATCATCATCATTTAAGGTTTAATGTTTATTTGCAAATATATATTATACACCAGATGTAGTGATTTTATTTAACTAAGGTAGGAATATGCAGGTTATCTCAAGTGTCCTTGTTCAGTAGCCGAATTGCCTGTTGGTAGAAATGCCAAATGAGACTCTCTTGGTTGGTCCTCAAGATCTGGTAGCACTTTTCTAATGGAAGCACACTTATCATCATCATCTTTCTCTTCTTCATCACTAGACAGAACATCAGAAACATATGAACCTAATAAGGTCATATATCAGGTAATGTCCTGCACCAGTGACTAGAGGTTTGTAACCCTAAATTTTGGACACCTGTCTATTCATTATGTTATGACAACTACAGGACGTGACCTGACACACAAAAACAGATTACTGGATTTAGTCAGAAATCTGAATTCACATTTTCATAAAACATTTTTTCCTGTTTAATAACCACTGTGGCAAATAATCACCTAATTGTTAATCCAAAGAGGATAATGCAAGCTGGTGCTCTGTGGAGTTAATTGAAAATTATATAGAATGTGGAGGTGGTCGGATTCAAACTAGATTACAACAAGCTCTTAGTGCTGCCCGTGTGCAACTGTGTGTAAAACTCTAAACACAGCAAATTCTCCAGTCCAGATCGCCACACTGCAACACTGAAAAACAGTAACTCAGAAACACATTGTGTGTGGGTGTGGGTGTGGGTGTTGCTGTGCTTTGCACACCCTCGGGTTATATTTTGCCAAAATCTTTTTTGGAAATACATAACATGGGGTATATCACGTTATTCAGGTGTGATGTTTAGTCATGGGGCTTAAAGGTGCACCCAGTACCTGAATGCTTTGTCAGTGACGCACAGTGTAGCATACGGCATGGTGTCCTTCCGAATTGGTCGGAGAAACATGTTAAAGTTTCCATAAAGGACTTTTAGGGACATCTTACCCTCAGGCAAAGAAAACTGTCTTGGCTTTTCAGTCAGGCTGAAGATCTGTGGTTACTGTATATATCACAGGCTATATTTTTCTGCTCTGCTTCGTTAATTTGACACAGTGCTGCTTTGTACTGTTTGTTTTGCAGCAATACGCCTTTATTCCTTATAATGTGATGTGACCAGATGAGTACAAGGAACGCCCCTACCTTCTCGAAATGCATAAATTCTCATCCAATATTCTGCTTACACAACAGTGATTTGCACACTAGCACGTTTATGTGGTTCTTATATACCTTAATCACTGTGGTATTACACTGAGGCTAGCATTATCAGCTTGGCATCCAGGATCTTTCCCCCAGACTAAATCTTATCTAAAAGTAAAAATTCACTGTGAATCGATTATCAAGTCAATACTGGCCTTGGTGAGTTTCCAAGTGAACTCATTCAGCCCTTCAGAAAATTCAGCAGTGAGGGCGCTATGAACAACTGACTCTTTTTTTTTTTTAACCAAGCCTGAGTATTTAAAGACATTAATACTTGTATTATTATCTTAGTATAATAATATAAGGCCATCCATCTCTCACCAGGATAATCGTGTTGTGTATATGATATGGAGTCGTGGAAGTTAATAATCAACCACAGAGTGTCTTAAGGGAGAGCTCCAGTGCTTCTGGAATCCAGAACTCTCGTTTAGATTTAGACAATCTCACCATCCTAGAGCTTGAAGAAATCAGCCAAAGACCCGGCACACATTGAACACTCACTCGCTGGATCCGGATCTGTCAGTGTAGCTGGAGGCAATGACTGGCTATAAAAGATGATTCGGGATAATATTGATGTGTTGCTGAGATTAGAATAAAGGGCAGAATTAATTCTCTCATTTTCTTTTTGTTATTCTGGTAAAACTTGTATTAAAATTGCGGAATGACTAAAACACACCTGAAAATGTATAGTTTTTGAATCTTGATTAATCCCGAAGGAAAAGCAGACCCTATTCTAAACCAATCATTTCTTCATAACAAATCGCAAATAATCACTTCTAATTGGGGCATGTGTAGTCGCTGGACCTTCATTATTCCACTTCATCGTCGCGAGGCGTATCCTTTTATTGCAATCCCTCAAAGATTTGAATGTAAATTAAGATCATCTGAAAATATCTTGACATTTCACCTCATAGTCTGTATTTTATGTCAAATCACTTGTACAGAGCGAGTCAGCAAGAACTGTCTCTGGCAAATTGCACTTTATTTAAACAATACTACAGGCTAGAAGCTCATAATAGCTAGAGGTCTGGGCTCTTTCTGTCTCTCTCTCTCTCTCTCTCTCTCTCTCACTCTCTCTCTCTTTATTCTCTCTCTCTCCCTCTCTTTCTTTCTCTTAAAAATAAAATCTTTTTTTCCTCAGTGTAGTTTCTAAAGTAAGTGCACATCTTATCTGTGATGAAACACATGAGTGCAGCTAATTTGTGCATTAACAATGGTTCTAATAAGCAGAAACAAGTGCACACACAAACACACACACACACACACACACACACACACACACACACACACACACATACACATACAGGGTGTAGTATCCTTTGTAACGCAGCATACACACAGCCAGTTTGGGGACTGATCGAAACGTTGTTTATTTGACTTGAGCTCAAATCAAACAAAATCCCCAGGAATAGCTCATTGCTCTAAGATGAGTTGAGGAAGAGCTTCTTTGATGTTTGATTGATCCGAGAACAATGCGGCCCCTCGGAAACCCTGCCAAAAACCTCTCAAAAGCCCCGTCAAATTTTTAGAAGGTTAGGACCGTTGGCTCTGATTAAAAAAACAAACTTATCAAGATGTTATTGTTGAGGTGTGCTTTAGACCAGCTGAACACCAGTGTGGACCAGACATTCATGGACCAAATTCAACACCAGAGAGATTTGATGCAGTACGGTTTGGTCTAAACAAATAGCAACTTATGTAGAACAGCCAGAGAACACTTCTGTGAACAGCTATCATGTTCGTAATCATTTACATGATTCACATTAAAATTATTTCATTTAATTTTATACTCAGGGTAAAAATAAAGGTTGTATCATGAACAGGTGAGGAAACTTGGAGGATCATTTTTTTTAAGGTTCTATACAAAACTTTTTGTACTGCACTATACTGATCAGCTTTGTTCCCAATAACTTACCTCACAACAGGTGACACATTTTAGATGAAATATTACATTTTCATTTTTTTTATCTATAGAACATATGAAAAATTATCGTTTACCAACCAAAACCTAGACCACTGTACATTCATTCAAGTATCCATTCAGCAGCAAAAGATCATTAAGATACAAATGATGAACTTCAGATAATATTTGAGCAAGAAGAATTTATTTTTTTGTGATTTTTACTGTACTGTCTAAGAATTTTTAGAAACTGATACATGATAGGGTTTATACAGGGTGGTGCAAACAACAGAAAACATTTAATGAGCGGGAGAAGAGAATGTGCAAACACTTTGTTGTGTAGAAAGGTCAAAGAAGGGCTGGTTTTTGTGTAAATTATGAATATGGACATAAACAATGACCTTTTCAGAACATAGGACATCAACTGAAACAATATTTTGTCTTGCCAAGGTTTTGTTGTGTTGTTTGTTTCGTTCTTTAATAATGCAATGATAACTGTAGCACTCAAAGTGACCTTTGTCTTGCGCTCTAATACACTCATGAGTATTTTACCGCCCCCACCCGCATTCACCAATTAAATCTTGTCCCACGCCGCACTCATTTGCGTCTGGTCCCGTGGGTCACCGCCAATGTTTAAATGCCAACTTTCTCCTCAGTGTAGTCTCAAACTGGTTCCATGAACATGATAATGACTTTATTTCCTAACCCTAAATCTGACCAATCCCACATAATCCTGCATTTTTTTTTTCAGTTATATATTTCAGTTCGTTCTATTGATCATTATTAGATTAGATTGATAAATAGGTATGAGATCCATACAGGGATGAGGGTGATTAATGTACAGAAGGTGCAGTAGGTAATAATATATGTATATATATAGGAACACTTCTTCTTTTTCTTTCGGCTGCTCCCATTAGGGGTCGCCACAGCGGATCATCCGTCTCCATACCACCCTGTCCTCTACATCTGCCTCTTTTACACCAACTACCTGCATGTCTTCCCTCACCACATCCATGAACCTCCTCCTTGGTCTTCCTCTTTTCCTCCTTCCTGGTGGCTCCATCCTCAGCATTCTCCTACCAATATAATTCATGTCCCTCCTCTGCACATGTCCAAACCATCTCAATCTCGCCTCCCTCACCTTGTCACCAAAACGTCCAACATGCGCTGTCCCTCTAATAAACTCATTTCTAATCTTGTCCATCCTCGTCACTCCCAACGAAAACCTTAACATCTTCAGCTCTGCTACCTCCAGCTCCGCCTCCTGCCTTTTACTCAATGCCACTGTCTCTAATCCATACAACATCGCAGGTCTCACCACAGTCCTATAAACTTTTCCTTTCATTCTTGCAGATACTCTACTATCACAAATCACTCCTGTCACTCTTCTCCACCCACTCCACCCTGCCTGCACTCTTTTCTTCACTTCCCTAACACACTCTCCATTACTTTGCACTGTTGACCCCAGGTACCTGAACTCCTCCACCTTCTTCACCCCTTCTCCCTGTAACCGCACCACTCCACTGCCCTCCCTCTCATTTACGCACATATACTCTGTCTTACTCCTACTGACTTTCATTCCCCTCCTCTCCAGCGCGTACCTCCACCTCTCCAGGCTCTTCTCAACCTGCTCACTACTCTCACCACAAATCACAATATCATCCGCAAACATCATAGTCCAGGGAGACTCCTGTCTGACCTCGTCCGTCAACCTGTCCATCACCACTGCAAACAAGAAAGGGCTCAGGGCCGATCCTTGATGCAGTCCAACCTTCACCTTGAACCAGTCTGTCGTTCCTACTGCACACTTCACTGCTGTCACACTGTCCTCATACATGTCCTGCACCACCCTCACATACTTCTCTGACACACCTGACTTCCTCATACAATACCACAACTCCTCTCTTGGCACCCTGTCGTACGCTTTCTCTAAATCCACAAATACACAATGCAGCTCCTTCTGTCCTTCTCTATACTTCTCCATCAACGTTCTCAAAGCAAATAAGGCATCTGTGGTGCTCTTCCTCGGCATGAAACCATACTGTTGCTCACAGATGGTCACCTCTTCTCTCAGCCTGGCTTCCACTACTCTTTCCCATAACTTCATGGTGTGGCTGATCAACTTTATTCCCCTGTAGTTACTGCAGGTCTGCACATCTCCCTTATGCTTAAAGATCGGTACCAGCACACTCCTTCTCCATTCCTCAGGCATCCTCTCACCTTCCAAAATCTTGTTAAACAATCTGGTTAAAAACTCCACTGCCATCTCTCCTAAACATCTCCATGCTTCTACCGGTATGTCATCTGGTCCAACCGACTTTCCACTCTTCATCCTCTTAATCGCTGCTCTCACTTCCTCCTTACTAATCCTATCCACTTCCTGCTTTACTAACTCCACATCATCCAACCTTCTCTCTCTCTCATTTTCCTCGTTCATCAGCTGCTCAAAATACTCCCTCCATCTTCTCAACACACTCTCCTCACTAGTCAACACATTTCCATCTCTATCCTTTATTGCTCTAACTTGCAACACATCCTTCCCAGCTCGATCTCTCTGCCTGGCCAATCGGTACAAATCCTTTTCTCCTTCCTTAGTGTTCAACCTCTCATACAGCTCCTCGTATGCCTTTTCCCTGGCTTTCGCCACATCCCTCTTTACCTGCTGCCGCATCTCCTTGTACTCCCGCCTACTTTTCTCATCACCCTGTCGATCCCACTTCTGTTTTGTTAACCTCTTTCCCCTTATGCTCCCCTGCACTTCCTCATTCCACCACCACGTCTCCTTGTCTTCCTTTCTATTTCCAGATGTCACACCAAGTACCTTTCTAGCTGCCTCCCTCATCACTCCTGCGGTAGTTTCCCAATCATTCAGCACCTCTTCACCACCACCGAGCCTCTGTCTGACCTCTTCCCTGAACCTCACACTACAGTCTTCCTCCTTCAGTTTCCACCATCTTATTCTTCTTTCAGTCCTTACTCTCCTCCTCTTCTTCTTCGCCTCCAAAACCATCCTACAGACCACCATCCGATGCTGTCTAGCTACACTGTCCCCTGCCAGCACCTTACAGTCTCCAATCTCCTTCAGGTTGCATCTCCTACATAGAACATAGTCCACCTGTGTGCACCTTCCTCCACTCTTATACGTCACCCTATGATCCTCCTTCTTCTTAAAATAAGTGTTCACCACTGCCATTTCCATCCTTTTAGCAAAATATATATAGGAACACTACAGGATTCCAATAGCAATATCCACATCTACCTGATCTCTCATTGTTTCCCTCAATCATTTAAAAGAACACACATCTTAAATGCATGTGTGTAGCCAGTGGTTCAATCCATAGCATGTATTACATTTATCACACCTTATCCTGGAATCCATTTTGGAAGCCTCGAGACTTCAGGCTTAGATTTTAAAAAAGATGAAAAAAGATGAGAGAATAAAAATAAATAGAAAAGACAACAAAAGCAGCAGACAGCCTCCCCGTGGTGTCCACAACTTTCAGTTAAGCTAGCACAAGGGTTTGTATTCTACTTGAGGTAGGAGGCTGTTGCTAGGTGATGCCCAGCTCCAGGCTGTATTCAGATTTCGTAGTGGATCGAAAGCTCCTTTGGCCCTTTAACACTGCTGAGGTAAAAAAACAAACAACAACAACACATCACAGAGAATATACAGAAAGCAGTTATAACAAACCATGGAGCCTTGAGCAGAACCAAAGCGACATTGAATTATACAGGAGGGAGGACGATGACGTGTTTTCCATATATATCAATCGGAATTTACATTCTGCAGGTACTTTTTAGTCCCTCAGATTGATTTTACTTAATAATGAATCATTTCAGAGGCAAAAAAAAAAAAAAAAGATCTGCTTAAATTATCCATATTTGACAATATGAGCCAAGCATCAAATACAGGTTTTTGGTGCAACAATAGAATCTGTTCTCTAGCAATGATGTTGCGTTTTCAAACCTGATTGGGCAGAGGGTTGCCTAACTCTCTTGTATAAGTTTAGAGCTCTGGCTCACTAACTTTCTTTCGGCTTCTCCCATTAGGGGTCGCCACAGCGGACCATCCGCATGTTTGATTTGGCAAATGTTTTTACGCTGGATGCCCTTCCTAACTTAACCCTCCCCATTTATCCGGGCTTGGGACCGGCACTAAGGCAACCCAAGCAGGATCTTAGGCTAAAGGAGAGGGTAGTGGGAAGTGGTAGCTCAGTGGTTAAGGCTCAAGGTTACTGATCGGAAGGTCAGAGGTTTGAGCTGCTCTTGGGGCCCTTGAGAAAGGCCCTTAACCCTCTACCTTCCAGGGAAGCTGTATCATGGCTGTTTAAAATATAGGGAAGTAAGAATTATATCTATTGCATCATAAATGTAGTTAAGTAGAAAGAAAAGTTGCTTATAACTTTGATATTCAGTAAACCTTGAAAGTAGCCAAAAAATAACTTAAGTACAGGAACAAAGTACATCTACTCAAATACTTCACACCACTTCACTGCTGGTTCTTTATCTCTCAACTGCTTAGTTGTATGAAATGAGACAATTGTAAGTAACTCAAAATAAGGGCCATAAATGTACATTTGTTGTGTTGTTTACAAATGAGTGCACTTATTATAATGTCTTGTGTATAGGTCTGTTTGCTTAGGGAATTTTGTCTTATCTGGGGTTCATTTATACTTTAGTTTTATGTAAAGTCTCGGTCCTGGAGGAATGCCTTTTTGATTTACTGTTTAAAATGCTATACATGCCACTTGACTTGACTTGATTTGACTTGACTTGACCTTTGGCATGTTGCTGTAAACCGGTAAACCTGAATCACACTAAAAAGTGTCATGGATTTCCGTCTGGGATGAATATAGCCATCTATCTATTATTTTCCTATAAAAGCATGCTCCCAGATATTACTTAGCTAGCTTGCTTGCAATCTATTAAATGTATTTCTTCAGACAGTTATGAATAAGCCAATTACAGTATAAACGATAGAATATTTTAGATTAAAGACAAGACGGAACAAAAAAGTCAAAATGATTAAAGAAACATGGAGGGATAAAGATGGCACCCATAATGCGATCAGCAAACCCGTTTAAAAATTAGGATCGCTTGAGGATTAGTTCTGGTATTTTGTGAGTTTCAAAGGGCATTTCAGGTGACTGATTTGGTTCAGATGGAATGTGCTGGAACACCATCTACAGTTCGAATTGTGTAAGCACTGTGTATAACTGTACATGGAATGAAAAACTGGATTTAATTTTGGACATGCAGCAGATGTTGTGTCTCCTCACCAGGTGTCTCAACTTCTCCAGATTTATTTTTTTCAGGAAGGGGTATGGGAGGGGTGATGTCCGTCAAATAAAATGTCGATCTGAGGGTAAATAGAAAAAAAGCGTGTAAGGAAAACAGGCACAGAGGGAGGCAGCTGGTGGAAGAGTCAGGTTAGCCTGATGTCAAACACCCAGCAGCAGGTGGTCACACTTCCTCACGAAGTACTTGAGAAGGAGGCAAACACACACACACACACACACACACACACACACACACACACACACACACACATACACACACACACACACACACACACACACACATACATTTTCACTTGCTGTTTGTTGCCACATCTCTCATGCAGGCCATCTGTTCTTTCCCCGAGCCTCTCAAAGACGCGCAGACATCGTGTCATTAAGACGGCAATATGGTGCCCGCGTTCGCCTCCGTGGCTCAAAATTTCAATTTGAAATGAGATGGTTGAGATAGCTGTGCAAAACAACTCCATTTAAAGCCGCTTCATGTGCGCTGGGGGTTTTCTGTCACTCTCAGCGAGAGAGAAACCAGAATCTAACCACCATCTTCTACAATAATCGTGAAACAGTGAGGTTCTCCGAAGGTTCTCATGAAACTTCCTAGTTCATATAAGGTAGGACTGTTATCTCTAACAAGAACAATAAAAATCACCAACAAAATGAAAGAGGTTAAAAAACCGTTAAAGAATGATTTTAGAACCAAAAAGAAAACTGTATTCAGCAAAAACAACCCCAAGCAGAACAACTCACCCAAAAACTCATTCTATGGATAGTCTTTATACTGTGCATTCTCTTCAACATGCTTTGTAACACCCACTTTTTTATTTATAAACCCGTCCCTCCTCCACCAGCATTCAATTATTTCTATAACGCTTTTAACAATGGACATTGACTCAAAGCAGCTGTACAGAATGTGAGACTTATAGAACAATGTTCACTTATATTTAAATTTGTGTATTTATCCCTGATGAGCAAACCAGGGGCGACTGAGGCAAGAAAAATCTCCCTAAGATGGTATGAGGAAAAAACCTTAAGAGAAACCCATTCAAGGGAACCCATCTGGGTGACACCAAGAGTGTGCTTATAAATCATTAAAACAATACAAACACCAGGAAGTGAGAAATATCTTGAGCACCAAAGTGTGTGATTATGAGTAATATCCTTTATACAGTCTTATATAGTCAGTTGGAGTTGTGGAACCTGGTGAGTTCATGGAGAGTCTTACATACAGGAAACTTCCTAAAACTAGATTTTAACCCTTTTGTCTACTTGGAAACAATCTCAAGAGTTTGGATAAAGTGTTAAATAACCTGTATACATTGCAGTTACTTGTATCAAAGATGAGCTGATTCTGGTCATTGTCACATTTTTAAATCGAGACAAATCTATTATGTAATAATAACACAATGTGAAATAATGGAATCTTGTGTAATGATGAATTAAGTCAAAAACTGAAAGAGAGATGATCAGACAGAGAAACAGACAGGCAGGTAGATCAGGCAGACAATCAGACAAAGGAGGCAAAAAGAGAGACAGGTGTGAAAGGCAAACAGACAGGCAGACAGAAAAGTTGTTTGACAGACAGACAGACAGACAGACAGATAGACAGACAGACAGACAGACAGGTAGACGTCTAAATGTTCCCATTGCATTGCATTTATTAAGCTTCTTTTTATCATTTCTCTAAAACCTACTTTATTAACCAGTTTATCAACAATACTCAAGACTCTCAATTTTCTGTAAATGGCTCACCGTCCTGATCTTCTCTCAGCACATTAAACTTGTACGAGACGCTGTTTCTCTGAAGGAGTTCAGTCAGCATCATTTCTCAGGAAGTCAGGAACACTCTGTAACAGTCATTGCTGATTCATCTCGGCTTTCAAAACCTAAATGAAAATCGATTTTCTTCTACGCGCCTCATAGATATATAGCTAGATAGCTAGAGGAAAAAATAGACAGAGATACCCAAGCACAGTGTGTATATATATAAATATATATTTAATGTACATGTTACAAGTAAAAAACACTTTTAACTTTTATTCATCTTACATCAATTTATACTACAGCAGGAACTACTGCCTGTGCATTTTAGTATAATTAAATATTTGTTTTGCCGAATTATTGCACATCATATAAAAATTAAGTGCTCTTCAGAGATCATAGCACGGCAATGTCCAGAAGGGGGCGCACTTTCTCTCTCTTTTTTTTTTTTTTTTGCTGAGAGCTCATGAAGCAAAGTTGATGAGTTCACTGATTTAGGAACACATTAATCCTAGATGAAACAGCAAAAACCTTAGTGATACATAATTCATTATCTCAGGTGACTCTCTTACACTTCAAGTCTTTGCTTTTGCAGTAAACAAAGATAAACAAAGTAAACAAAAACTAGAATCTGATTGGATGATATAAAGGATCAATGACATAAAGTCTATTTTTTTACAGAAGACCTTAAAAGTCAAGTCAGATTATTATACTTATATAAAAAATGTCCATAATAGTAGACATTTTGAGATATGCGTGGTCAGTTGGCACTCACTAAGTAAGGTCTTCCTTTTTTTGCTAGTCCGGCTGTGCTCTGACTTTAAGCCGTGAAGTGACAGACAGAGAGACAAACACAGACAGACCTGACCTTTAAAAGGTATGAATAACTGAAATAAACCTACGATTACAATCAAATATCATATATAATAAGTACAAAAATATTAGGACACCTGAATTTACTAATGCCCTTGTTTGTGAATGAGCACAAATCTCCACAAGCACACTCCTAAATCTAAACCTAAATCAAAATCTTCCCATAGGAGTGGAAGTTACTATATAAGTAAATGAGGATTTAATGTGGATTGGGATGTTCAAAAGGCACATACAAATATTATGGTCAGGTGTCCACAAGCTCTTGGCATACAGTGTTTATAATATTATGATAATATGACTATTATCAAGTACAGTATTTAACTTCAATTTACAGTTTTAAGTCCAAATGTATTATATATTTTAGATCATTTGGATACTATGAAGAGTCTAAATCAAATATACCAGTGCAATGGCACCTAAAAAGCAATGTCAATATATTAGACGAGTAAACAGACAATTTCACAAAGCTATTAGAATGTGTTGGAAAGCAGGACTCATGGCCAAGTGTAAGAAAATGAGTGACTTCCATAAAAAAAAAAGTGATGGCTAGACAATTGGATCAGAGCATCTTCAAGTTATGTAGTACCTTTCAGAATCTGATGGTTTCCTCTCAGGTTTCTGGCGTTGTTTTCTTTCTTTCCTGGGTTATTTCAGGTTCTTTCCACCAGATGTCGCCATTATGCTCCCGAGTCACTAATTAACTCCTATTGTTTCCACCTGAGTCCTGTTCGCCTTGTGAGTATTTAAGTTCCCCTTTTGGCAGAGTTTCTAGAGTTTCTGGCTTGTTTGTTGATGTTGTGTGACTCAAGTGACCAAACAGAAGGAATATTTTATAATTGATCTACTATTGCTACTGGCTACATTAATCATAGTAAATCCAGACCTCAACTCAATAATCACTTTTCTTTATCTTCAAAAATAAAGTTGTACCCAAACCATCAAATTTTCAAATAAACTTAATATTTTTTATTAGACTTAACATTATTGGTGCTTTGTGCAGATTGTATATACTATGTTTAGACTGCATTTGTAGGTAGGCATCTTTGTAGGTATTTTGGTAATCTATCTCTTCATGTGCAAGTGTAGTTATGATGATCTGCCTGATGAGGGAGTTATATATCATAAAACTGAGCTTTTCCTACAAACAGATCAAACCCAGACACCTCTCTATCGCCAGTCACCATCATCGGCGTCTGCGTCTGCGTCTGCGCAATTAAAT
Organism: Silurus glanis; assembly: GCA_014706435.1. NCBI lineage: Eukaryota > Metazoa > Chordata > Actinopteri > Siluriformes > Siluridae > Silurus > Silurus glanis. Next base: position 336,315 of record JAAIIK010000100.1, read on the forward strand.
TGTTAAGGGCCATGCAAAAACAACCCAGCAGTGACTGGGATATGAACTCCCAATAAGAAATCGCATCTTAACCACTGCACTACCACTTTCCCTTTATTCACTCGGTTCCATTTGTTGAAAACACATGGATGATGAGCACTCATGTAGTGCCAAGATACAAATAATACAAAAGAGCAAAAACAAACCACAATAAAAAATAGAAAAGGATCAAATTCTTCAATGAACGTCTATTTAAATATGTAACATTAAAAAAAAAAAGGGTAATATGTGGGAGATAAAGAGAAAGAAAAGGGAGGGAGGAAAGGCTTGAAAGCATATTAGAAATGTATAGGAAAGAAAAAAAAAAAGAAGCAGTTTGAAGAATGAAAGAAATGCACAGAACAAGAATAATTGAAACTATATGGAAATAAACATGTAATGTAAAAAGGAAAGAATTTGAGCCAAAACCAAGTTAGAAATGAAAAGAAAGAAAGGAATGAAGGAAAGTATCACTCAGCTGAAGATGGGTTCCCCTTTTGGGTCTGGTTCCTCTAAACCAGGGGTCACCAACGTGGTGCCCGCAAGGACCATATGAGTAGCCCGCGGGCCTTTTCTAAAAATAGCTGTTTCTTACTTTGTTAAATCATTGTTGATAATTATTATGAGAAATTATTAACATGATCAGTGTCTTCACATAGATGAATATCATTAATTATTAGTAATAACATATAATAAAAGGTAAATTGAGCAAATTTGTTATTTCAGATCAAACTGAAAACTGTGTGTATCAAACTGGTAGCCCTTCACATTAATCGCTACCCAAGAAGTAGCTCTCAGTTTCAAAAAGGTTGGTGACACCTGGTCTAAACGTTTCTTCCTCATACCGGAGTTTTTCTTTGCCACTGCCTCCATTGGCTCAGTCTTTGGGTATAAACTTAGAAGGGCTAAACTTATATAGACTGATTTATATACTTATATAGACACAGACACCGAGATGACACTCATCCTGACTTTTCCCTGAACTCTGACTCGGCTCAGCCAGTTATGTGCTCGAGGTGTTTAGAAGAAAAGTCAAGTAGAAATGTCCTGGGAGTGTGTAAACATGGAGGAGAACCATGTAACCGGTTCAACAACGAATCCTGTGAATCCTATGAATTAAAAAAACAGTCACATATTGGAATGAGAACATGAGTGTCGATCTTTGAATTATTATCAGAGCTGCTGTTCGAGAAGCTTCATCAATACCTTTGGACTAATCAGAATCCTAATCTCAAGGGTTCTATTTGATATTTTAAAGATTTCTGTGGTAAGTTTATTTTTTCTAGCGACGGAAATGTAACCCTGGCACTGCACCACTCTTCCTGAAGCGTGTCTAAATTTGCTGAGCACATCATATCAGCGTTCGCGGTGCTACGTTCAAACCGAACACGCACCTGCGCAGGGCTTAGTTTCCTGCACGTGAAGGAAAGTTTTGTGCTGAACACACACATACATAAAACAACAAGGAATATAATCAGCAACACTGTGTCTTATCTCCTGAAGAAGAATAGATAAAGGATATGGTGTTTTGATATCATGTTTATATACCATAATAAGGTCTTGATCTTTGATCGGGGTTTACAATGTTATCATGATGTTGTGTTCAATCAAAAACGGATACGGTTCAACCACAGAAGACCCACAGTCATAATTCAGCTAGATGTAGATGCAATAAACATTCAAATCCCAGAGCAAATATGTTATAATTGGAGCATCAATGAGAAGAATGTGGTTTTGAAATCCATGGCATGTTGTCGAGCTTGTTAACATGCATGTTTCTTTTGTTTATATACAACAAACTTGATCATTTAAAGGTAAGAAGATTAACTTTGACCAAACAAATATATAAAAGAACAGATTTCATACTTTATTTTCATTGAAAATAACTTAACATGAATACATTTCATTCCCGAAAGCTGATCTTACCTAGTTGGAGATTTCTTTCCTGCAATCCAGTTCACCCCAGAGCAGTTCAATAGGATTTAGGTGCGGTGACCAGGTAGGTCATTCCATGATAAATAACAATCCAGCTAAATGTCTAACTAACTTGTACAGAGTTTGGACTTATGCTTCGGGTCATTGTCCTCTTGTATGGAGAATTTGGTTCCAATTAGCTGCAGTCCAGACCGAATTTCATGGTGTTTAATGGAATGGTGGCCATGTTAGTTCAGTATTCCTTTCACCTGGAAGTCTCAAACCTTCCCTGATTCAAAACAACCCCAAACCATTAAGCTTCCACCTCAATGCTTGACTGTGAAGGTGAGGCAGTCTGCTAAGATCTTCTCCCCTCTTCTCCGTCTTACATATGTTCTTCAATTAGACATTAAAAATGTCAAATTTGGTCCAAATATGTCCACAGAAATTTCTTCCATTCATTCACTTGTATGTTTTTTGCCTTTTACCCTGTTTGTTGCAACAAACGGAGCATGAATGTGTCTCAAAAACCATAAAAAATTAGGTGCTTCCAAATTTTTGACAGGAACTGTATAGCAAATGTAAATTTAGATGCAACATATCTCTGTCATTAACTGTAGATAAATATGAAACTCTATATACATATGAAATACAAAATGAACACTAAAAATCCGCAGAATGTTGCCTAAGCAGTGCAGCCTGTGTATCTGAAAAGCCAAGGTTTAGTTCTTATGACAAAGAATTATATAACAGGCCTAAAAATGCTGCTCACGCTCAGCCGAAAGACTAATCGCATGCGTTCGCTCTTACATAATCGGCAGAGAGCAGATGTTTTTGTCGTGAGCATAGATTTTTCATCATCATCAGAAAATTCTGCTTTGGAAACGAACTCCAGGATGTTATGGATGGACAGAGCTGGAGAACGGAAGCAGGAGACTGTTATTGTTATCAGCTGCACTTTGTTTTTTAGAGATTCAAAATGATTTTTATTTCACATTCGAAGCAGATGATTATAACCAGTTCAGTTTTTAAATGTTTTTCATTAAAACTTTTGTATAAAATGTGAATATTTTTTTTTTATCTGCTTTGTGTTAGATCAGGCTGCAGGAGTATTTTCATTTTACTTACAATATCCCAAAACAAGATATTTAGATGAGGAAAGTTATGTGAAATCAGAATAAGGAAGAAACTAATATCATTAAATTTAGCATCTCACTGAACAAAATGTAATGTACAGCTGCATAGTTACATGAATTAATTTAGAAAAATAATCACAGGCTTGTTTTTGTCTTATTTACAGAAGAACTTAATTGTTTCCACTGGCAAGCTCTTGATTTTACTTCTGATTGGTTGAATGTTGGTGTTTAATTTCAGCACCATAATGTTCAGAAATCTTTGTCCCCACCATGAACGTCAATCGTACCAAAATAAAAAAGTTCACCTGCTCTTCATCCACTTCATGTTACTCTGGTGTTTTTTTTTCCTTGTCTGTTCCTGCAGGTAGAAGATCCCAGAGTGCTGTAACTTGTTCTCCCTGGCGGATACATCCAAGTTTAGCTGAGTATGCTGAACATGTGCTGACATGACTGAATGTGTGAAGAGTGTAAGCGAATGATGTGTGTGTGTGTGTGTGTGTGTGTGTGTGTGTGTGTGTAGAGAACAGGTGTAAGGAGTGTTAAGGCAAGTGTGAGCAAACGTAGGCAGGTAGGAACAGATTCATTCAGTGATCAGACACGAGCAGACCTGCTTTGAGGACCTGAGGGCAAGTAGTAGATTACTGACTAGCAGGTCACAACATCTCCAGACATGCCCTTGTCCTCTAACACCTCTAACACACACACACACACACACACACACACACACACACACACACACACAGGTATAGTCGGCCTCTTAGGGTTCCTAGTAACCCCTTAGTAACACTTCCTACAAATCCTGTATTCATATTGTTGCAATTATGGCATGTAATATAGCATCTATAATTCCTTATAATGCTAAACACTGCAGCCTGTGTAAATGTTTCTTACTAATAAAATGACCATTTTAAATGGAGTTATAATGTCAGGATACATGACATAGTACAATATTTGTTCATTAGAATATCACAGATTGTAGCACAGACTATAGAATCTGCAATAATTAACCAGAGAATCTGTTATAAGCCATAATAACAAAATAAAGAAAATGATCATATTTGGATGAGCATATGTAAAATGTTGAAAAAGATACAAGAATTGTACAGTGAATGACTGGAAGAAAGTTCTGTGGACAGATAAGTCCAAATTTGACATTTGTCTCTCTAACTGAAGAACTTCTTTAAGACTGAGACGAGGAGAGAAGATGTTATCAGACTGCCTCACCCCCACAGTCAGTCAAACATGGAGGGGAAAGCTTAATGGTTTGGGGTTGTTTTGAATCAGGGAAGGTTTGCAGGTGAAAAGAATACTGAACTAATTTGGCCACCATTCCATTCAACACCATGAAATTCGGTCTGGATTGCTGCTCATTAGAACTGACTTTATCTTACAACAAGACAATGAGCAGAAGTGTATGTCCAAACTCTATACATGTTATTTAGAGAACAAACAGTCAACTGGAGTGATATCTATCATGGAATGTCCTGTCCAGTCACCACACCTAAATCCTATTGAACTGCTCTGGGATGAACTGGATCGCGGGAAAGTAATTTCCAACTAGTGAAGAACAACTTTGTCAAGTTTTACAAGAGTATTTCAGCTGAATGTTTGGAGAAATAATCTGTCTGGATGCCAAAAGTGTACAAATCTTATTTATGGGAGAATTTTTACAAAAAATAAATAATAAATCTAGTGTAACATCTCTACATTTATATATTTGTTTGTTCGATTTTCGGCGATCTTAATTACCTTTAAATGACCTAGTTTGTTGCAAATAAACAAAAGGAACATGCATGTGTATCTCAAAAACCATAAAAGACTTGGTGTTTCAAACTTTTCCTAACAAGCACTGTTTTATGTATGTTATATAACTATTGATCATCCTTTCCTTATTGAAACACACTTCACTAACCATTATAACGTATTAGGAACTTATACTAGACATTTTACATTTATTATTGAAGGAAATATTTGGCCGGTCCAATACACAACATTTATACATATACATTACGATTCTAATTTATTACATATGCTATATAGCTAAATATGAGCATTTATAAAATGGATATATTTAATAAATATTTAAAAGATGAACATTTAATCATCTAAGTAAAATACAAAATAATAATAAATATAAAAATAATTAAAAAAATGCTCACCAAAGTTTAAATGGCCATTTTCAAAACCTTTAGAATCAAATGTTCCATTAGTTTTCCTTTAGAAACCAAAAGCAGCCAAAGTTAAAAAATACATAAAAGAAACAAACAGGAGGGTAAATGTTAAAACTTTGTTCAAACTTATAGCATAATTTGACAGCCGAAAATAATCCCAGACTCCGTTCTCTTCTCAGAAGCAAATGATCATGATGAAGACCTAGTGTTTTGTACTCGGAGCTCCTGCTGTTCATTATAATCATCATTATATCACTCAGTGGAGCCACTTACTGAGCAAAACACAAAAGAGCACCAAGAGTCTTAGAAATCAACTATCATTTCTGACTAGCTGTCACTGACATCGAGAAAAATTTTTCCTTTTCCATACCCAGCTAGTTTAGAGCACTGCAGTGCATTATGGGAACTGTTTGTCATAAGTTCCTTGCTTTCTTTGGGTCAGAAGCACCAGCACACTTTTTCTCCTAAGATGTCAATACATCATGCCCAGCTTCTTGTTACTCTGTGAATGTGCTATAGAGGCATGTTAGCATGGTGCTGTTATATTTCTATTTGGGATCATGTGTTAGCATGAAAGCTAACACGTAAATAACAACTCAGAAAATGATCTTTTCAGCCTTTTTTTTGAAGTACATGACCTTGAGAACAAAATAATAACAAAAAAACAACTTGACTTCAAGATTGCAGTCCATATAAATGGCACATATCATGCAATTATTAGCTAATAAACAATTATATTTAATATAATAATAGTGTGTTAGCCATTAAATGCAATACTCCTGCATCATTAAGTCTATGAGGTCATTCATGAAACTACAGAGCACACTGGGAATCTAGAAGAATTACAAATGTTTGGTGCTAGAATAAATAGGGAATGTTCTGTGTATTACATCTATTTGTATTGTAAAGAACAGTCTCTTCCCGACACGGACACATTGGAGCCATCCAGCTGAGTGTTTGTGGTTTCTAGGTGAGGGGAAGTTATTCTCGCTCTCGTCGAGTTTCTATTTCTCTGTTAGTCAAGAATGTTAGCACTGACACTCAGCAGCAAAGGTTAAGGATGTTAGACCACCGCGTTTACACAAGCACAAAATGGATGTGTGCTAATACTGCCATGTGTCTCATACAGTTTGTTCAAGAGTGAGGGAGGGTTTTAGACAGGAATGCTTTGTTTGTGCTGTGGAACGTCAGACATTTGGAAAAATCAAGGGCTATTAAACAAGCTACTCGAATTCCTGGGGTTTTTCTTCCAAGGACACTAGTGTTGCTATATTTAGACAATGTCTTGACAAAGTATCCTTCACAGTCAGAATGCACCCTTTGAGTCAATAATTAAATGTATTTTAAATAGTAATTGCTGTATAACGCATTTGGATTTATTTGAATCTATTATTTGTAAATGTTTGGGGGGAAAACAGTCCATCTAGAGAAGGTTTGTACACAGGAAATGTTACAAAGACAATGCCAGAGTGATTAGCAGCCTTCAGGATAATGTGGAAAATGGATAATGGCAATAACCTCATTTTATTATTAATAGTTATTTAACATATACAAAAACATTTCAAAACACTGATTAATAAAATATTTTCACAGCACACGTAATTTAAATGAAAGGTCATGTAAACATTCTCCAAAGTGAAGAATGCGTATAGTTTTTTTTTTCTAGTAATGCAGCTCGGCCAATGCAGCCGTTGCAGTCACAGTCATACGTTTCAATCTCTTCACACATAAAAGCTTCCTTGTCACATCATGTGTTAATGAATACATTTGTTCAGATTGATAAATGAGCCTACTGAACAGTGATTAAAATTATATACACCCTTAAGTTTAAGACTATAAATATAATTGTCCCTGTTTAACATTACAGGAAGGGACTTGGTGCCAATAATTCTGGACAATAATTCACTGCAAGTTTCTTGCTCTGGCTAGATCTCTAATTTCCCAAGACCCAAGGACAAAGGAAAGTCACACATTTCAGCGAAATAAATGTGCAGGCTGCGTTCCAACATCATGCTGGAACACATCCTACATCCAGCTAATTCATTTTTAAATCTGCTTGAGCCAGGTTCAGAATTGGGGGCAGCGTTCATCGGATGTAGAATGAAAGGAAAAGTTTGACTCGGAAGTCGTTTTGGTTTTAATATAACCCCACGAGGGCCGGTTTGAACCAGAAAACTTTTGCCGCAAATAGAACATTTTGTGCTATTTGTTTTTAGACGGTTATTGGAAAGCATGCCTACTTCAATTTTATGCATTGTACTACAGCGCTGTTGATTCTGATTGGTCAGAAAATTGTTTGTTTTCAATAACAGCAGCTTTGACGGTCTGCATTTATATTATTCAGAAATGTTTTTATAGCAACAACTAATTCAAAAGGATATGTGTGTCACGTATGATGAGATGAAGTGGTACAAGTATTAGAACCGAGTTCTTTACTAAAAAATTACAGTAGTTAAACAGAGCATGGTCAGGTGATCAGCATACAGCCATAAAGTGGATGGGGGACAAATTGTGAATGAAGAAAACAGGGTCGGCAACTAGAAAAAAGTTGCGGTAGAGTCGGTAAAACTCAGCAGTGTTCTAATGAAGCCAGAGTTTATTTATGTGTGATGAGGAACACCTGCGCTCAGTTTGTCGGTTGGTGATGAGCGCAGTAGGCTGTGAAACCTGGAGTTCATAGTGGCCATGTTTGGGAGTCATGGTGGTTGCTGGGAGATGGAGTTCGGCTGTGACCTGGCAATGCTTAATTTTTAATGCTTAAAAATGCATCATTAATCATCGTTATGGCGAAATTTTCTGTAAGGAAATGAAATAAAAAGGAAATGTTGGCATTTAACATTTAGGGAAGGAGTCTACAGTGTCAACACAATGTAACAGTCCACCATGATGAAATTGTAATAACAGCACAAAATGTTTTAGAAAATCATAAAAACGGTAGCTTTTCTAACCTAATTTATTACAGGAACTACCTATGTACCCTACAATGTGACCAAAAATACAGATAAAAAAATAAAAGTGATACAACTTAATAGTTGTGGTATAAGTGCTATAAAAGTCTTCAGAACATGATTTGTTTGGAAGATAATCACCATTTAGCATTTACTGCATTCAGTACTATTAAAAGGTATTGTAGTATTGCATTATGAAGCCAACTTTGTGCCAAAACTCAGTAAATGATTTAGGTCATATAGAAATCACACACACACACACACACACACACACACACACACACACACACACACTAATATCATTCAAGACCAAATAAATCAAAAGTTTTCAGTAACCAAATTCTCAGGACCAGCAGATGGAATTCTTCCATGCTTGTAAGCTATCCTGAAAATATTTGCCAAATACATCATAATTAAAATAAATCAATAACACTAAATACGTCTAATATGTAAATCATAAATGAATGATTATAAAGCATACATTGGATCGTTTCCCAGTTAAACCAAATTACCCGCCATTCAGATTGAATGCGATTCAGATTGAAAGACTGAAATGCACAGAGAGAGCAAAAGATCAACCAAGCTTAGTATGTTAGGCTGTTGAGTAAGCATGTCTCCTGCTGCTTCTGAGAGTGTTATCAGCAGTGATTAACATCTGAGTACACTAAGCTGGGCAACTGTATACTTGTTCCTTTTAACCGTCATTATGTGCCTGTGAACCGTGTTTAAAAATAGGTGATTGTGTAGAAATTCTGTACCGGTTTTACCTCAGAGACTCGCTATTCCCTATTCTCAAGCACCACCCTGTTGCAAAAAAGGAACTCACACACACACACACACACACACACACACACACACACACAAACACAAATGTATACAAATCCACTACAAAAACTATTACTACCTATCAGCTGGTAAACATTAAATCCATTACCATCTGGTTTCCACACTCACACTGTGTTTAAGCAAATCCTTCTCATTTAACCATTAATGCAAGTGGATAAACTTCTTAGAATCTGGAAACTTAAAGATGCCCTAATTGCTCCTTCCAATGTCCATTAGATACCAAAAGTTTATCTTTAAGTTACCAAGCTGTCCTATTGCCCACATAGCAAAATTGGCCCAGTGATTGGCCATACAACCCACTTTCACTTGGCCAAAATACAGCAATGAATTAAGGTACATGACTGGACCAGGTTTGGTTGCCAGAACTCGGACCACATATGGCCATATCTCAGCCAAATGTATGACTATAGCTGGCCCGATTCTGGTCCTATGTAAGACTAAACAAATTGGTTCCACATGTCAGCTGCGACATAACCTTAATCTAGCCAATTTACACACACACACACACACACACACAGATATGGCCCAGATAGAAAATACCTGAACAACAACAAAATTCTAAAACAAATATTTATTGTTTTACATTTAAACAAAACATTTACAATTTAAAATACAAACCAAAAAAGCAATGTTTGAATGTTAATGCTCTTGAACAAGTGACATTGTGTGCACAACTTAACAACTGGCCCATATCTTGTTTGCCACCATAAAGATGGTTCCATCTCCATAACCGGTCTATGTTTGGTTCACATGCCTCATGCCAGTGCTGGCTAAATGCCAAATCAGGCCAGAAGTCTTTGCTACCTTGGTGGTCCTTAATGGTATCAGGTCACTAATTGAAGACAAAAAATTACAAGTACAGGGTTACACTATTCACAAAGTTCCCATCCAAACCAATACAATTTCCAATAGAACCTTTCAAACCATTACAATTCTCTGTGGGTTCTATTGTATTGCATTTTTTCAGCAGGACAATGGGCTAAAATGCTCATTCTGAATGAATCCTGAGTCTTTATTGCTAATCTATTAAATGCCAGCATGAGGATGATCCAAACTATTCGAGGGCTCAGAACTAGCTGTCACAATTCAAACACGACGTGTTCCTGTGTTCCTGCTGATTCTTCCTGTTGTAGCAGAATATCTGAGCAGCTGTCATTTAGCCTCCTGAAGAAAAACGCTAATTAGAGAGCTAATTATGAAGCCTTCCTATGGTTTCTTCACCTGTGGGAATCGACTGCAAAGATTTCCAGCAATATCTTCTGTCCTGAGTCTTTTTTTGAAAGAAAGTAAAACCCTGTGATTAGGAGGTCATGCTGTGATAATGAAAGGTACAGATTCAGTAACTTTTCTGCATTCATTTTCTTACACAATTATCCTTATGTGTGTGTGTGTGTGTGTGTGTGTGTGTGTGTGTGTGTGTGTGTATGCTTTCATTATTCTTTAGCATGGCTTGTTTGGGACTGAAACAGGAAGCTGGAAGCTGTCCTCTGAGAGTTTGTTCCAGCCTCAGAATGGACTTGGAAGGGGAAATAAACTGTCACTGAGTTCTCAGTTGAGGATTAATGACAGCTCTCGACTGTGCCGAGTTCCCAGCGTGCCAGTTTAGCACTCAAGCACACAGGAAATGCCATGGATACCCTACTCCTTGAGCAACTCTCCATGCTAAGTATACAGAGGGCGGTACCTTGTTATTTCAGGGCCTCCGTCGTCTCGAGAATATGTATTTATTTCATATCTTGTGATATGTGCACAACTAGGTTTTTTCAAGTCTTGTTTAGTTACTTGTTCACTATTAAGTAATAAGCTGCTTTGCTTCATGCAAAGTAATCAACTTCATGTTTTGCATTAGAACACATCATGCCATCTGCTCATCAAATAACAATTGCACATCCCTAATTGTTTTATTCCTCATTTTGCACAGTATATTATCAACAATTATACTTTTAATTATTCTTAAAATAATACAAAAGAGACTAACTCAGTGTACAAGAAAGTACTTTTATCTACGTTTATACGCTATCACCTTAAGGTCCCCTGGTGGTCTAGTGGTTAGGATGCGGCACTCTCACCGCTGCGGCCCGGGTTCGATCCCCGGTCAGGGAACCGACCCCAGCCATTAGGGTTGCACAAGCCTTAGTGCCGGTCCCAAGCCCGGATAAATGGGGAGGGTTGCGTTAGGAAGGGCATCCAGCGTAAAACATGTGCCAAATCAAACATGCGGATGGTCCGCTGTGGCGAGCCCTAACGGGAGAAGCCAAAAGAGAGTTTATACGCTATCACCTTCAAAATAGTCACAGAAATACATCGCTCACAGTGTTCCTGCCACTTCTGGAACGTGTCCCGGAAGTCTTCTTTTCTCACCTTCTGTGATTCGCGCTGGATCGCCGCAATGGAGTCAAAATGGCGACCTTTGAGCTGAATCTTCATCTCCGCAGGAGCCAAATTTGGTGAGTATGGTGGGTGCGGAAGGCGGATGATGCTATTTCCGGCAAAAAAACAATGGTTGTTGTGGAACATCCAGTTTTTAGTGCGCCACAGATCCGATCTCTTTTGTGGTAACGCACATTGTCAGAATAGCACCAGTTGCACAGTACATAGGAGGATATCTTTTGGTACACTGACTTATGAAGGTCGGTGCTCCCTGTGACTGTGCGTGCAGCCTAGTGCTAGCATCTGTTGGCGAAACCTTTTGAAACCACCTCATATATTATATTTTTATCCATTTAAAGTCACATGTAAAATTGTGTAACATCTGTGAGACAAGTTAGAGCCTGTTCTTGCTAAGTTAGGTCCTGGGGATAGTCCTATGAAGGATAACGTATTGTTGCGAAGCGCTGCCACAGGAGGCTCCTTCCATAAGCGTTCAATAAACAGCTCCTTGTAGAAGATTTAATCATATTTACCATGTTTACCTCATTCAATTTTGTGTGTAAACGTAAACAAATAAAATGTTAGAAAAAAGGGTGAATATTATTTGCTCTTAGCTGATTCACAGCCTCTTTTTGACCAATCAGAAGCAAGGATGTTAGCAAGGCTATGATGTAAGATTTGCTTATCAGGACGGTGTGTGTGTCTTCAGTCCGTGTGAATCATTCAAGACTTTTTTCTAAATGAAGAAGGATGATTTATTAATAGGTGTTTCGAGAAATCTGGCTTTAATAGTTCCAGTCCATTACCTCTGCTTACTTGAGGAGGAGTATAGGAAAAAGATTAGGAAGGGTAAGAAAGACTCATATCTCATATCTGCTACACGAGCATGGAGGAAAAAACGTGATAAGATGTGACAAATGAACTCGACTCTGCCGTGCCATAAAATATACCCATGGCAGGTCTGATTGCATGGTAGCAGTAGATACAGTTCATGTGGAGCCTTTATGGCCTGGTAATTGTTTTTAATAGCAGGCTGCTATCTGGGGCAGTACTGTAGGCCAGAGAGGGGACAGTCATGAGACAGCAGTGATAAGATGAAGCAGACTGCCCTACTTAGGTATGAGTGCACGGAAGAATTAAGGACAGGACAAGGCAGATATAGATTATCAAGATAATGAGGAAGAGGTAACTTCAGGACAGTGCGCCTGCATGCTATTTCTATTACCCTTGTAAAACCTGTCTGCATTCAAAACATACTCCTCAAACAAAAATCCTTTTTGATGCACATTCCTATAGAGCGTAGTAGTGTATAAGCATTTCAGATGCCTAGAGCAACAAGATGATATATGTTTAATGTATAAGTCTAGGCCAAGTGTTTCTTGTCATCTTTATGAGAGCATGGTACACTTAAAGGGTTCATCTTTGCCACATGAAAATGAGTTTATTGCTACTTCTCTTTATGCGTGAGTGCTGGTGAATTCTTGAATCTGATTGGTCGGAAGGCAGGCTCTTTTTATATAGCCAAGGGATCTCTAAACCAAACAATAGTTTAATGTACTTTTGATACCTTACTGTTTCTGTAGTTACAGCAGTGATGCTTAAGTACATGTTTCATGCATCTGTACTGCATCAGAATATTTTTATCTGGAGACACTGCAAAAAAGAAATGTCTAAATATAAGAAATAAATGCATGATTGAAGAAAGCAAGTCAATCGATCTTGGTAAGATTTTCTTAAAATGAAAAAACCATACATAAGCTTTAGAAAAGAACAAAAAAGCTTAAAATATGTATTTAAACACTTCCGAGCAGTCAATTTAGTTTAATTAACCTATAACTAGCTTGTTAATTATTTTAATCAGTTTGCTTTTCTTATTTGTGTGAGAAGATCTTAAAACCAGAGCTAAACAAGAGAATTCCTCTTCATTTAAGATTTCATCATTATATATTTGGTCTTAAAATGAGATAAAGCGTTAAAACTAACAACAAGAATATGGTGTCGGCCAACAAGAAATCTAGATCACGCATAAATGCATATCGTCAACAATTACTTATCCGAATAAAGACTTGTAACACACAGTAGTTACGATGCAAAAACAAAGCAAAATAATTACATATCGTTTGTCAAAATACTTCAAATTATTGCACCATAAAACACGACCCTGTCGCCGGTTCACCACTGATCCTTCCTTGGAGCACTTTTTATAGATGCTGACCACTGCAGACCAGGAACATCCCACAAGAGCTGCAGTTTTCGAGATGCTCTGACCCAGACGTCTAGACATTACAATTTGTCAAACTCGCTCAAATCCTTTCGCTCGCCCATTTTTCCTGCTTCTAACACGTCAACTTTGAGGAGAAAATGTTCACTTGCTGCCTAATAAATCCCACTCACTAACAGGTGGCATGATGAAGAGATCATCAGTGTTTTTCACTTCACCTGTCATAATGTTTTAATGTCATAATGTTATGAGTGATCAGTGTATATAGGTATGTTCAAATGCAGTGGCGGGCCATCAGGGCCAGCAAGACCTTCAACGCGCTAGTCAGAGTTAGCAAACTGTCAGAGCTAGTAAATCAGTAGCAAAGCTCAAATATGTTCATTTACATTCTATAGCTGTTTTTTTTTTTATTTCACAATGGCTGACAGAGGAGAAGAAATTGGTCGCAGATATACTTTCAAGGACATTCACAAGAAAAGCGAAAAAAAACTTTTATACTTTAGTTTACTTTCCTGTTAAATTTACACAAAAATTCACAATTGCCTTAATTTTAAATCCCCAGGAAAACTGTAATGCATGAAAAAAGTGCACCAAAAATGTGTGGAAAGTCATTTTGAGTTTAATATTGATGCTCCTGCTGGAGATGATGTGTGCAGACGATGCAGCTGTGGTTACAGTGAAAGGAGACTTGTTGAATTGTGTTCATTGGGTTTCTCACTTTAATAATGGAATTCATTCTCACTGTATGAGATTCCTGTCTGTGATGCAGCGCTCTGTTATACTGTGTTTCTCTGTAATATTGATGGATTCTGTAGTTCTGGGGTCACTGTTTCAGGCTTTTCTTTTCACTGTTCAAATGTGAGAACTTTGATGCTCATGCTTAAGTAGAAAGAAAAAAGGGGGAGTTTTTACTGTTACTTATGTCATATGTACTCGTACATTTTACTCACGTACAAGAACTTTATCTATCAATGTGTAACAGGGCCTTGAATAGTGGACATCACACATACTCTGCGGCTAATAATTTACAGAATACGAAAAATATATTATTATGTAAATGGTGAAGGAGATGTTTATTTACCATTAATGGAAGGAGTCTCCAGGGTCAGTGCTTTGTAACAGAAGATGGTGTAAATATGTTTTGGAAGTCAGTGCAATGAAATGTTTTTGTTTTCTTACATTTCAGAGAGAGAGAGGAGCGAGAGCTTGGTGAAGGAGTGACTGTTTATAGCTGCTATAAAGGACGGCACTTATTACATGGACGTTCCAAAACAGGGAATGCAACTACTGTATAATCATATAAAATGTCAGTTGCTGTGATTAAACAGTACTGGATGTGCCGTAATTGGATAATAATCAACTTCAGAGAAGGAAGTGTGGTTGTTGTTGTTATAGGAATGTTGTGTTGTGATTGACTCATGAGTAAATTAATTTCTTTCTTTCTTTCGGCTTCTCCTGTTAGGGGTCGCCACAGCGGATCCTCCGCATGTTTGATTTGGCACGTTTTTACGCTGGATGCCCTTCCTAACGCAACCCTCCCCATTTATCCGGGCTTGGGACCGGCACTGAAAGTGGCTGGGGTTGGTTCCCTGACCGGGGATCGAACCCGGGCCGCAGTGGTGAGAGCGCCGCATCCTAACCACTAGACCACCAGGGAACCTCATGAGTTAATGAATATGAAAGTCAATTATTTGTCACTGAAAAAGGGTTCAGTTCCAAAAGATTTTTTTCTTCACACACAAAACCTGGTATAGTGTATTGCAAAATAATTAGTCACAATATTGACATTATGCCCAGAAAAAAAAGCACTTGTGGATGCTTCAAAATTGTAGAAATCAAGGGAGGTTTTTAGAGCAAATGCACTTCACATTACAGACAGTAGAGGGCCCTGAATTACAAAAGGCTCCTTTAAAAAACAGCTCATGGCCCTGTCTCAGAGAGAGAGAGAGAGAGAGAGAGAGAGAGAGAGAGAGCTAAGAAATGTATTTACAATATGTCTAATTTAGTCTACTGTGTTTTTTTTGTACTGTTGTACATTATTATTATAACACTTACAGTTGTGTATTGTGTCTTTTTTGTGGGCATGTTCTTTATTTTCTATGCAACAAATTAGTTAAAAGAAAGGATAGAGAAGATAGAGAACAGGAGAGAAGATGTTAGCAGACTGTCTCACACCCACAATAAACATGGAGTTGGAAGCTTAATGGTTTGGGGTTGTTTTGGAGCACCATCAGGGAATGTTGGAGACATATTCCAGGTGAAATACTGAACCAAAATGACCACCATTCCATAGTTCAACACCATTCAATTCCATCTGGACTGCAGCTATTCAATACCGACTTTACCATACAATAAGACAATGATCTGAAGCATAGGCTCAAGCTCTGTAGGCATTATTTAGAAAGCAATCAGTCGTCTGGAGTGTTATCCATCATGGAATGTCCTGCTCAGTCACTGCACCTAAATCCCATTGAACTGCTCTGGGATGAACTGGATCACAGCTCAGAAAGAAATCTAGAAAACTAGTGAGGAACACCTTTGGCAAGTTTTACAAGAGGCATGGCAAAGAATTTCAAGCTGAATATTTGTAGAGAAACAAACTGTTCGGATGTGAAGTGTGTAAAAACCTTTACAACACACATTTATTCACGACATCCCTTCTTTACTCAGATATAATAAATAAATAAACTCCAGCAAAAAAATTATTTTTAATCGCTAATCATTTGTTTTACTAAAGTCTCAAATCAAGCACCAAAATCCGCCATGATTCTTCATCGTTAGTGGCTGTTCGCATTCTTAAGCAGAGCATTACCGCCATCTACTGTGGTAATGGATCAGAGATTTATATCCCTATTCCCCAGACCAAAAAAACGCCATGATGCACACATCCGGCAATTAAAACCGTCCGAGTGGAAACATAGTGAAAGTTCCGCTTGTTGTCCTGATGATTTACATAATTTAAAACACCATCATTACTTTAAAACATTTACAAGAATATTTTGTCTTTGTGTGTGTGTGTGTGTGTGTGTGTGTGTGTGTGTGTGTGTGTGTGTGGTACAGATTGTGTAGTGCAGTTTGTTACAGCATGGATCTCTCTCCAGAGCAGAAGTGTGTGTGTTTGATGTGACAGAGCTTGTTTGCAGAGATGTTGCAGGGTACGCTCTATACTGACAGCCTGCTTTTAATTATTTCCTGTCGCCGTGCCCTGCTTCCTGCACAGGATTCCTCCTGTGATCATCATCACTCGTCTGTCTTTAGTCTTTCAACCGAACCTCACCGGCTTTCACTTCAATCACACAGAAATCATTAGGTTTTTTTTTTTACATGAACAAGAATATGAGCTCACAAACAGCACAAAACTGGAAGAACATCATACATACAAGCAATTTGTTAGTTAGCTTGTCCAAGAACATTGCATTTTCAATTAACACCAATACAAAATGTTTTAGATGGTTATTGGGTCTGAAACCACTCCCTATCTCCAATATACTACACTATACTGGTGTTGGCCATTTTGTAGTGGTGACTGAATTCTGAGTGAAAAACTTCTCTACAGTTGTTTCAATTGTTTGTACCCACAATACACTCCAAATTCAAGTACCCACAATACACACTGATTGTAAGTACCCACAGTGCACTCTGATTACATTTAACCACAATGAACTCTGATTTCAAGTACCCACAATGCACTCAAATTTCATTTACCCACAATTAACTCTGATTCCAAGTGTACATTTGATGTACACTCACTAACAGAGTAACTGCAACATCACATGGCACCAAAGAAAATCTTACCCCAGGAAAAGAAGTTTCTCCAAAAACCAAAAAAGAGCAAATTAGCATGACACTGACAGGAAACCCTGTGTAAATGTTCTGTACATAAAGCATGTTCATATACTTTTTTGTTCTTCTTAATCTTTTAGTTTTTTTTTAATAATAAACAAAACACCACAGATGTTAATACAGGCTAGGTGTAACATTTATGATAAAATTGTCCTGACATCCTTGAATGAGCGGAAGAGCGAGAGATTTCCGACGCACCACGCACACAACATTTTCCATTTAAAGATTTTAGTATAAACAATAAAATACATACATTTTTTTTTTATCGTTTCAAAAGTTATTATTAATGTGAAATTATAAAAAAAAATATAAAAAATTATAAACATTAAAAAGATAGAGGTGTAAGTGATCAAATAAATACATATAAAAAAATAAATATTGAATCTAAATAGATTTTACTATGAATAAGAAATTCAAAATAGTAAATATATTTTACTATAAGAAAATTCTAAATAAAAAAAATGGGTTTAAATAACAAAATAAATGAGTATAAATAGATTTCAGTATCATTTTTAATAAACAAATCAATAATAAAAAGATATATGTGTATATTTTTTAATAAACAATAAATTATAAATAATAAAAAAAAATTATAGATGTAAATATAGGTGAAATATTAAATAAATGATATATATAATTTTAGTATAAATATATATCATTGTTAATGAGAAATGAGAAATAATAAAATGCATTATAAATAATCAGAAATCGGTTTAAGTGATCAAATAAATAAACAAAATAAATAAATAAATAAAAAATATAAAATAAATTAATTAAATTACATTTACAATATAAACTTTATTGTAATATTGTATATTGTATATATACAATATACTATAAATAAGATTATTGAATAAATTATAAATTAAAAAACTGTGTAAATGATAAAATAATTTTATCCTAAAAACTAATATTTTATTATAAATAAGAATAATAAATAAAAATAAATTGTAAATAATAAAAAAAAAATGGTGTAAATGCTGAAAGAAAGAAATAGTAAAAATAGTTTTTAGTGTATATATATATATATATATATATATATATATATATATATATATATATATATATATATATATTTATAAATAATAAATCTTAAATCTTAAATAATAAAGCAATGTATATCTCTGCACATGTATCCGCTCCCTGGTTTCTCAGATAACAAATAATGTATTAAAAAAATTTCAGAAATCAGAAAGCTAATAGCTGTAGGCAAAGAGAATATGTTTGCCTCTGGTGCTCAGCGTTGGATCATCTTCTCTCTCACTTGTAGATGACTGTAAATAAAAATGTCCTGCCAAGTAAATAAATATGAATGTATTTCTGACAGTGAGCATATTAAACTTTGCCATGTGGCAGAATTTCTGTTTATTCACCGCTTCGAGGAAGTCATTAGAATTCCACTGAGCCTGGTACGGATGTGTAGCCTAATGTTATGACCGAGTAAACATCCGAACCTGCTACAAATAATTGTGTTGTGTATCTGGTTTTGTTTGTGTTTTTTTTTCTAAATGACTTTTCTGGTCATGTTCCTATCACACACACCATTCACACTTTTTTTCACTAACTGTCTTTTCTTTCCAGTTTCATAGCTTTTTTTTTGCTCCAGATGCTCCAGCTGTTCAGTAACGTACACTATATGGACGAAAGTTTGTGGACACCAGAGCATAGGATTTGTATGTGCACTTTGAACAACCCATTCCACACTGATCTCCCATTTGATGTCATCATAGTCTCCACTCTTCTCCATTGTGGAATGTGCTGGTGTTTGGAGTTTGATGCTCATCCAGCCACTAAATGTATTAAATATTATCTTATTATTCATTTTACTACAGCTTATAATGGCGATCAGGCATTTATAGCATAATGTCATTTATATTAAGAGTAATAAATGATGCATGGCTGTGTTTTTTGCTATTCTTGATGTTTCTAAATGATGCTAATATGACAACTGTGCTATAGCTACAGTGATGCTATAATGTTATTAGCAGTCCGTGTTCCCAATGATGCAGCAATGAGGAAGGCTGAAACCTTCCTCATTGTCCTGTTCAGTCATTTTGAGTCTTCTATGAATACATGATAGAGGGAGTGAAGAAAGGAGAGAGGGTGTGAATGAGTGAGGGAGGGAGATAATAAGTATTAAAGGGTGTGAAGAAAGGTGTAAAAGGAGTGTGTGTGAATGAGTGATTAAAATGAGGTAAAGGTGTGTTTGAGTGAGTGTGGGAATGAGTGAGATATTGCAAGAGGGATGGAGGGAGGGATTGAGTGAATGAGGAAGTGAAGGTGGGAAAGAGAGGGAGGGGGTAAGTGATTGCGGGAGTGAGTGATTGAAGGAAGTGAGTGAGAAAGAAAGGGAATAACTGAGGGAGTGATGGATTGAAAGAGTGAATGAATGAGTGATTGAGCAAGTGATGAAGGGAGCAAACGAGTGACTGAGTGTGTGAATGAATGATTAAGGGAGGAAATGGGCGAAGGAGTGTGGCTGTGTTTTGTGTCCATATTTGTCCTTTATTACATTCCTCTTATCCCTAACAAACTTTGTAATTCACTGTTGGAAAAGAGGCTCTGGGAAACACTTGATATAAAAGCGATCTACTTGATCACTACGTCATGAATTATGCATGTGCATAAATTAAATCATGTTGCATAAGCGTATATTAGATGCTTGTGTCAGTACTTGCAAGCTATTATGCTAGGTTTTTAATAAACGCGTGTGAGAACGGTTTACAAAGCTGTCACCTCCAGACACACCATACCTGTGTGTATGTGGGCTCAAAGCAGAGTGTCTGATCCTGGCAGGGTGCAGGGATGAGAGAGATTGATCCTGACATCACACACTCCAGATCAGCCTTAACGATCCACTGTGGATAGTTTAATGGAAACAGGAAGTCACACTTAACTGTGGAAAACCACTTTTGCACACTGGATTGGTGCAACTGGTGTCTGGTGTGTAAAATGAAATGTTGTTGTTGTTGCTGGTGTGTTTGTCCTTCAGTTAAACAATTTGGAAATACTACAAGCAGGGAAATATCAAAATCACAGAAGCAAGCCATGCACAAAAAATATCCAGTCAGCATCTCATTATTATGAAACAAATATCCTGTTAGTATGAGAAAAGTATTTCATTGAGATTTAAGCCAATGTACACATGCTACACTTTATTTTTATTTTAAAAAAAGCCTTCCTTAGTCATCCTTATGTCAGACACATTCCTTCCAGGTGTGAAGCATTTACCTACAGTATTTTTTTTTTTTAGCTGTTATCACTTTTTTAGAAGCGATACCATACGCTATTGTGGTAGCATCAACAACACTTGGGTATTTTAATTGCTATTTTCTTCAGCATTTGCACTTGTTCAGCACAGAATAAGGTCAAGCCAGAACTTTCCTGCTCAGGTTATATTAGAGAAACAGAATTGGGGAAAAAAAAATCTGTTTTTTGTATAATAATAGTAATAATTAAACAGCCTAAAGGTCCATATAGAGCAACACAAGAACTATGAGGATGGATTTGGAATGTAATTAATCCGGTCTGCTTTAATGGCTTAGAATTGACGTGAACGGTTCTGCATTTAAGTGCCCATCAGTATAGAGTTCACTGAACAGCACACCTCAACAATGATAAAAATGTAATAAATGGACATTCGGTGCCACTCAATTGAGGACAGGTCTTTTTAAGTCTAATTTATTTCTAGTTTTTTTTTCCTCATGCCATCTAAAGAAGCTTTTTCATTGCCACTTGCTCATTAGGGATAAACTTATGGAAACTACCATAAATTTACATACATTTTATAACCTACTTATCTCTGTAAAGTTGCTTTGTGATGAAATCCCTTGATAAAAGTTCTCTATAACAATAAAATAGATTTGAATTTCTCAATGGGGTTTTGCATCAATATAAGCCATAAGTAGTCTGTGATTACCTTTACATTTATCTACAGTATTATTTGCATTGTATATTGCACCTTTGCACTTCCATAATACATTTATTGTATTGAAATGTATATTTCTATATTTAAATTAGATTTATTAATTGATATACATTGCCATTTACACTTCTGGTTAGGTGCTGAATGCATTTCATTGGACATGTACTTGTACTATGCACAATGACATTAAAGTTGAATCGAATCGAATCCGATCAAATCTAATAAAAAGAAATAGGAAACATAGGAAGTGAAAGCCTGATCACCCATGGAGTGTACGAATACTTAATACTACATATAAGAAGCGCAGACAAAACACTGGGTGGCTGGTCCATACAGAGCTTTATATGTCAGCATTCTAATGTTGAAATCAACCCCAAACCTGATGGGAAGCCAGTGTGTTTTAGTGTTTTCAAGGATTCTAATATCGGAGTACTATGATCACTAGCCCTTGCTCAAGTAAAGATTCCAGCTGCTGATTTTTGAACATTTATTTAGTGTAGACTTTATTTACCTTGGCAAGAAGTGCATTACAGTAATCCTGTGGGAGAAAACAATAGCGTTATTCAGGTTTTCAGT